>JAQJVK010000003.1:19551006-20143743 GCA_035578135.1 Flexamia atlantica | reverse complement strand
TAATATACTACAACGATATAAACAAATTGGTTGATAGAATGAAGTTGATATATGAAGCAAAACAAGCCGGACATAGCGGTTTAGAAAACGAATGGGTAGCTTTGGTCGGCGAATTGCGAAATCGAGGAGTAATTGCATAAAAATATGAGTATATAGAATACAAGCATAACCGATTAAACATTCAGTATAACCATGAGTGTGGATAAGTTTGGACGGTATTCCGAAACTGGAAGCAAATCAGGATCTTATGGAAAAAGAGGTGGTTTACCACTAACATCCGATGGAGATTATGATATAAGTAACAAACGTTTAAAGTTTGTAAATGATCCAAAAGATGATAATGATGCAGTAAATTTCAAAACTTTAAAAAGTGAAACATTACCTAGCTTAAAGCTTCAAAATGAAGTGTATAACGCTAATTTTTATAGAATTGCAAATCTTCCAAAACCAATAGATAAGAATGATTCGGTAAATAAAGAATATTTAATGTGGTACATAAACCAAACCTTAAGATATGATCCTAAAAGTAATAATAAAGCATATGATGCAAAAGATCTTAGAATAGCCAATATAGCAGATCCTGTTAATGATCAAGATTCAGTTACCAAAAAGTATTTACATTCAGTCATACCTGAAAAAACAGATAAATTTTCCTTTTACAACTTTGTAATACACGATATTGGAGACCCTAAAGATATGAAAGATGCGGTAAACCTTCAATATGTTACAGATCATTGTATTACACATGATATTAAGTCAATTGATTGCAAAAATAAAGTGTTAACTAACGTTAAGGAGGGAACTGCAAAATCAGATGCAGCTACAATAAGTCAAATAATGAAATTAAACAATAACAAATGGGATGCGGATGCAAAAATAATTACTAATGTTAAAGAAGGGTTGAATGATGTTGATGTAGCAACAATTGGACAAGTTCCTGCATTAAAAGAAATTTCATCAAGACTTGGTCAACAAGGCTTTGATTGTAAAGAAAGACCACTATTTAATGTTGGAATGGGAGTAAATGACAGTGATGCAGTTAGAGTAAAAGAATGGCGTGAAAGATGCTTAAGAACAGAAAAACACAAAAAGTTTTTTCATTGTCAAAACTTGCGATTGACTAGCTTAGATGACCCTATTGATATTGTTGATGCTGTTAATGTAAATTACATTATAAGACTCTTAAGTGTAGTGTTATATGATGTTTATAATACGATAAAGCCCATAAAAGCTGATCAAAAACTACATTGGGTTAAGAAAAATGTTATAGAAAAATATTTTTTAAATATGAAAACTGGAAATTTAAGATTTGCTCAAGTTGATGTTGATAAAAAGGATACAATCCTACCAAAAGACTGGGTAAAAGTTTATTACCCATAAACAAAATACATGTTTATTATAAATAAACAATGTCAAAGGATAAGTGCATCATTCATTATAAAGAATTTATAAAATAAACAAGTATTGGCATTTCCTTTCACTATAAAAAACCATGTTGAAAGTTCAACGCATCAGTCATAATCGATACGTTATAAAGAGAGGAAGAGGAATAGCATCAACAGCACTTTCTCTTATTACTAAGCCGGTTGGAGCTATAGTTAACAAAGCTATCGATTTATTACCTGTAGAACTACATTTACCAGGAGGTTATCAATATTGTGGTCCAGGAACAAAATTGAAAAAAAGACTTGCTAGAGGAGATCTTGGAATAAATAAACTTGACCAAGCCTGCAAACAACACGATATAGCATATTCAAAGTTTGCAGATACTAAAAATAGATCAATAGCGGATAGAGCACTTGCTGAAAAAGCTTGGCAAAGAGTAACATCCAGTGACGCTAGTATCGGTGAAAAAGCAGCAGCTTTAGCGGTATCAGCAGCAATGAAGGGTAAAACGATGTTTGGAGGTGGAAAGAAGAAAGGAGGTGGAAAAAGAAGGAGAAAACCTGCAAAGAAACGTGGAGGAAATATAAGAAGAAAACGACGATCCACCGCAGGTAAAAATAAAAAGAAACAAACAATATGGTCAATGATAAAAAAAGGAGGAGGATTATACCTAAGACCGTATCGTGTGTATTAAACAGAAAAAAACAATTATTAATTCCAAATAAAGAATTAACAGATAAAGAATTAATTACTTATGTTTCTTGTTTAAAAATTCCATTTTTTAGAGGAGTATTTATGAAAGATGCATTACCTGTTAAAATTTGGAAAAATGAAACCGGAATAGTAAATTTAGATAATAGTAAAGGATCAGGCACTCATTGGGTATGTTATAAGAAACTAGGATCAACTATTTACTACTTTGATAGTTTTGGTAATCTCCCACCACCAAAAGAACTACAATATTACTTTAAAACAGCTAAAAATGTTCTATACAATTATAAAAGAGAGCAACCTGATGATACGGTAATCTGTGGACATTTATGTTTAGATTTTTTAACAAAAAGCGTTAGTCAACTTTAAGATGTCTTCCTATACAGTATCATTAACTGGAACTTCATCTACTTTGCGAAGTGTTCTTTTCCCTGCGTTACGTTTGGAAAAAGATAAATTATGGGAAGCCGCATTATTAGATATAACAACTTATAATTCTATTCCCAACGTTACTGAAAATGTTAATGACAAAATACATTATTACAAAACAAAAGATAAAAATACAAACAAATATTCAGATATACAAGTATTTAGTTTACCCACTGGAGCATATGAAATTGATGATATAAATGAAGCGATACAAAATCATATGGGAAAAGATAATATAACAATAAAAGGAAATAACAATACTATGAAAGCTGAAATTAAATCTAAATATTATATAGATTTTAGCAAAGAACATTCAATTGGTAGTTTATTAGGATTTCCTAAAACAACAAAAATTTTAGAACCTAATATTAACCATTCAGGTACTAGAACTGTGACAATAATGAAAGTTAACAGTATAGATGTTACATGTAATATTATACATGGTTCTTATAGAGATGGTGAAAATACTCATATATTGCACACATTCTATCCAACAGTCGCTCCGGGTTTTAAAATTGTGGAAAAGCCACAAAACTTGGTGTACCTACCATTAAACACCAGTTTTATTTCAGACATTGTGGTGAACATACTAGATCAAGACGGAAATCATATTGATTTTAGAGACGAACCTATAACTATACGAATACATATAAAATCAACCGTATAACAATGGGGTTATCATTTAAAAAGAAAGAGCTGACTGGTAAACAAGTCAGTAGCACGTCAGCTATAGAAGGATTAACAAGTGATAACATTCGTTTTCTAGAAGAAATTGGATTAAAACTTATTAATAATGGAAATATTGGATATAGCGCAGGGTCCGACATTCGACGAAACCTTATGGGAAAAGGAATATCATACGCACAACCCTTACGCTTCGTCAAAATTAAACAATAATGATGAAATTAGAATTCCCATACAACAACAAGATATTTATACACTTCCATGTGAAAGTTATTTATATATCGAAGGAAGAGTAACAAAAAGGGATGGAACCACTGCAAGTACTGTTCCGTTCATAAATAACCCCATGGCATATTTGTTTGATGAAATAAGATATGAAATTTCCGGAGTTACAGTAGATTCAACAAAAAAGGTGGGAATTACAAGTACATTAAAAGGATTAGCATCTTTAACACCGAGTGAAAAAAATATGCTGGCCGCCGCAGGATGGGTAGCACCCGATTCCAGTACAATCACTCCAAACACTTCAGGCAATTTTGACTTTTACATTCCTTTAAGATTACTTTTAGGCTTTGCCGAAGATTACCGAAAAATAATAATAAACGTAAAACAAGAATTAGTTTTGTTAAGATCATCAAACGACAAAGATATTATTCAAGCAACTGATGGAACAACGGAAGCTACTTTAGAATGGAAAATGCAATTAGACAAGATTGTTTGGAGAGTACCGCATGTACGGTTAAACGATCAGAATAGAATTTCATTATTGAGAACTTTAAAATCAGATCGTGATATCGTAATACCATTTAGAAGTTGGGAGTTTCATGAATATCCGGTTTTACCGGAAACACAACGTCATACATGGACTGTAAAAACTTCTACTCATTTGGAAAAGGCAAGATATGTAATATTTGGATTACAAACAAAAAGAAGAAATGAAATAACTAAACATGCTGGTGAATTTGATCATTGCAAACTTACAAATTTTAAGGTGTTTCTAAACTCGCAATTCTTTCCATACGACAACTTCAACATAAACTTTACAAAAGACAGGTTTAGTGTTTTGTACGATATGTATGCAAGATTCCAAAATTCATATTATGGAAAAACAAACACACCTTTATTAACGCCAAACCAATTTAAATCTAACTATCCGATTGTTGTAGTTGATTGTTCCAAACAAAATGAATCTGTAAAATCTTCCAGTGTAGATATAAAAATAGAAATGGAATTTGAACAAAATGTACCCAAAGATACATCTGCTTATTGTTTAATTTTACATGATAAAATTGTTACATATACACCTTTAACCGGTATTGTAAAAGCAGTGTTGTAAAATGAAAAGAAAAAAAAATACCCCCCACCACTCGGCTATAAAAGCAGGAGCGGGAACGCAAATTGTTTAGTTGACTGTCTACAGTTGTATGGGTAACATCGTCTACAGCATTATAAACAAAATGAGTTCTTTATCAGTTGTACAAGGCGTTTCCGAAACAACACCTTTATTGGAAAATGATGATGATAAACATTTTGAAGAAAATGTTGTAAAAGAAATTGATGAGTTTTTAAAGTTTGGAAAACAAAATAAAAAGTTGGAAAATAATAAAACAAACGTAAGAAAGAAAAGAAAACTTGAAGAAAATATTCCACCGAACATTTTAACTGAAGTTTTCCTTCGCATCTTTTATCCTATTTCATCTTGCATGAGTAAAAGTGTGTCGATAGGATTGGTAAAATCATTAGACTACTCTCCCGCAGTAATACTAAGCCATGGTACAAAGATGGTTTTATTTTCAGAAAATGCTTGGGATTCCTTTTTAAAACATCTACATCTTATTGAATGTTATTTAGCCAACAGTTTCTTTGGAAGAAAAACTAACATTCGACTTTTGGATTGTGACAATGAAATTGACATTATTAAACATCGTGGCCAACAACAAGTAAGAATTAGAGACTCGGCACAATTTGAAAATAAAATTCTACTAACACGTGAAGAATTCTACATTTTAAACTATGCAACATCACCTATCACTAGGTATATGAAACAATTGGTATTTTCAAGCTCTGTTATTAAGGAATATCTGGTAGATGCATGCGAAAAACAACCTGACAGCACTTTACAATACGGACCAATAGATACATCCATTTTTAATAGAATACCTCACGAAGTGGAAATGTGGAGGCAGTTGAGAAACTTTGAACCTTTTACTGAAATCGCAACGGAAGCTACAGAAGAAGAAACCAACAACAACAATACAGAAGAAGAAACCAACAACAACAATACAGAAGAAGAAACTTTGGTAGTTTAAAAAAAACTACAATGTAGTTTAACAAAAGAATAAACCGTGGGGTAGGCCTACTGGGGACGGTGCCCACGTTAAACATACACCAACGCGCCTACAACTGTACGGCCTGGTTTATATATCTAACCTACCGTGGTGTGGAAAACAGTTAATCACCAGACATCGTGATGAGCGGACTGGATGAAGAAATGGCAGCAAAACCTTGTGTAATTGAATTTCAAGCATTTCGCGGAAACGATGATAGATTTATTATAAAAGAATTGGTGATTTTAGATTTGCTCACACAAGTAGCATACCCGTTTTTATTTGAAGCACCGTGTTCTATCCATGCACTAAAGTCAAAAGCTAAAATAACAAACAGATGGTTAACAAACAATTTTCATCATATACATTGGTTTGAAGGTTTTCTACCGTACAACAATGTACACAAAATTATGTTTCATTTCTGTAAACAATTTACGCACATATACACCAGAGGATTGGAAAAAAGAAGTTGGATACAACAGTACACAAACAAAGAAGTTTTAAGCATAAAAATGGACAAAACCTTTCATTGTGATGTTAGAAATATTTGTGTTTCTACAATAGATCCGAAACACAACCAATCTCAATGCGCATTACAAAACGCATATCACTTGACTGCTTACTTACAAGAAAAAGAAGAATGTGGTGGGGGTTACGAAGGTTATAAATACGAGGAAGCAACACACCCCGAGTATCACTCCAACTCCATACTCCGAACAGACAACATCTCCAGTGAAGAACATGGCATCACAACAGTTTCTCCAATGTTTAGTTGAACAATTCAACTTACATTCAAAATCAAATACTCTAATTATCAAGAAATGTTCAGAATTAAAAGAACAGAAACATTATATTGTTCATGAAATGAAAAAAGTTGATACAACGCATGGAGACGCAGTCGTCGCATCTTTATCCGATGCACCATATACACCAGGTGATGAACCAAAGTTTCAAGTATATCTTCCAAAACGATTCGTCCAGTTGCTGCAAAATGAAGATCTGCGGGAAATTCAGCCAGGATCATTATATTTGGTGTCACACGGAATGAGCGGAAACAACTCTACGGAACTTACTCTGCACATCGCACAAAAATAACATTGTAAATATTGTAAAAAAAAAATGTTTTAAATAAAAAGATAAAAAACAACATATCAGTATATGTTTTTATATACTGATATGTTGTATTTTTTTTTTAAAAACTCAAACGGATGACCTTGAACTTTTAATCGATGGTATTATTCGATTATTTTGATCGATAGTTTTATTCGATAGTTTTATTCGAATACTTTATATAAATACGAAACCTTAACGTTGAGAGGCTTAGTTCTGTTTAAGACAAGCTACAACCAACATGTCATCCAAAAGAAATAATGTACCACTTTTATCTTATTGTTGCAAAGAGAAATGTTTTAAAATACCTGAAGATCAAGTTGACGGAAAAGCTTGTACAAAATGTAATTCTTTCTGCTACTGTAAATGTGGTTGCAAAACATATCAAAAGAACCGGTTGGATAAACTAGAAGAATTGCAACATCGACTCGGTCTATTGTGGCAACGATTAAATGCAAAGTGATTAAACAAGCGTCTACAATTTTTATCCCCACCACTACCCCCACCACTAGCCCCACTACTATCGGAGGTACCCGCAGCACCGGCTTTGCAATAGTCATTCCTGCTACACCTCTCGTCGAGTAAACAACTCTAGTCATGTCTCTCAACATTCGCGGGATTCACTACAACACTATCAATCTTACAACCTACAAGGATTTGGAAATTTTTAGTGAAGAACTAAAACAACTTATAACCACTGGGTTCGGTTTATCTTTGGAACTTTATGCAACAAACAATCAAAACGAAAAGAATGTATTTTTGCCAACTTACAACAACAACAAAAAGAATGAAAATAAGCAAGAAATTTCACCACCGACAACAACTTACTTTTCAAATTTGGGAGCAAACTTTTCAACCTTAATGTAAAATAAAAAAAATATCTTGCATTTTCGGATCTTCCGAAAATGCAAGATCTTTTTAAAAACATCCTCACCTGACCTTGACCCATTTCCGGACATTTAAAGTTTAAATACCCAGCACAGCCGGGCATTTAAACTTTAAATGCCCACCATACACGTCACAGCTACGTCACAGCCTCTGACGTCACCAGACCGGATGTAGCTGTCACTTTTGATTAATGCGTTTTGGCCCAGAAGCCCCACTATTGCACTACTACAATTTTTTTATTAAACCAACAGTATAGAAGTTATAACGCAAAAACTAAAAATTATCTTTCTTTACATTATATTTTACTTTATATCTTTTCAAACCCTATCATGTAGGTAATCAAAATACGCAGAATTAAAAGACGAACAAAAATGGTCCAGTAACATTTTTTTATTAAACCAACGGTATAGAAGTTATAACGCAAAAACTAAAAATTATCTTTCTTTACTTTATATCTTTTCAAACCCTATCATGTAGGTACTCAAAATACGTAGAATTAAAAAGACAAACAAAAAGGTTCAGTAAACTTTTTTTATAAAACCATCGGTATAAAAGTTATAACGCAAAAACATAAAAAAATATTTTTCTACATTTTATATTTTACTTTATATGTTTCCAAACCCTATCATGTGGTACTTCAATAACGCAGAATAATGAGACAAACAAAAAACTTCGGTAACATTTGTTATTTAACCAACAATGTAAAAGTTATAACAAAGAAACAAAATTTAGATCTTTAACCAAGTTTATATTTAATCGAAACTGTAGTTTATTTTGCATTTCTGCTACTAAATTTTTTAGAAGTATCAAGGTGATATAATAAAGTGGCATCTTTAAAATATTGTAACTTGTACAAAGTTAAATAAGTGTTAAAACGATATTTTATTGCAAATATTTTAAAACCACAAGTTAAGAACGATTGTTTAATACTGACATGTTCACTCAACAAGAGCAACAGTACGACTAACACTACATATCCAAATATTGCGAGGAGTCTCTCATGGTGGTGGGGGAAGGCAGGTGCGCGGCAGATGTTCCGTCCTGCACATGTCTTTCGAGGGAGGTAACAGCGCTACCACTATCACATCAGTTTGCTGGTAGGACTCGCAGAGTAAACATCTAAATAAACATGAGTTCTGTTTTATATGTTTCTTTTATCAAAGATGGACTTTGTATTGAAACGCAAAGTTTCACTATTGATGCAGATCCTGTACAACAAATTTTAGTACATCCTCCAGAAAATTATGATTCTATCTACATTTCGGTGCATGAACCAAACGACCCCCCACCACCAACTGCCGACACGGAGTAGGACAGCGGCTACCACACGTCATTAACGCTCCAGCTCTTCACCCGAGCACACATGGACTCTGAGCTTCAAGATAATACTGTTTCTTCTTCTACATCTACACAAACTTCCGAACAATTACCTACTGAAAATAAAACTACAACAAGTTTACAAGTAAACGAAATTTCATCAACTGTTAGTTCTGATGCGCAAGCAATAATGCTATCATTAATTGGTTTCGACTAAAAATTCAACAATGGAAGAAGAAAGAAATTCGCTACTTTGCAACTTGGTTTTTGTGAACCCGTCGAAATTTGTTATTTTCCTACTTTCATTTTTATGTGGTTACAATTTTGGTTACCTTGTTCAGGAAATACTAACAGATAAAAAGAAAGAACATTCACTATTTTTTAAAGTTTATATTTATGTAATTGCATCTTTATTTGGATACTTTGTAGCAGGATATTTTCTTGTTAACTTGTCAATTCCATTTTTAATATAATATTTTGATAGAAACAAAAATCAACAAAACAACAATTAAAAAACAGTTTGTAAAAAGAAACAAAACTTATCTTGCATTTTCGGATTTTCCGAAAATGCAAGATATTTTTTAAAAACATCCCGGCCGACCTTGACCCTTTTCCGGACATTTAAAATTTAAATACCAGCACAGCTGGACATTTAAACTTTAAATACCATCCCCAACACGTCACAGCTACGTCACAGCCTGTGACGTCACTTCCGGTCACGTGACCGGATGTAGCTGTCACTTTTGATTAATGCGTTTTGGCCCAGAAGCCCCACTATTGCACTACTAAAGTAATTGCCAAAGTAATTGAATATCTTAGATAAAATTAAAAATGGATTTATTTTGAAAGTTAATATAAAGTATATACAAGTTTTTCGTCTAATTAAACATCGATAGTTTCCTCATTAACTGAAATGTTGTGCTACTTAATCGTAGAAGTTAAGAGGCTATACAATTTTGAATCAAACGATAATATTGGGGAATTTTCCCAAACGTTAAAACTTCGTTATAGAAAAGGTTTTTTCTATTTTTTTCAGTAGTACGTTTACATACAATAGAAAAATAAGTTTTATTTATTAATTGTTATGTTTTATTCTTTGTTGTTTATTATGCAATTTCTCAGTATATATACAAACAAAAGTATATATTATAAGATATACAATAATATTAATAAAATGTTCATAATGTTTACTAGATCACTGGATACTTCTTATTACTTAAACCATAGTTATATAACATAAAATATTTTACCACATGTAGTTACTGTGAGTGCTACCAGAATACGTAAAGACACCATTATATTTCGAAAGACAACTTTGTAGAACCAAAGTTATCTTTTTATACACTCTGGTATCACGAAGGGTTTAATGCCTTTTTAGGTACGCCAATAAAAACCGTTTTCCTTTTAGATAAGATATTCCCCGATTCCAAGATCTTGTTAACTATTTAGTTCGACATATTTTAAAGAAATGTCTTAAAATTTGTTACGTCATCTAAGTTTTTATATATTCAACTTTCTTTTCAATAAAATCCATTCAGTGTAATTTTTATTAAGAAATTTTAAAGTTTAAACTAGTTTAAAACGGGATGATCAGGTTCATATGTTACATTTACGGCGGAATAATGTTTTTTGAATAGCCCATATTTTCACGGAATTTGCTCAGAAGATTAAATGCCGAATTTAAAGATTTTTTTTTATTTTCGAAAACATGTTCGTAGGTTTAGTTATAAGCAAACTGAATTTAGATGTATCTCAATTTCGACGGATAGTGCCACCGTATTTAACATATTCAGCCCTCTACCGTATTTAAGTTTCACCTTCTCTTCAAATTCTGTGAGGTATTTGTCTACGTAAAATATATTTTACTTTGATTTAAAACGTTAAACAATCGACCAGCCGTTATCGAGATATGAATAATTTAATGGAAAACCACTAGCCCCAACCCTGTTAATACATAGAAGGTTATTATATTTACATCATTTATGCAGCATCTGATTACTTACCAATAATACTTACTGAGCAATACATAGAATCAGCCAACGAAATCTAACGAGATGGCATTTCACATGGTGAGATCATAAGGAGATGAATGTGACACTCGTTCTGGCAGGAAGACAAGCATCAGACTCGATCTGCATAAACACCGTCATCAATCATTTGGTATCATGAAAGGCTATGAAAAACCAGTTCTCAATTCGCTTAGTAGTGTTAAATATTAATGTCTGAAGTAAAAAGGAAATGAGCAGTTTCTTTATGACCTAAACGTGCAGTTTCTTTATGCGTTTTAAGAATTATATATTTCTTGAATAGCATAAAACTATTTTCGGTTTATAACAATTGCTATATTCAAAGGCAAGCCAGAAATTTGCAATATTTTTTCACCTCTTCTGCATTGTTGGAAAATTCTAACAAATCATTAGAACTATCTTATACCAATATGTTTAACCCACTTCTATATAGCATGTTGTTAATTACTTTAGTCTTTGATACATAAAAAACCTCTTATGTTATAAACATATTGAAATAGTCCATTTAAATTGCCTCATGGGTAACAAAGGAATTTTATATAGGTACTTTTAAATTTACAGCTTATATTTTATGGCAGAAAGGAGTGTACGCTTGAACTTCGTCAACCATTAGACATACAATTTCTAGCTTAAATATATCTATACACTTTTGAAATAATATAAATTTAATTTAAATTTACTTTATTACAGATGAAAATATTTATCTATCATATGGTAAAATTTATGTTATTCTATTTATTTATCTATAAACGGTTTACACCAATTTTACACCAATAATGTGTATACACATCAATAGTAAGTGCTGATAAAATCTTTGACTATAAAAAATTAAAGAAATCAATGATAATATAATTAATAACATCTAATGGCTAAATAGTTATAAAATGCTAGTAGACAATAAGCAGTATTGTCAAACAGTAAATGCACTGAAACTTTATGTAAGCTACATAACGAACGCACAAACTGAACAATTAATAAATAATATTACATTTGTCCAATCAAAATTGATCAATGTTAAGTGAGTGAAAAATGTGACAGATATAGCTCAAATTTAAGACAAATAACTACGGTGAAAATTATACTAAAGTAATAAATATTGCAACCACAATTCAAAAATTAAATGCAGAGAAAATATAAATACAATAAGTTGTTGTAGGCTAGCAAAAATATGTAAATGATTATTCATGCATAATATCAGTGGCACATGCGTACAATACAATAACAACAAGCAATACAATAAACTCACCCAGAAATTAATATGCCGTACAATCGCATTAATTCAACAAGTGATGGGTTCACAACACTTGATCAAGCCTCTCTTTAACTGACTATCGTCTTGAGGATTATGTCCAACGTTGCAGGAAGGCTGTTGCCCAGTCGGTGGAATCTTGGCAGCGAACTGTATATGCGTACTGAGTCGCTTGAAATTCTCTCTATGGAACAGGGTTGGGGCTCTTGCCGACCAAGGACAATGGATGTGAATCCTTGCCTACAAATCAGGACAGCAAACGGTCAAGTTGATGATCTTTTTGAGGGAACCAGGTCAGCAATAATTCTTCTGGCTGAGGCAGGTTGAAGTCCAAGTTGGGTGCGCAATTCCCCCACAGAAATCTCATCGTAAGCCAGTCAAAGCGTTCCATCAAATCGTCCATCAAATCTAATAAAGCGGGTCTGTATGTGCTCAAATTGCTCAGTATGACCAACTTGATAGGGAGACCAAACTGGTGAGCTGTACTCCAAGATGGGTTTTAAAAGTTGCACAAATAAGGTCTGCAGGGACCACGGTACAAACCCGTCTTTGGACGTTCTTAATACGAAGTCCATGTTACCACATACATGTCTACAAATTGCTGATATGTGGGCATCAGGGGTAAAATTCGAGGACATAAACACTGTGTCAGAACGTTTTAGAAAGATACGTCGATGGAATAATTGTAGTATTTTTGTAAACTTATGAACATTTAATACACCTAAATATAAGTCCCTAAATCAACTTATTAATTAATATCTGGTAAATAATTATATTCAGCTTACAACTCACTTAAGCCTTTTCCGTTCTCATAGAAATGAGGTAAGCAGTTTGTTATAAAAGCCAACAAAATATTATTCTTTGTTTGAAATTCATTGTTGGTAATGGTGATTTTATATTTTGATTAGGATTTTTGCTTCATTTGCCATCACTGATTAGTAAAAAACAAGTTTCACGACGTTTCGGGATCTGGAATCTGATCCCGTCTTCAGGTGGAAGAAAACCTAGAACATAACAAGATATGCTCTGATTGGGTGTGGACGTGCTCTCTCCTGCCTGGTGATTCTTGATACTTGTGATTCCTGTGTTATTTTGTGTATTGTTTTTCTTTTCAGCTTATTGTTTTCGTGACTGCTTTTATAGTTCTCTGTTTTAGCTGTGTTTTTTCTCCAGGTTTTCCTGGCTATGTGTTACTAATCTTGTTATGTTCTAGGTTTTCTTCCACCTGAAGACGGGATCAGATTCCAGATCCCGAAACGTCGTGAAACTTGTTTTTTACTAATCAGTGATGGCAAATGTCCGCAAAAATCCTAATCAAAATATAAAATATTATTGCTATTTTCAAAATGTGGTACCAAGGAACGCCCAAGACAAAAAAATCTACTAAAACATAATTTATACAAACAGATACTTAATTTATATTAATATAATCTGTTTTAATCCCAGGAACTCCATATGTTTTAAGCAAGCGTTGTAATGAATTTCTAGGCTCGATGCTTTTTATGAAATTGTATATAGTTGATTATTAATATCATCCTGTTATTCAGCCTATGTACTTTAGCTCTGATCAGTGCTTCACAGGGTGTATTTTCATTTATTTTATAGACATTTTGTATCTAGTTTTTAGGTATATTATATATACTTACAGGTACTTTTAAGTGTAGTTTAATTAGGTATATATTTTTCTAGAAATTCGGTATCTAGGTATTAATTATAGAGAGCGATCATTACAACTGAACTAATGGCTCCCCATGACCCAAACTTTTGCCACTAAGTCAGAGATGGGCAAAGTGTGTCATAGCACGAAGGCAACTTGGCATTTAACTGCGCCAGTCTGGACGATAACTTTACAGACAGCTCCTGGGCTACAGAACTATTCATTTAACATATCAGCTTTGTATAATATCACCTACAAATTGATTTTATGTAATTTACAATAACTCTCTTGATGTCTATTTATTTTCAAAATTTATTGAATTTTATCTTGCTGCTATTTGGGCTAAAATGCCTGCAAAATTATTTCTTAAAATTTATTATTAAAATTATTGCTTAAAATTTATTTCAGCTGTAGTTTCCACATCAGGCAGTAACCATTCTTATTCTGTTGATAGTAGTTTTCTTTTTAGCTTCAAGTAAAACTTAAAAATTTACTTCACTGCAGCGTACTTGGGAGTCATTAGTGATCATCCAGAATAAACCCAATAAATAAAATATAATTTTGATACACATAACACAACAATCATGAAGCCATACAAACATTTTGTTGTGGATGGTAATATATCTCCTTGTCTAATTAATGTTTGCAACTTCATGCATGAAAAAAAAGTGTTTGAAGCAGTCCTAATTTCTCTCTTCGTGCTGGTAATGTAACGTAATGTTGTTTTAATCACTCTGCATACGAAAATAGCCTGTTTCGTACATCTGAAATGTACAAAAATCCTCAATTTCTTACATTGAAACAAATCATGATCAGCTCCTTTTACCGGATGTAAACATTACTTTTCCGTACCCAAACAGTGTTTTTCCTAACCCAAAAATTTTTGCCGCATCCAAAACAAAACAAAGAATTTAATAGAATAGTTTTTATTTTTCACTACACACAAAGGTTACAAATATTGTACATAGCATATATAAAATGAAAATATAGGTACCTCTATAGGTTACTATTTTGACTATTACTATTTTTTTCCATTTCCCATTTTGACGGTTCATTCAGCTGACATTAAACTGAAATAGGCTCTATATCCGAATTGTGTTTGCTTATAGAAAAATTACTAAATTATTTAATGTCGAATGATTTTTTATATAAGTCTGGTTACTTATTTGCATCGTGATGAAAAGTATTGTTCACAACTCTTCATAAAAGTGCTATTTCGGGGACCTTTTACTGCGAGTGTTTTACTTGCGAGGCGTAAGCTTTCGTGACTAGTAATGAAATATGCTATAGTCCTGATATGTATATTATGTTTTTACAGACCTCCACACGGCTCGCCCCTCCACATAATCACCCTTCCCTTCAGGCCCCAACCGCGGCTTGGGTAATTACAGGCTACAAAGTAAATACTACCGCGAGAACGTTAGTTTTTGTCCCGTATTTCACTCCACCCTCCAGTGAACCGCCGCTTTTCGATTGAGACATCCTTTAATGTGATAAAGCCAGGGGCAATTGGCCATCGACGAGGTAACCTTTTTATAACCGGTGTCTTCCTCTTCGTTCTCACCACCGAGCTCTCCCAAGCTGATTCAAAATCAAAGATTAAGTATTGCAAAATAAACATTATGATTCATGGGTTTTACTTGTGATGCAAGTAAATTGCTGATTACACTATGTTATAAAACTTGAAAGGTATATTTCACAACAAGATGGAAGAAAATAATTCCAACACATATTTCGATCCTTATAATGTGTATTTTTTTCTTAAGTATGTTTGGAACTATTTTAACAAATTTCCCCTACAGGGAAGAAGCTGTTACCGTAGGTCTCACGGTAAGACCTAAGCCTACGATAAATTTTTGTTTCATGGCCCCCAGAAGCAAAAAACACTATTTGTTCGAATTTTTATATATTTATCTATCTAAATGTGTCCGTAAACACGATAACTCTCGCAAAAATCGTGCGATTAGAATGAAATTTGGCACAGGTGTGTAAAGTAGTAATTATTCGGACGAGTTCGAAAACCAGCCCAATCGGACCACTGGAAGGGGGGTAAAGGGGGATAAAACCCCCCAAAAAGTTTTTTTTGGGTTTTCACATAGAAAAATAAAAATTATAAAATTATGGTAAGCACCATTGAATACAGCTCGAAAAAAACAATTAAGTATCTTGAATTATTGCTCTATGTCCATTGGTTACCGAGATACTGAAAGTGGTAAACACAGTACGTTGTCTCAATATTAACCTTATGGGAAATAAGTAAAATTCTATATCTCGCTTATTTCTCAACTTATCTTAATAAAACTTGCTGTGTTGCTTCATCTAGAATATCTAATGTAAAATAGTCTAAAATCCGCGATATTTCCATTTTTGTGGCAGCAAACCTGCACACTCATTACCCATGTTATCCTTATGGGAAATAAAAAACATTCTTTATCTTTCTTATTTCTTAACATATCTTGATAAAACTTGGTGTATGGTTTCTTCTGGTTCAAATCGTCTAAATATCGAATTAAAACCAATCAGTTTTAACATACTTGCTACAGCAAACCTGCATTCTCATTCCCAATATTATTCTTAGGGAGCTTACAAAACCATGTGATATCTTGCCATATTGGATTGAAATATGTTTTAACGCATTTGAAATTCGCTGAGTATGCAGGTGTGCTGCAACGGAGGTATTTTTTTATTTAGGCAGATTGTCAACGTTTTGACATTTGATACCTTAAAGGAACAAAGGTCAAGATATAACTGGATTGGAAAGATAACCTTAATGTACCGTACAAGGTAGAATAATCTTTTACATATATTTAATTTGACGCCATAATAACATTAAGCAAGAAAACCTTTCAACTCTGAAGAAAAGGTCAAGTCTGACTAAAAATCAAAATTTCCTCTTTAAAATATTATGTTCGCTGTAACCGAATCAACATCTTGTCAGCAAAGTTCAACGTAAAGTATAACACTAATTAATTAAAAGAAAGCTTACAATTAATTGGACTGAACAATTCCTTAATAACATAGTTTCTATAGATTTCATAAATGGCGTTGTTCTTGTATTATACTAAATCCAACCCTAAGGCCTTATAAGAAAGATAATGCGCTTGTGTTCTTCGGGCACTTTCATAACATTTGGTTTCTCGAGACGCATAATCCTTATTTACATCATGACGTAAAGGATGACCTGGATTTTTCTCCAGGTTGGATCGTTATTGTTGATATTGTTAGCAGTGCTGCTTCTGATTTTTATTGCTATTTTCAATCTGGTAGCACGTAGGAAGTTCATGGTTTGTTTATTGTTTGCTTTGCTTAAGATAATTATATAAAAAAATCAATCCAAAGCACTAATTGTAATGTTATGTGTTTGGGTGAAGTTCATGGTTTGTTTATTGTTTGCTTTGCTTAAGATAATTATATAAAAAAATCAATCCAAAGCACTAATTGTAATGTTATGTGTTTGGGTACCGTGAGCAAGCATAAACAAAAATCGTAAATATATTTCTTGTAAGAGTAAAAAAAGTATTTACAATAAAAAATCGGTGTTATTAAAAACGTATTACTGTGCAATACTTAATATAAAAATGCTGGGCACAATAATCAGTATAGCTAAGATCAGATAAACAATTCAAAATTTATTTTTTGTAGACAAATCAGAAAACAATGATTATATCAATTCAATTTATTTATTTTAATTTATTCAATCTATTCAACTTTAAACTGTGTACTTCGCTGTAATCATCACCGGTTTTCTTTACTATATCTCCGTTTTTGAAAACAAGGGATTCTATTATTATTATGATGAGCACCAGTAAGTATTGCTTGATAACTTACAAATTGAATTTTGGTAATCTGGTTATAGCAATAGTTTAGACGATGTCTTCTGTTTTAAATAAGAATTATGGTAAACTACGGAATCAGATCAATATAATCATATTTTATATGTAAAATATCGAAATAGCTGTTTATTGCTAAATATCTGGTAATAGCTGATATTATTTTTAACTGTTTTATTTGCTTCCTTAGAGCTTACCACATTCATAGAAGTAATTGGACATGTCTCATGGTTCTTGGCCTGCCCTTAAATAATCAATGAACCATCACATGCTGTTGCCTGCAATCTAATTTCGTATACGCTCGAATGTGAAGCTAATATTAGTTTACAAAATTACAAAACAAGATTACAACGTTTATTTTCTTAAATTATTGTTTTAAGGTATGTTTCCATCGTCATTTTGCGTTGGGTTTTTGAAAAATAAATTGGTGTAAAGAATCCCAAACTATTCTCCATCCAACAAAAATTCATTCATAGGACCACGATCACAAAGACTCGGTATTTTGAGACCGAACAAACCGGGCAAATCCAATCACTGAAGGTCACAATATATCGAGCTTCGACACCTTACATGTGATCAACAATGAACACCAAATTCTTGAGGAATTCTTTCAGTCTATTTGAAATTTCTGTGAAATGGAATTAATAACAGCTGATCTTGTTTGTGCAATACCGGTAAATACCACGTGAAAACATAACATCTGGTAATGAATTACTTCAACTATTTTTTAATTGGAAAGTTATGGTAAAACGTATAGTTCCCGATTATAAGGATCACTTGAGAAATAGGTAGCACAAAATCAAGTCTAAACATATCACTCGAAAAATATCACTGAAACTTTATAATAATTTCAGTATTCGTAATAATACAAGTAATTACTTCCAAACAAAAATTAAAATAATCAGTAATGAAATAATGAAGAATTATTCTTCTTTTTGTAGTCTTAAAAGGAAGGGACTAATCACGTCAGTTCGTATGAAATTCCTTCATGGACTATCAATAGACCACTCGTGCACGCAACAATGGACCCACGACATTGACGGTAATCAGCTGTTGACAGTCGTCACTCACGATTCCTACCTACGGCTCGTCGTCGAGGTTGGTCATGGTCGCTTTGGCTTAAATACTCTCTTGTTGCCCAGTGTCGATTTGCCAGTGATAAATGATGTCGTAATTGACAAGATGACTTGACAATCAATTATGTCTTCATTCCTTTCTTGGATGTCAACCTTCGAATGGATTTGATTTGGTTTGTTGACGCAGGTGTTTTTAGGGTTGGAAATATTTCAATTGTAGATTTACAATGATGCGGTTAGGTTAAATAACCATTAAATTAAACTGATATTGGTATTTATTAACAATCATATATTATTTTAATGTATCCTTACATTTATGCAGGGAAAATCTTACATACAGGGTGTTTTTTAACGCAACCCAAAACTTTATTTCATCAGTGAAGAACTATTCCCCTCAAGATCCCCGGATTTTTTAATTTTTTTAAATTTTTTATAATTTTCTTTTGGGATACATGAAAAGAAAGGCCTACAAAAACAATTCACAGGATATTCAGAACCTCAAAACAAATATGATGCAAGAAATTCAAAGACGTACCTTGCAACACGTGTTCAGGAATTTGAAGGAGAGAGCACAACTTTTACAAATGTCAATGGCGGATCGTTTGAACACATAATGTAAACTAAATGAAATGGATCAAACTTAAATAATAGGTTGTATAAAATGTAATGATTAACAAAACAAGACATATTTCATATTTACATGTGCATTATTAAACCTTAAAAATGGGTTGCGTTTGAAAAAAAACACCCTGTAGTTTTACAAAAGAATATTCAACTATTCTAAAAACTGGATTTAAAAGGATACTTCATAAAAAATCAAGCAAACATTCTTTGGTTTTTATGACTGTTTTATCTACAAGAGCTTCATCCCGGTTCCGTTAATCCGCTCAACACTTAAGATTCCTATTTCATCCCACGGTTTTATGAGCCAGTAAAACTCACAGTTGTAATTTGAACAACGTGTAAGAATCTAATAAATTGAATTGCTTTAGAGTAATGTGTAGTAGGTTTAAGCCTGTTTGAAATGCACAATAAACATATTCACTACAAAGGTTTAATGCAATTAGCGTATTCACTTTCAGTTATTTAATTACTTTTGTCTTTCGTTAAAACTTGATCAAAGCATTCTTAACAATAATAAAATTTAAATTTTATTTATTATTATCCAAAGAAAATAGTTGAAAAACATTTTTTTCTTGAAATATAATTATATCTAAAGTAACTAAAAGCTTAGGTAATTTTTTAATTTAACTTTTCGGGTTGCATTAAAGTCTTTTGCGTGCCTGTTTTAGTCGGGCATTATGTAAATAAAACGCTCTATACACCGTTATTCGTCTACAACAAGATCTAGGAGCGATGAACCCGCTAGCCGTCAGATCAGCCACATCTAGCCACACCGACATCGCAACATCTAGCCACATCAGCCACATCTAGCCACGCCGGCCACCGCGGCGATGTGATATCTGCGCCCTCGGCCACCACGACACCGTCGATAAACTACCGATGGATAAACACTCGTTGATATGTTTGATCTCCGTTTTTTTTTTTTTAAGATTCGATAAAAGTTTTGAGGTTCTTCTTGTAATAAAGTTCTTAGATGTCAACATTTTCAATTCATTTGCAATTAAATATTTATTGCAGAAAATTTTGTCCGGTTTATATTTAAGGTAGAGTTACCCTTCTCAGTGAAACTAACCTTTCTCAGTGGTCGTCCTTTACTATTGTAAGGCTAGACCACCATCTATTTTTTATTTAAAATAACGGTCAACTAAACAATGTTTAACTGAGAAACAACTAACTCTTACATATATACAAGTCTACAGTTACATATATACATACAACTGAACTATATATATTTTTTAAGTGGGCCTAAAGTGCACTATTGCTGATTGAGTATCGCAATGACTTATTACCTATCAGCTATATTATTTTTTGTGAATTTCCTGCTTGTATTAATAACGTCCATCCAAAGGATTGTCAGGAAAATGCAACAGAATGAACAACGTTAAATTGATTTTTAAAACAACATTTAAACTTTCCTTTCTATATGCTTGTTCTCAACAGTTTGCGCTTTGCAAGATAGAGCGAATTTGCGGTAGGAATGGCCCATCATATCCGCTATGTCCACCCTAACGTTACATTTCCAAGATAGGCCTGCGCCTAACTCATCTAACATAGCCACTGGGCCAGTTGTTTCTTTTTTATAACTGTACAAGATAAGTCTAACAGTTGGTGGTGAAAGAACTAAATGTTATATGAACGGATAATTTGAAATATTATATGAAACTGAGTTTACTGTCCATGTCAAATAACGTGGCTCAGGTCATTTCCACGGCTCTGTAAACATTTAGGGAAAAGAATATGATTGGAGTTAAATAGCAAAAAAACTTTACAATTGTAAATAAATCGCCAATATCATAGTAACGTAAACAGTTTACTCTCTCTAAAAATGTTTGTAATATTCAACTCATGTAGGATATAAAACTTAAAATCGAAACATATCTTTGCAATACATGTATTTAAAATATTTTTAAGTAAAGATCATAAAGAAACTATAAAGCTTTTTAAACCCAGGAAAACCAAATTGAAAATGTAGCATCAAACAATAACTAAAACCAAAATCTACGAATCTAATTAAAATGTTAAAATTTGATGCAATGTCAGAATTTATATATTTTTAATATTGCACCAAATGAAATACATCTACACTTGAGGCTTACGTAATGAACCCTAAACCACGAGTTTGCTGTCTTCGACTCCTCCTGAGTCAATAATGAACCACCTAATTCATAAAATTATATATAGAAGCGAATAAGCTAAGTCAGGGATAAAGCTTTACAGTGGCAAAGCTTACATTTTTCACAACACCAAACTTTTTTAAGATTTTGAAATGGTCAAAACTAAGCCATGGAAGAAAATAGTTCAATGTTGCAAATTTGAAACTCCCGTAAGAAATGCATCGCAACTTTCGTTTGATTATAAATCGAGTAATTCAGTAGATCAATGCATGCGGTGCTTGATGGCAAATCTGTGTGGGGGTACCTTTTTGACATCAATCGTAAAATTCAGTCAGGTAGAAGAGTCTAACAGACTCGGATTCAATTAGATACAATTTTTTTTTATAATATCGCTTTTAAATTTTAGCTTAGTAACATAATGAATAAAGACGTTAGCTTTATGGCAGTTTAGGAAGCAAATGTAAAGTTTCCAAACCACGTGTTCATAGACATTAATAAAGATGCCCGTGTTTGTATAATTTTTGCCCTATTAGGATCTACTTAAAACGACCACTCTAAGTCAACATAGTTAAAGCATCCCATGATGGATAGTGGTTTTCTAGAGCTCGGGTCGAAATCCCACATAAATATCCAGCACCCCCCTTCAACCCACCCCTCCTTATAACGACCTTTTCACTGATTTAATCATACAGTAAGCTTTCGGCCTTTGGTTTATTGATATCGACAGTTGCCATTTAATTGAAACCGGAACCCATTGTACGATAGACTGAACTGACCGAGTCATAAAATTGCCAAATGTAATCAAATTCAGTAGTTTTTTCATATAACAGCATCCTCCATTTTTATCACCATTCCTTTGACTCCCTTTCCTAACAACTCTAAGAAACATATGTATTTTTCTAAATCTCAGGAGCAGTCTCTTTCCTGCGAGATAAAGCACAAATAACCATAATTAAATCAAGTAATTGATTGCAACTAATTTCTTTACCCTTTCTTCATTCTCTTTCATTCCCTTATGTACCTCATGTTAATAAGCTCCTTAAGTTATTTTTGTAAACTCTTTTGACTTGGTTGAAATAATTTAGGGCCGCCGATAAAAGGTTTATTTGTAACTACTGAGTAAGTCTGTCAGTAACAAGGCTTCCTTATCGTTCTTTCCAAACTCATTCTTTCAATACTCAGAATATGTGCAGCCAATGCCAATTAATCAGCTAACTAATCAATTACAATAGGCCTAACACTATTAAAAATATTAGTAAAATATTGGTACTCTTCACTATTAAAAGACGCTGTCTTTTTACAAAATATTTCTTGATAATCATTCTTTTACAATACCTTTAACAAATTGTAAAATACAACAACAGAACTATGTTTCCTTTATGAACAACACAAAAACTACTAAAATTTCATGAAATAAAATTTGGGAAATTACATTACACCGAACAACCCTACTTTCTAATAATTTCCAAACGATCTTTTTATGTCTTCTCGTAATGAGTTAAAGTTAACTCCTAAACGTATACAGCATGCAATTCGGTATTGATCCGACCAATTATTTATCTTCTATAAACTAAATTTTTTAACTCAAAAAATACTCTGTTTAACTTAATACGTATTAAGTGACATATGATACGATGGGGTCCCGTACTATAAGTTCCAATGAAAGGTAAACACGACCTAGTACAATGTGCCACTAATAGCTGAGGGCCGGGGACGGACCATCTGTTCGAAAGGGGTGGTTAACCTCTTAACCCCCATAACTCACCGGGCTTAACTAGATTACACGTTATATTTAAGGAGGCGTGGGGAGGGGGTCAATGAATGAGGGAGATTTTGTTAAATAAACGTGGGATGCTCCATGAAGCGATATGAAGGGTAAGCTGGTAAAATATTTATTCTGTGAATATTAAACGGCCCTATGAGCGATTATGTAATTAGAACCCTTCCAATTGAAACCGTATCCTGATAGTTCGTTTAACTTTGACAGTTATTACCTGCATATTACCTTCAACAAAAGCTAATAGGAAACTCAAAACGTTAGCTGTGCAAAATTTTACTAATAAGCGTATATTTTTGAATTGTGCATGGTAGGGGTATCCCGGATTCAATTAGATACCACAGATGATGTTTGAAAGCTACTTTAGTGATTGTGAATATGTCTATTAACTGATTAGGAAAGTTAAACAATAGTATTATCAAATGGCTTTTTAGTTTGATTACCAGAAATTCAAGCCACAAAATTTAAACAATGAACTCGTTTTGCGTTTGGAATGATCTAGAAGAGAAGATGAATCATCAGGCAAGCTGTGTTTCCATTTTAATGATTTTTATCTAAAACATGCGATATTTTGCCAGCTTAAGGAATAAAACCGTAAAATGTTTATGTTTACATCCTTTAATGCAAAATTACTTAGCTGTGTATAACTTAACAATGGATATATTACCTTTGTCTACGTGTATTCCTACTCTTATTTTAATTTGATTCTACTCTGTAAGGTTTTATTGAACAACGTGGTATAGTTTTGGAATTAAATGAAACCCGACGTTAAAAAAATTGTTTTAAAATATTTTACCATTCAATTTGATCATAACTGACAAGCTAGAATTTATAAATCTGTCATAAACATAAAACTGGATTAATTTAGTCAAACGATTATTTTTTACAATAACTCAAATGTAGGCTATTGTTTAAAAATAACACTGGGGAGGTGAGAGATATTTTATCGATTAATCCCTGCAGAGAGCTGTGATGAAATGGGATATTTAGTTTAATTGCGTGGGATAATATTTTTCGTCAAACAGGTGGAAACACTAATGTAGAGTTTCGCATACCTATAAGGCGAAACTAAATTTTTAGTACCGCTTTGTTCCATTCCTCTGATTTTGGTGGGAGTGCACTATCGTCCAACAAGGGCAAATCTGGCTTGCCCAATAAACATTCAATGAAATATTTTCCTCTGTGATCCCTTTTTATCATACGCAAAGGGAGTTTTACACCCGTAACTTTCATGAACAACTTTTCTTCCTCAAAACTGATTCATTTTACTTTTGCTACCGCTACCGGTATCTAAAATACCCTTAATGGTTTTAAGCTACTATTTGTTGGGACAAGAACATTATTGTCACAACTAGGCCTATATCAAGAACAAGAACTATTTAAGACAATTAATTTGGGAAGGGGGAATATCCTTCATTTTTAATGACCCACCCCGTAGGAGGACACCGATTATTCCATTAAATTTCCCACCACGGAAATAGTGGGTTAGATGTACGCTGCGTCATCATAATTCCCTTTGATTCTAAGAAATGGATTTGACCTATTTCGCAGCTCATGGATTTTTAAATGGCATAAAAAGATGTCAGAGAATGACATTTATTTTAAGGGAGGAATTGCATGTAAAAAAGGGATCGCAGAGCGCTACTATCAAATATTGCTCCATTGCAATTTTCACATCAAAATATGGGGTTGAAAGGAAACCGGTTAGAAAAGTAGGTGGAAAATTCTAATTCCCTATAATCTAAACAGAAAGGTCAGATTGGTTTTGTCCCCCTTCTCAGGAAGTGCAGAAATAAATAAAACAGGGTGTTTTTTTCAGAATTTCCTTCTTAATCTATTCGAAAATTTTAAATGGGGAAGTAAATTTCACATGAAAGTTTCATCTCCCCAGTAACTCCCTTCTCATCCCAACCCCTTACTTAAAAATTTCAAATGGCAACATACCCTTTGTGACATATCACATTTGAGAGCATAAAAAAAGAAAAATGTTTGTGAAAGAAAAATTAAAACCGCTTAATGCGTTCTTGAGATAATAGGAATTAAAACGTTAAAGAAAGCGTGTTTTTACTACCGCAACCTCTGTTAGATCTTTATTTATTGAAAAAGTGAAAGATATTCTGGTATTATGATTGGGGTAAACAATATTGGGGCAGATATTTTTCATAATAAAACATTATACAGCCTCCTCGAACCCTCTCTCACCCCAACCCTAACTTCAAAACTTCAAATGGGATTGTTACCCTTGTGGCATACATTAAAAAGGGTGAAAAAAGAAATATTTTCCCGAGAGATTTAAAATCGCGTCACCCATTCTAAAGATTGATAACTTTAATCGGGATTTATTGCTAGTTAATGAATAACTAGACAACGAATGACACGATTTTAAATATTCTTTAAGAAAAATGTTTCTTTTTTATCCGTTTTAATTTAATACGTCACATGGGTAACAATCCCATTTGAAATTTTAAAACAAGGATCAGGAGTGAGCAGGGGGTTGGAGAGGGTGTAAGAGTGTAAGGTTTTATCATGAAAAATACTTGGCCCATGGTGATAGTTGTTTTCCTCAATCAGAATACCAGAAAATCCTTTACTTTTTCAATAAATAAAGATCCAACGGTCCAACAGAGGTTACAATAGTACACAAAACTCTTTCTTTGACATTTTCATTTATTGTCTCATCTCGATTAAGGACGCATGAAGTGATTTTAATTTTTCTTTCACCAAAATGTTTCCTTCTGCATGCTCTCTATGTCACAAAAAGTACGTTACCGTTTGTAATTTTTAACTTCGGGGATAGAGTGAGAAGGGGTTTGTTGGGGGATGACACTTTCATGTGAAATTTTCTTTCCCCTGCCTTGGTAGACGTTTCCAGCAAACGGAGCACTGACATTTATTTTAGTTTATACATAAATTAAAGAAGCAAATTTTGAAAATGAAACAAACTCGTACTCGTACTTGTACGTACTTGTATGTACGAGCAAATAAAAATTAAGGAAATCAATTCTAAAGATGACACGATTCTTATCAGGGAGCAGGCAAAGCCCACTTGAATAAAAAAGGGGAGTTTTGGGGGATGTCATTGATGGTTCCGTTTAATTTATCATCCCAAAATTGGGGATAAAAATCTGGAAAAACTCATTCCCTCCCAAACATTAGAAGTTGTTCATAGCGTGGTAAAGTGTGGTGCAAGTCTGATAATTACCACTAGAGTTATGGGCACCAAATAGGGCGGAAAAAACTGAAAACAAACCAAATCGTCTGCTAAGCCTCAGCTGATAAGACGAATTGAATATTTTTGTTAAACTTTCAAAAATTTGTTTACTTTTTCATGGCCTTTTACGTGTAAATTTTTGTTTACGTTATGATTATATATAATAGTGTTGATTAACAACACAAACAAATAATAAACAATAACTTAGCCAGCAGCGCACTCACTCTCCCGCCCTATATATTTGGTGCCCGCGACTCTAGCCATCTTAACATGTCTGTTAGATTGAAATTTGAAAGTAAAAGGGGAATGATGCATAAATGGACTGGGGCCGAGCGAATTTACGATCTCGCTCGACATTCATCTGTAGCCTGGACGTTTTGTTCAGATATCCAGACTCGCCTTTTCGGCTCGCTGCCCCGATTACAAGCCCTTTGGGGGGGGGGGGGGGGGTCGGATATTCAATAGTCACAAGAGAAAAGTAATTATACTATCTAGAAACTCTATAAGCGCAAGGTATTCTGGTAATGTTAATAGCGTTGGTTGGAGGGGGGAGGGTAATTGGTGGCAGGAGGTTGTTGGCTGTGAGGTGGGGGTAATTATTTTGAAAATAACATCGCCAAACAATTGAAAAATATTTACTTTGCTTCGTTTATTTAAGATTTAGGGATTAAAACGGGTTAAAAATGGCAAATGCCTTTGGATAAACGTTTGAGGTAACACTGATCGAGCAATCCCTTGACAAAAATTGTGTCCCTCAGTCAAAAAATACATTTGAAAAATAGAAGAGGCTCTAGAGGCTATTTTGGGCGTGAAATAGTTGACATATGGCAAAATACTAGGGTCAGAAGAGTAGAATATTTAGTTTTCAATAAAAGGTGAAGTTCATGTCTCACTTTCATGATGGCTTAGCCTATGGATGAACTTCATTTGGAAATCAAAACAACTGCAGTGTTTCTAGGAGTGAGATTGGACGATACACTCTGCTGGAATTACCAGGTGAGTGACATAGAAGCTAAGTTAGCTAAAAGCAGACTTTTTGTACTCAGATTAATAAGTAGGCTGGGTAACCGCCACCTCTCCAGAGTCGTCTACTTTAGTCTCCTCGAAACACACATCTCATATTCTGTCATTCTGTGGGTAACTGTGTAGGCCATTTGAAAAAAAAATCTTTATTTGGCAGAAAAAAGCCATAAGATTAATCATGGGTTTAAAAAATAACGACCACTGCCAACAAGCCTTTAGGTGCCTCAATGTGCTCACAGTTCCATCCCTTTTCATTTTTGAATCGATCATTCACATTAAAAGAAATAATTTGATTGTCGACAATAGTATTAAACATAGATATTCCACCAGAAACAAACATATTTTTGCAGAACAGCATAGACCCACATAGCACCAAATATCCCCAGAATATTCCTCCCAAGTCCCTATATCCCAAGAAAATCCCGGGAAATTGGGGGATACCTAAAAATATCCCTAGGATATTCCAAAAGGACATATCCAAAAACGAAAATTGCACTATTAAGAGGTAATTTTTGAAGTTGTTGAATGAAATATGTTTGAAAAAACGGTCTAACGTAATTTCAATGTTAATTAAACTATTTAGAATTATGTTTACAAGGGATCTCCAGAAAAGTTTTTGGGGATATCTTTGGAATATTCTTAAAATGTGGTACTATGTTATAGTTTGGAATATCCCAGGTACATGCCACGGAATTCCTTAGATGCCAAATAATTTCACTTTATATAAAATGTTTAACATTGCAAAAAATTAATTATTATTATACGATATCAGTGTAAAACGTACAAGATCAAACCAAAAAACACAATTACAAAGTATAATTGATTTCTGACTCGGCATATTCTGAGGATATCCTTAAAATATCCTCCTATAGTTGAAACATTCTTTTAACAATAAATTAATAAACATAAAAAATGTTTGAAGAAATCATAAAAAAGAAAATAATTTAAAAGTGACCTCATAATCAGGTATTTCCAATAAATAACCTAGAACTATATTTTTATTTTTAATTAAAATTAATAAAAAAATCTCCTATGGATTTTCATGGGACATTCGAGCCAAGAGAATTTTTTTGGGATATCTTTGGAATATTCTAAAAATGTGGTACTATATGTTATAATTTGGAATATCCCAGGTACATGTCACGGAATTCCTTAGGCGCCAAATCATTTCACTTTATATAAAATGTTTAACATTGCAAAAAATGAATTATTATCATATGATATCAATGTAAAACGTACAACGTCAACCCAAAAAAAACACAATTACAAAGTATAATTGATTTTTGACTCGGCATATTCTGAGGTTATCCTTAAAATATCCTCCTATAGTTGAAACATTCTTTTAACAATAAATTAATAAACATAAAAAATGTTTGAAAAAATCATAAAAAAGAAAATAATTTAAAAGTGACCTCATAATCAGGTATTTCCAATAAATAACCTAGAACTATATTTTTATTTTAAATTGAAATTTTAAAAAAATCTCCTGATTGTCATGGGGCATTCAAACTAGCCTAAAATTAATTAACTGGGTTATCAAACACATGTCCAACGTACCGGTATATCATTGAAATACCCAAATAATAAGAATATATAAATAAATAAATTCCTCAGATTTCCATAGGACATTCCAACCATATATAACTTTAAAAATCTATTATGATAAAAATTTTTTGTCATGATAAAAATAAACCAATAATTATTTCTTAGATTTCCATAGAATATCCCAATAAGAATGTGTAGAAAAATTGATATAAGTGGTTATGGGGGCATATCCTGCGTACATCCTTGAAATATCCTCTTGGCCATAATAACAACAACTAAATTTCCCATAGACATCCTGAATATCATCAATCCTCTTGAAAAGCAAACTCTAGGAATACGAAATGCCCGCGCGTATGCCACATTTTGGTTGGTTCCAAGAACATTACTTGATAAAAACGAAAAGCCAGGAAATGTAGGGGACTTTTTGTGTAACAATTTTTATGTTGAGGATATTCTGGGCATTGCTGAAGGACACACTGAGGACATTTTGTGGAATTTCGTGTCATAAGATACTCCACAGGATATCCCAACAAAATTCTCCGCATCTTCCCGAAATGTACAGCATGTTTTCATAAGTTTACAGCTAGAAATCTGTAGCGTTTATGTTCAAAATTTGAACCGAAATACCTGAATCTGTAAGCAATGGACTTTACTCAAAGACCACTTAACACAAGAGATTACGCGCACTACTGTATTATGAACCCGTTTGTTTTGGATTTTATTTGGTTCACACGCAGAAGGATATTCCGGGAATATTTCGAGGATATGGCCGTAAATCTTTAAATAATAAAATGAACATTGTTAAGGGCCATATGCGGTGAACATTTTTTATCGTGCCCTTTAATGTCCCTGGTCTGTTATTTCGTAGATACTGTTTTTTTAGTATCATATATGTGTTTTAATATTTTTTGGGGCGGGGGCAACATTTTGCACATATTTATTTGATTGTTAATGGGTTCTAGGTATTTTTTCCGTATTTTCAAAGTCCCGAATGTCACGACCGTAACTTGTCCCTAGGGTCCACTCTTCAACTTTCATGCTATTTTCAGAACAATTATGCGTGCTTAAATAAATAATGCTATTTTTTATATCATCACTAATTATTAAACTTACAAAAAAAGAGTATTTAATAATTTTTTATTTATTGCGAACTGAGTATTACGACAAAATAAGTCTGTCCCTCGATTTTAAGTCCCGACCGTAACGGCAAAATTTGGAACTTTGGAACACGACAGTGGCGAGCCTGGTGGCGATAGAGTCAGTTGGTTTGAAGAGACAGAGGTGAACGGGAGTGTTTTACGTTGCTCCAGAGATTTTTCTTTGTTTTTAAACCGACCAAGGTTGATAAAGGTAAGTTTGGGTTTTTGGTAATTTTGATATGTCCAAGACCGTACTAGTCGTTTGTTACAGTAGACATGGTGTTAATTTTTGTTGATATGATATTTTAATTGCTACGGTAACCTAGAAGTCCACTTTGTCTTCTCAAACACGAGGTGCAGGGCTAACACCAGAACAGGGACAAATAATTGTAATGTCACTGACCGTATTTGTCACGACCGAAACCATTTTTGTCACGACCATGAGAGCCTTATCGATTGTACGGGGGTACGGTCGTGACAATCATTATAAAATTTCGTTGTAAATTGCACTATTCAGTTGAAGTGAAAGACAATTTTATCTTATAAAGTACAATTTAAGGATTTATGAAAAAGTAAAATTGTAGTTTTTGAAATATGTAAATATTGAAGGTAATGCTTGTATATTATTATAAATTTTTGTGGAATAGAGTACAGTCAACTCCCAAATAACCAGGGTATTGGCCCATTAAAGTGCCAAGGATAATTTAAAATTATAATTTAAAACAAAGACATTAAATAAATTGAGTAAATCGACCGGCGATTCTCGTTTGTCCCAGACCGTACCCCTTGTCCCTGACCGTATCTATCATGATTTGGGTTATAAAAAATACAAAATTTGATATATCATCATATAAAACTATAATCACACACAAAACAGACGCCCCTATGAGGACATAAAGGTTTTTCATATAACAGGAATGATTGCTTGGAGCTAGACAAACTTTAAGAGATTTTTTTGCATTTTTTAAAATTTTTTTTAGTTTTTGAATTTTTTTTAGAAATACCAAATTTATTAAATGCTTAATGAGCTGTTTATTGCAATATTGCCCTAAAACTAATTCTATTTACAGTAAAACATATTTATCAAACCACATTAAATATTTTTAATTTTCATTTTTATGTTGGTTACGGTCAGTGACTAAAATTCGTGTTCTTTCATGAAAGATGCTGTATCATTGAATATACACACAAGATTTTGCGTTACCTTGGCTAATCTATGAATCTTCAAATGTCAATCGATAAAAAAATATCAAAAACGGTTTGAAAAAAAAGAAAAAAATTTCGCAAATGTTTTTCCTAAAAGGGCACGATAAAAAATTTTCACTTATGCTTAGAATATCCTGAGGTTGAAACAATAAATTAATAAATATTTTATAATGCATTACTGCAGTTTGCGCTAAGAAGGATATTCCGAGAATATTTCATGGATATGGCCGTAATTATTTGAATTATACTCAAGATGACATTTTGCCCGGTGATCACTAACACAGGTCTGATGGTGTAGTGGATAGAGGCTCAGCTTGCGAAGGTAAGGGTCCCAGGTTCAAATCCCAACCTAGGTCAATAGAATTTGCACTGTGGTAAAGTGTGTAGACACCATGTAGAAATGCAATACCTCAACTACATTTTTTTATTACAATTTTTGGATCTTTTACATATTCATTATCTTTATGGGATATCCTGAGGATATACCTGTGATAAGTGGGATATTCTAGGCATCTCCATTGTCAATCCCTGGGTTATCACTATTTAAGTTAGTTATCCTAAGGATATCCTTGGAGCTAGTTTGAAAAAATCTGTTAAAAAGGATGTCCTAAATTAATTCCCAGGATATTCTTTTTGAAAAAAAGACGTCCTTGGAATATCCCGGAAGGATATCCCTGGGATCGGTATGTGAGGACATTTGATCTCCATGCAATCTCCCTGGGATATATTTCCGGGATATTCAGGATATTGAGGATATGCCTGGGATGTTGGCAAAATCCCGGCAGTATATGATGAGAATTTCCTAGGGATCAACTTGTGCTATGTGGGGACTAGCTCTTTACGAAAAAAAGCCTAACTACGCTGGGCAGAAATTTTATCAGGCCTTACCAAATTCAATCAAAGAAATTGAAAATTTTAATAGATTCAAAACAACTCTCAAACAGTTTTTGATAGATAAATGTTTTTATAAGGTTGAAGATTTCTGGGCCGACCTTAAGTCATCCCATCCAATTAAACTACTCTATGCTTTTACTAAATTAACATAACTAACTTTTATCTCTGGCTATCTCTCTCTCACTCTCTCCCTGTTATGATATTTTCTCTGCTTTTCTCTTCTGATACTAACTTAACAACCCTAACCAAGATTGGGCACGTTTGACGCGTCCATCGCCCCATCAAGGAGCACCCTGGACCAGACATATAAGTTCAAAAGTAAGTTCAAGTTCATTATTTTTCGATACGACCACAAGTTTAGCCGCTGTAGCCCGAAAACGAAAACCGATTTTCTTGGAAATCCAAGTTTTCCCCCGGTTTGGGGTATGGGAGCACCTGTATATAGTATAGATTTGACATAATTAAAAATTAAGTGTAAATAAAGTTTATGGTTTATAAATAAAGCCAGCCAATTCAGCTGGCCCAGCTGGTCACTTTTGAATAAGAATAAGTTGGCTGTCTGTTGTGTGTTTTGTGGACATTGTGGTTGGTTGAGAGTTGAGGCGTCTGCGTTTGTCCACTGTGTTCTGAGTACACGTTTCTTATTCCTGATTATTATCAATGATTAATGCTTCCAAATCATTACTGATTTAAAATCGCTGCATGAAAATTTAGTACCTGTGTTTAACATGAAATCCACATTTTTCGATGAACTTGAAACGAACTGAATGCGTTTTGAGAGACCAAGGTTTGAAGTTAACCTACACTTTTTATCTCCTACTCCACTATGGAATGTCTAACCAATTTAGCTACCTAAGGTAAACCATCCGATTTCCTTTTCTGTCGACTTTAATCAAGTAGGAACAAAGGGAATTTGAACTAAGGCCTCTTTGAGACGGTCACAGTTACCGACCACTGTGCCAAGTGAAAGTGTCGGCTCAGGAAACTGCAGGGGTCGACACAGCTTCCTGCCACCTAACATCCCAACTTCTTTCTGTGCCATTTGAGAAAATGTGGATAAGAGACGAGGAGTTCCTTCTTCTCGCTATTCGAATAAGCTTAAGTCAGTCGGTGGCAAAACTTTGATAGGCCTATCAGACTCCATCCAATTTAGGCCTATCGATGTTTACAATTGGATTTGTCGATTTACGATTTACCGTAACTGAATACATTATTTGTTTATATCACATGATCTAACAAGAAAACATCCAACCGTACAACATAGTCCTAATGAAACCTGTACTAGTCAAACTATATGAATAAAACTCATTATAGGGCCTATAGTCTACTAAGATTATCAACATATTATAACTCAACTACCTTTGACTAACTTAACATGACGTACTCATATGGTAGCCTACATTCAGATATGGTTTGAGTTTCATGTCTGATCTTTTGCCGTTTGTTTCTATACCTACCTAGCAGATGATTCAACATCCTGGTTTGTAAGAAGACAATATAACTTATCGAACAATCTACCGATAGTCAAAATACTCGGTATATTTTTTGTTGAACAGAACTTGACATCCGATTCCAATGTATTTATTATCTAAGTTATTGTTTTGTTACTCTATGAAAATATAAGATAAGTTGTACATCTCTGGGTGAGAAAAACAAACACTAACCTTCAATGTTCTTTTGGGTAACTGTGTTCACTTAATGTAAAATGCTTCATAAGCGACAATGTTTAATGAGAATAGTGGCCAGCCTCTGTTTCGAGTAAGAGTGGCTCAGTGTAAAAGGGGCCTAAGTAGCTGAAATAGCATATTTTATAATTCTATGAATATTTTAAGAGGCTGCTGTTTACTTTCTGTCCCAAACCTACCTAATCTCAACAATCAACTAGCTAACCGATTGTGATTGAAGGATTTTGATCAATGTATCGATTGCTGTTATAGGCCCTACCTAATGACTGTAATTGAGATAAATCTAAGTTAGTCATATGACAGATATATATTGGTCAGAAAGTGGCAACAAACATTCTGCAGAATAGCATAGGAACTGTCTTAGTTGCTTAGGCCTACTCGCATTCTCCATACAAGAGCAAAGCCAGATATAAGAAGAACAAACCAGAGATCTTGTTTCATATAACGGGGGGGGGGGGGGGGAGTCATGTCCTCCCCCTAATTTATGAAAAATATTTTTCACTTGGTTGGATTTCTAGAATTTTTTTAATGAACAATTTTTTGTGAATGGTACCTACCTACCTAATCTACCTCTTTTATTTTTCTTAGATATTGGAGGGACTATTGGATAACATGGAGATCGACAAAACCCATCTCTTCCGGAGGAAGTATTATTCCAGAACGCTTGCCAACAACGAGAGGACGTGTGGGTCTTCGGAGGAATGAGCAACAACGGCAGTCTTCACTGTTTAGGCAACAGGCTGCTGCCAATCATGGAATCCTACATCAAAGCCGAGTTCACATCTGTCACGACATGCGAAGGGTATACAACTGAACTGCAGATGCCTTCGCTGCCCAAGGTAATGAAAACTTTGTGGAGCCTCTTAGAGAGCAGGAGCTGTCCTGGGTATCGAGAGAAGATTTAATGAAGCATGTCGTGACCATCTATTCCCAGGTCCTGACAGCGACAAGCTCACTGGCTTTGCTCCTTTTAAGGTACGGTAGGCCTTCACACCCTTTAACACATTCGCTGCGTACCACATACCAGTATGTGGTCCACGTTGCGACCCGAGTGCGGGCCACATACCACATTGTGGTTGCACAATTCACAAGGATTCAATTTACCGTGCCCCAGCACTTAGCTCGGGAACTTTGATTTGCTGCCCCCATGTGGTTCGGAATACCTGCTTTTCAGTGGTGTACTTCGTTGTATATACCTACATGTATATATGTGGTGTCTGTACCTATATGTACCCCAGCACACGGGGTACATATAGGTATTTTGATGCCGCAGTGATTGTGTTAAGAATGTCTGGAAGCAGTTGAAGTCTGCCCTGCATGGCTGCAATGAAAAATATCTTTACCTCAAGTAAATCGGGAAATGGATGTATTGAACCGTTATCTCAAAACAATTTGATACTAGTATTGTAAATTATAAATTATAAATAAATTATATCCTTCAAACAGTTTAGTGGAACCACCTTATTTTTACACTCTATTGTTTACATAACATAGATCAGAATGGCAGACTTATAGCCAGCCAATTAACATAACATATGTAGTGACTCTCCACCCATAATCAGGCATATGAGTTAGTCGTTAAAGAGTGGGTCAGAATGATCAGCAGTTGATCAGAATGGGTGTTCCAAACCTTTCCATCATCAATTTTATCTTCATACATAACTTCGCCCAATTTTGTTGTTAAAACTGTAGAACGCCAATTATCCGAACCCTGACAACCGAATCGCCAATTATCGGAATCGGTTCTGAGCATTATATGAAATACTAGAACCAAGTAATGTTTCAATAAAAACAGGTTTTGTAGGAACGCAGACATACAAAAATGACGCGATTGCAGAGCTGCGGTGTAGTGATTGAGTTGCCACCCTCATGACATTGTTTTGATGCACAGATTTTTTCTGCTTATCCAAGGCCACATCTCAGACCATGTGCACTACTGCCAGTGAGTGGCAGTGAGCTCCTCCCTCTCTCATTGCGCAAATCCCTGTTTTGAATGGTGTCTGGCGCCTGCGTGACCCTGCCACCAGTGCCGGTTTTACAGTTAATGGGCCCAAGGCCTAGATCCCTGTGCGGCCCCTACGGCCTCGCAAAAGTGGTAACCTTTTCTTTTTTAGTCGCTTAATTCTATTTTCACCCCAATTATCCCCTCAGATCCACTCTGGGGGGAGAATTCAACGTTGAGACTACTTACTCTGATCGGAATGTTCAAATGAACGTGAAGAACTTTCCATAAATATCATTTTTATTTTACTTAGCTGAGTATTTGTTTTACATTTCCAGATCAATTTGCCACCTATACTCTGTGTTTGTTAGACTTGATAAAGTTCATTCTATGTTTGAGAGTTTGTTTTTCTTAATTACCCGTCTATGTCCAATCCAAAATTTTCGATCGTCCGAATTAGATCCCGGTCCCAATTAAGTTGGATAATCAGCGTACTACCGTAAATTAATATCCACTGTTTTAGCCCCTGAGCTGTGCGATTACAATAGTAAGACTAAATTTCTTACATAAACCGTCAGATCAGTTCAAAATATCTCATGAATATGTGTACAATATATATGTATAGGCCTACAGTTCTACTGTACTCCTAGGTTAATTCTACCACTCCTCATTAGCTGATTAATTTATAGCTTGAACTCTTTGAAGTCTAGGTTTAGCTTTCCTATTTATCACAGGAAATGTTTGATCAAGGAGAAAAATTAAAAAAATTGATAATCGCCCTACCTGTTTTTGAAAATGTTGTCAACTATTGATGATCATATCAGTTGACGAATGTATGAAAGGTTTTACAACAATAAGAAATTTAAATCCTGTGTCTAGGCGCAGAACCAACTGTGCTAGTTGTTGGACCACAGCGATGGGGGATTGGGACGGGGCTTTGCCCTCAAAGCGACTTGGACGCCAAAGATGCATCCTAGTTGATGGCCGCTGCGTCCAATCTAACGTCAAAACAGCGGAAGGAACGCAACAAACATTGCCAGGTACATTCATGAAGTATCCATCTTGTTCTTAATGTTGGTTGGTTGCCAGATAGCAGGGCGGGCTTTAATATTTGGGCGCCCCTAGGGTCAATATTTTTAACGCCCTTCAATCCTTTATAAAAATAATGCTAGGCTATGTTATGTATCAGAAAAAAAAATTTCCTTAAATTATTTAATGATTCTAAAAGATTCCCTTTAGTGCAGGAAAATAATGTAAAGAATAGCGTTGTAGCGGAATTTTCAATTAACAGGCTGAAAATTGTTGGAGATGTCGTAATTGCAGCTGGGATCATCATACTGAAATTCCCTAATAATCCAACCTGGGCAACATGCCGCCATCTTGAAAAAACTATTCATTTGCAGAGTGTAAATATGCAATTTTCTGACACCTTTTCCTAAAAAATAAAGACTAAATAGGGGTATAGGTTGGTTGGAAAACCTTTTTAATAAATAACCTTTGCACAGATTCAATTAGTGCACAGGTAGTGTCGGTGGCTCAGTCGGTAGCACACGTGGCCCCGGTTCTGAGGCGGCAGCAATCCAGGATCGAGACCCGATGATGTCGCATACTTTTAGCAGTATTGTTCATCCTTAAACTGTAGCTGCTCACTCCTTGCTCTCCTTGATAACTTCCACGCACAGGCCTGAGGCCTATGTGATGGGTGCAAATGCAAAATAAAAAAAAGAGGCCGTCACCCTCTTTTTAAAAAATAAAAAAGATGAAAAAAAATTTGTCCATATCTAAAAACTCCCAACCTAACATGCATAACATAAGATCGATTTGATAATTGCATTATCACATTCGTGTCGGCACGATTTTCTGTGTTCCTTGCCGCCATCCTGTTACTTTAACTTACATTTACTGAAACTGCTACGCTTATTGTGGAAGCAGCACTGTCCAGTGCACAGAATGCAATATACTATTGAGCAGTTCTGTTAAAGTTTCAGATTTCAAGCTCAGATCCTGGTTTAAAAATAAATCATACTGTAACAAGTTGCAGCTTGGGAGCTATCGCTCCCACCAGGATGGCATTAGGGTTCTGCATGGGAGGGATTGCTCCCATGCCGCTGCCAACGTGTTAAAAAACACAAATTTAGAGCCTAAAGAAACTATAATGATAGAATTTACCTACTCCAGGCCTCATTCACTGCTAGCTGTGCCGAAGCAGATTTATTCTGAAAATATTGCTCCCAATTGAACGTTGTTGTTAGTGTGACGCTTAAATAATTATAAGAATTGAAACCTTCAATTTGATTTCCTTAGTACCATCAATTTTCATTCCTCGCTAGTTCATTACCTTTCCAAAAAACTGTAATTTTTTATTTATTAATATTAAATAAGAAGATTCCACGTTCAGTACTATTCTAGCTTCACAATCACTTGTTGTAATTTAGTCAGTGTCTGAGCTAACAAAATGATGTTGTCATTTTTATTTCCACCAAAAATGCAACCACCCTCTAAATAAGCCGGTAAGTAAAGGGGCCAATGCTATGCCCTTCCAAAAGGCTTGCATTTGTCGCACACCCTTCAAGCCGGCCCTGTTGAATAATAAAGCCAAAAAAAAGTTTCACAGCTGTCTTAGAATAAATAATAGTAAAAAATAAAAAGAGTTGATTCTATCTCGTTCAACACTGATGAACATATCGACGATGTACTGTTGTAGTGATAAACGGCCACAGAAGGGAAGTGCCGTTGAAGTTGTTTGTTATATTTTATGTCGCTTCGTTGGAGTGCAACGGTCTTACGATTGCTGTTCGGAACGCTAAGTGACTCTTCACAAATTCAAGTTTTGATATATTAGAGCGACGGTTGGAAGCATTTGGCACTACGTTTGTCGGTAACCCCAAGTCTCCTTTGTGGGTAAAAGAGAGGATACGAGAATGGCTTGATGCGGTTGTCTTTACTGCTCATGGTGAACAGTTGTTTTCCTAGTTCTTTCTCGACACGGTCGAAATCCGGGTAGGGGTAGGTCTGGTCGGCGTTGAGCGTGATAACGGCTGATATTTCATTCGACGCTGTTACATTGAAGCGGTTTGGGTCGAGGCCGGTGGTGCGAGAACCAAATTGACTTTCGCTGGCTGAATTCCTTTAGCGTCAGCCGGCGGCTCGAGCTTTTTCTTCTTAAATGACTTCGCGCACCATCATGGACGCTTGGGAAGATAGGTTATTTCCCCATAGGACTCCCTTGATTAACTGTATTAATTCTAAGTTCATGTCGGTGTTAGCAGAAATTCGTTCGTAGACGGCATCGGTGGGGCCGAAAAGAATCATCTGCCCGTTGCATGGTCGTTCGTACTCTCCTTGTGCATCTTGCGTCGGCTGAGAGGCAAACGTTGTTGGCGGGTGAACAGAAGCGTAAGTTCTTTTGGGAAACTTGACAGCTTGTATTCGTATTTCCCGAGTAGTCACCAATCTTTTTTATTTTTATTCTTATTTATTCTTAAATTTATATTTATTCTTAAAAATTACCCTTGAAGTAATTTAAGACAAATTCGTACATTATCAAACCAAACTATATATAGAATAAATATTCCTTCAAACAATTAATCTAAAGTAACCTTTAAACAATTTAAAATTAATTATATAGAAATTAAATGATTTTTCTAACCTAACCTGATAAATAAAAACAACCCGAATCAGCTGTTTTGGTTAAATTCAACAACAAAAAATGCCTGTGACGATGGGCACTTGAAGAGGCACTTTGAAAGGCTGTAGGACGCAAACCGGATTTTTCCCAGACTTGAGACCAGTTCCAATTGATTTCTGGTGGCCTAAAACCCCAAATTATACAAAAAAATTAAAAATTCTAGGACGAAATAAAAATTTTGTCCGTACTAACATTGCTTGTTTTTGAGTATAGGATTTTATGCATTCAAATTTGTAATCATATTTAATATGATTACAAATTTGAAGTTGTTAAGTGTAAGGTCAGAGCTAAATATAGCAAGTTTTCAATTTCCGAATTCCGAGACATCTCTCAGAATCTGGTATTTCTAGATAACTGTCAAAATCCAATCTCCTATGAGGTAATGAAATATTGTCGAGGTTATTGTTATGAAAAACTCGTGGACGGCTGCGAAAAATGATAGCGCATATCTGTCGGTCGCGGATGAACGGCAGATGTAGCTTTTCAAAACTCGCGATCTGCCGATCGCCGAAAATCTGCAAATGTAGCATTTCTAAAGTCGCGGTCGGCTGCGAAATACGAGCGCGCGTATTTGCCGATCACCGAAAATCGGAAAATGTAGCGTTCTTAGAGCCGCGGTCGGCCGCGAAATACGAGCACGCGTATTGCCAATCGCCGAAAATTGGCAAAAATGTAGCCTTGAAAAAGTCGCGGTCAGCCGTGAAAAACGATCGCGTATTTTTTCCGATCGTAAATAGACGAAATGCAACTTTGCGAAACTAGCGATCGGCCGTAAAAACAGTCGCGCGTATTTGCCGGCCACAAATGAACAGAAAATACTGCTTATTGTGAAACTAGCAAACGGCCACGATAAACAATCTGCCGATTGCGGATAAACGGCAGATGTAGCTTTGCGTAACTCACAATCTGCTGTAAAATTTGATCGCACAAACGTAAATCGCACGTAAATTCGGCCGCCGCGTAAACGGCGGGATCAACTAACTTTGACTTTAGTAGTTGGAACTACTCGACTCGAGCTCGAGTAGTAGCAACTACTCGACTCGACCTCGAGTAGTAGCAGCTACTCGAGTAATTACTCGACTGTCGAGTACTCGCTCACCCCTATCATAATATTTTCTTTTCAGTTATGAATAAATAGATATGCAATCTACAAGTACTTTGTATTTATTAACTGGCGACGAGCCAAAAACTGTATTACCTTCAATTAATTAACTTTTATTATTTATTTCCTTTTTTTTACATTTTACTTATCAAGTACACAATGGAAATACTGCAAAACATTGAATCAGTAGAAGATTTAAATAAAGCACGCGCTATTGTAAAAGGCCAGATTACAAAGGCCTTTAGACAGACTGTTAGAAGATGTATCCCCTATACCTACAGAAGTTTTACAAAACAGAACAGATGTATTAGAAGAAAACTGGAAAAGATTTGAGAACATTCAACTAAAGATAGAATTGAATCAAAGGAGGAAGACGTTGATGAAGAAGTTAAATACAGAGTCGACATGGAAGAACGATATTACAAAGTAAAAGATCAGTTACGAATTAGAAAAACACAATTAGAACTAGAGAAGGATCTGCAACAAGGTAGTAAGACCAGCAAAGGTAATCAGACGTTCCGTTCTCTAACTTCAGCTATATCATTCACCCCTTTTCGAGATGATGAAACGTTCAAGAACTTTATCAGACGCTTAGAAATTTTTAATTTCTAGGGGTTGAATTGCTCTATACAAAATCCCAGAAATTCTTTTAATAATATAGATAAATAGATACATTGATTTATATCACTTATCTTTTCTTAAGTTTGAGGTTATTTACTATTCCCTCTCTTAAAGAAAAATTATTTTTGTTATATTTTTGAAACCATAACAAATAAATAACAAACTCAGTTTTTTGTTGACAATTAGATGAATAGAAATGCACCTGTGTGAATAACTCATAGGAAATATTTTAGACATGAATTCAATCAGATATAGAAGGTCTGTGTTTTCATTTCATTTCTAAACCCACGTAAGCCTAAAGACAAGATAGGCTTAAAAAATATATCCAATCAAGAATTATTGAGGGTTTAAGTAAAAGGTTTTCTTTCTTTTTTGTATTATTTATTTGTATATCTGATCTTGCTTCAGTATCTCTTAAATTTAATGATCTTAAAATTGTAATTTGTAATTTATATTTCATTAATGATAATAATTTTTGACAAGACGATTATATAGAAATATGATTACTATATATTATAGCCTTAAAAAACTTGACTCGAAAAATCTCGAAACTCGCGAGTATTTTTTAAAGCTCGACTCGGCTTAAAATATCACTACTGGCACATCCCTAGTTGAATATGCACATATACAAAATAAATCTTTTGGAAATTCGCTAAGTACGCAGGTCTGGTGTGACGGGGGTACTTTTTTAATTTTAATAATTAAATTAATAGCTAAAAACTAGTATTATAGTATCCAAGCCCTTCTTCATATTAGTTGTAAAACATTTATAATTTTCCAGCCTTGTTCTTCCAGTGAACACTGCCGTGATCCTCATGATGATAATACCTATGGTATACTTTATTATTGTGACAAAGACAAAGGTTATTGTCTCGGGTGGATTCTGCATTAAATGTACTTGTTATGCAGGTTGGTCGTTAAACCATTATCTGTAGACAAATATGTGAGATGAAATACATAATTGTTCATAAGAAGAATTTTTCTTTGCATTCTTTTTTTATCTGTACTATTCAACTTAAAAAAAGCGTAATATTATGAGACTAAACTAAAACGGTGCAGAGAAAGAAATTACTTTCAAATATATCTTAAAACTACCAAAATATCTGAAAATTGAATTCAGCTTTGTAGCCAGTGTAAAAATCTAGAAAATACCATGGGCAGATAGATTCTTTGGTAGGCTATGTTATTCAGCACATAGAGTATGACTAAATATCCTGGATAACTGCTTCATTAAAATTTTTAGGGTAAAATCAGATCTTCCAACAACTAAAACAATAACATTTGTTTTGACAGTTGAATTCTTAGATCTGTCAATTAATGAATGAATGAATAAATCACTCAAAAAATTGTTTATTTATCATCATAAATTCAAAGCTAATTACAATGATATAAAAAAAATCGCTTGGGTCGAATGACCTGAGTGTGATTTGAATCCATATATGGCTGCGTAGTAATTATAAAATTAAAATATAAAATACTAGGAGTACCTGTGGCTTCGCCCACGATAAAAATACAACATACGGTATCACCCTTCAATAATATACAGTCGACTCTCGCTAACTCAAAATTCCACGGGACTGCGATTTTTCTTCGTGTTACGTATAGTTCGTCGTAGACATAGTTCGAGTTATAGAGGTAAACCAAATGAAAATTCGTGAAACAGAGGTAAAGAAAAAGGTAGTTTAATACCTTTACCGACAAATCTAAGCTCTTAACTTATTAAAATATTATAATATAAAAGAAAAATACAGTATTTATAATACAATAACCTGTAAAACACGAAAACAGATAATATCATATTAATTCTGATTAATAAGTCCGTAATCTTCCTCTGCTTGGACATGAAAAAACCATTAATTACAATATCGATCATAATTTGTATTAATACAATTATTACCTTAATATGCCTGCTTTTTAATTTCCACCTGTTTTTTTTTTAATAATTGTTGATAGCGTACTACCTGGAATATTAACCTGGCAGCGATGCCTTTCTTCTTTACCGCCCCGTCGTTCGCCAACTTTATTATTTCTAACTTTTCACCAACGGTGAATGCTTTGGGTTGTCTTTTCGCATTCATTCTCGAATATTTCACGCACAAACAGTCCTCACACACTCGAAAAGCCCCGCACAGGGTAAACATACTCGAGACTGCAGACAGTCTAAAGGCGCTTGACCCCAGATTTGATTCACCGACATGTTACATCCTGAACTCTGGGATTTCGTATTATAGAGGTCCATTCTGAAAACTTCGTGGAATGGAGGTAAACTTTGAGTTATGGAGGTAAAGCATGAATCAAATTCGTCTTATCTACTGGACTTTGTGTTATAGAGGTAATTTGTGTGTCCCTTTGAGTTATAGAGGTAAAATATAACTGGAAAATTAGCTTGTGTTATGTATAGTAATTTCTTCGTGTTAGACAGGTTTTTCCAAGGGGATTATAGTAGTTTATGCAACGATTGTATAATGAATGCCTTTAAGCCACGAGTGAGATGTAAGTTAGAACACGAGCGAAGCGAGTGTTCTAAATATCTCACGAGTGGCTTAAAGGCATAATACAATCGTTGCATACACTATTTTATCTACGACCAATAATATACAACAAAATTTCCCCCGAAGTTAAACAAAACTCATGACTTTTACTAATGATGGAATAGGTCAACTAAAATTTGAGGCTAGGCAAATAAGCAGACTGAACCATGAATCGTTGTGGAACAATCAGCTGATGGGATAAGTAAACTCAAACATGAATCGTAATGCAACAATCAGCTGATGTGCGAATTGCGTAATTGTTATTATGACAGTACGTCCGTCAAATGCCGAGCTCTCATTGGTCTAGAACCAGTACTCTAAAGTGACTCCAGTACCCTAAAGACGTCATTAGAGTACTGCTTGGTTTTTGGTGTTTTAATGTATATCATTATAATGTTTATTGTAATACCATAATTGGTGCTTATTGCAATGGTCGTAGATAAAAAATAATTCGTGATAGCGAGGATTTCGTGATATCAAGGTTCGTGTTAGACTGTAGTTTTGCTTTTTTTATATATTCTTGCTGTAAAAACATATTTCTGTAATACCTTTATTACCTCTTAAGCCTTGGACGCAGCACCGGCTGCGTATTTTAACCGGAATATGAGTGAAGGATGAGTGTAAGATGATTGTGGTGCAATCTTGAAGTTTTGTTACTGACAAAGCCGACATGTTCCTTTGACAGGACTGTTAATTAATAGCCCAATCGCCGATGGCAACTAAGGGACCTGCATTTTAACGTGGGATCCGAACCACAATTTCTCCTGGTTTACAATTTAAGAACTGGTATAGTCAAGAGGATGGTCCCACGAACGAGAACTCAATAGTGCGGACGTTAATCCCCACTATGGAAGACCAAAATTCGTGACCTCCGAGTAGCTGGGTTGCAGGACATGCCACCATCCAAGTCATTAAATGTTTATTCATGTTTTTAGAAAATGTTTTTAGAAATTCGCTTAGTACTCAGGTCTGCTGCGACGGGAGTATTCTATTCCTGTCCATAATAAAAATATGACTATATCCAGCCCCCACTGACAAAGGCCTCAAGGCTGTCGCTGCCCTGTGTAGGCTCATGCCCAATGTCGGTGGTCCTCCCTCTTGCAAGTGATGTTTGCATGTGTCAGCTGTCCAATCGATCTTGCTATGAGGTGGACAGGTTTGCGCTCACGCACAAGAGAAGCGAGTTCACCTGAACTGGCATATATATATATACCCTGTTGCAGCAGACCTGCATAATCAGCGAATTTCAAATGCAAAAGAACATAATTCAATCCAACATAGCGAAATTTGACATGTTTTTGTAATCTCCATAAGAATATCAGGGGGAATGAGTATGCAGGTTTGCTGCAACAGGTATGTCAAAACTGCTTGGTTTTAATTCATTATTTAGTATTTCTTAGCTAGAAGAAGCCAATCACCAAGTTTTATCAAGAAACGTTAAAAAATAAGGAATATATAGAATTTTTTTATTTCCCATAAGGATAACGTGGGGAATGATTTTGCAGGTTTGCTGCCACTAAAATGGAAATTTCCGGGATTTTAGAATTAAATACATTAGATCTCATCTAGATGAAGCCACAAACCAATTTTTATTATGATATGTTGAGAAATAAGCGAGATATAGAATTTTACTTATTCCCCATAAGGTTAACATTGGGACAACGTACTGTGTTTACCACTTTCAATATCTCGGTAACCAGTGGACATAGAGCAATGATTCAAAATACTAAATTGTTTGTTTTTTCAAGTTGAATTCAATGGTATTGGCCAAAATTCGATAAATTTTATTTTTCTTTCTGAAAACTCAAAAAACCCATTTTTGGGGCGGTTTATCCCACTTTACCCCCCCTCCCAGTGGTCCGATCGGGCTGGTTTACGAACTCGTCCAATTGATTACCACTTTACATGTCTGTATCAAATTTCATTAAGATCGGTATAGTATTCCATTTCATACATTCATTATTTAGTATTTAAGTATGTGTTATTTGTGCTATTATGTTCGACAGTTAAATGATTAATATGCTCTTTCAATAACTTTGCCCTATTCCCCATAATAATTTGTTCATTACCATGTGTGTTGCCCAAATATAAAAACATTTATTTACTTACTTGTGCCCATAATTTAATATAGGTCTATATCACTATTACCCTCCTCAGAAAGAAAATAATTTATAAGATAAGAATATTAATTTGCATTCATTAATAATCCCATCATCAAATATTCACCAATAATTTAGTATCAGAATTTCCTATATATCAATATAATATATATATGTAAAGAGAATTGCAATAAATAAAATTTAATATAATACTAGATTAAAAAATAGTCCTGAAGGAATCTAAATTTAGTGTTCAGTGAGTAATTTATAGTAACATATGTGTTCAACAATGGGATCATCAAGAGTGACAGCAAGAAAGACTCTGGAGGGGCTCTTCTCTTCAAGATCTGGTGGTGTATAGAAGCTTTTGTAGGTCACAGTACCTAATTAATGCAAATTATCCCCAGTAATGGACTAGGACGTTGCATTTCCCTAGGACCATTTAGTAGGGCTGATTGCTCAAAGAAATACCACAGATTAAAGTCATTTCCCTTTTTAAACATTCACAAGAAGAGTGGTATGAGCGAAGAACTTTTGTAAGCTGATGTGGTAATATCCTCCATTTTGTATAAACCCAATCTCTAAGCCAAAAGGACAATTTGAACAATATTTTATAACATTTATCTGAAGAAATAATATATTAGCCTATTGAAATAAAAAAGAGACTATATTTTCCAAATTTAAATTAATAATTTTGTTACAATCAGTAAACTCAGTGCAGCAATTGGAATTTCCTGAAGGGACAAACCCAAAATTTCATAAGAAATATCTATCACTTATTTACCTACAACTCAATTGAATTTAATTTGAACTCATCATTCTTATTTATTTTAATATTATTCAAGACAGCACGAACACCCTTCCCTGAGATTGAGAATCAGAATACAAAGAGACATTACTGTAAAAAAACTTTATTTTATTGTATCTAAACCTTGTAAAGAAAAGCCATATGTTTCCCCACTATTGTAAAACAATTGTTGTTAACCCTTCTAGAGTCAAATGTCAGCCATTGTTTCAAGTCAATAAACTTATCTTATAAATTATATTTATTTGTCATTATTCTAGTAAAGAAACCTAGGATTACACTTACCTTAGTTGAAGACAATAGGAATCATTTATTTAATAAGATCAAGCCAAGTGTGGGTTGTAAGAAAACAACCAAAATAATTTTGTACTTAGCAATAACGGATAGAGCAAGCCGAGGGCAACATTCCATTCAAACACGAACCGAAAGAGCAGTTTCTTTACTTATTAATTCAAAAATTAAAGGTCTTAAAAACAACATAGGCTGTAGGCAGTAAAAGAGATTACAAATATGGCGCAACCAACGTGCTGGCTTGAATAATAGACAGTAGCCTAAAAAAATAATAGCCTAGAATTATTGCAATTCTCACCTAGTTTAAGTCGTAATTTTAAGGTATTTATTGTTAATTATCCCCGTAATACCACTTCCCTAACTTAATAAAATATTTAAGATTAATAATTAACCAATCAATAAACGTAACGATCGTGAATTTAGTTGAAAATGTCGAATAACCGCTATAACTTACGGCCTACACGAAAATACACAAGAGACGCCATTAGCTCGAGCTCGGAGGAGGAGAACGTTCAAGCCAACGGCCATCTTGACACCGGTATTGAGAGAGACCCTGAGCGAACCGCTGACGTCACTGACACACAGAGTAGCATGGAACGCGACGACCAATCGCAGCGCACGGATCAACCAACATTACCCATTCCTCACGTACTGTCTGCAGACGACACACTACTCACATTCACAGCTGGCACACCACAGAATTTGAGAATAAGCGATCCCAGCATTCCACCGGTGAGTCGCACACAGCCGATCACACCCGAACGTGCACGAGACGACCCGAACACTGCCGGAGCCCGCCAAACCGAATCATTTCAAACGGAAACGGAGAATAGCGATATTGTACCGACTCAGGAAACAAATCTGACGACAACTATGACACCCGCGGCGGATATTAACACATTAATTGCACTAATTGCGACATTAGGAAATAAAATTGACCAAAGTAAAATTGAAATGACTCAGAAAATCGATCAGAGCAATTTCGAAATTAATCACAAAATTGACCAGACAGAATCAAATTTAATTGAGATCGTCAATACCAAAATCAACGAAACTTATAGGGAACTTCAAACCCAAATCAAAGAAACTAAAGAAGGTCAAGACGAGATGAAAATTAAAATTGACTCAATTGAACGAGCACAAAATATTCAAAAGTAAGAAAATAACCAAATAAAAAAAGAATTAATTTTCCGAATTGACGAGTCGCAGAGTAAAATGAAACAATTCGTCATCGAGGCTATGAATCAACAGCAGACTGAATTCGAAAATGAGAATAAATCATATAAGGAGAGCATTACATCAGCTATAACAGAGCAATTAGGCGAACATACAAATAAGATCGATGAGAAAATCGAAAAACTAAACATACAAACCCAAAATGAATGCGAACAGCATGCCAAAGCGAACCTCGAAACAATCAAAAACGAAGTATTACCAAAATTAAGCCTACAAACAAAGATGATCGAATCACAGCAGGTTGAAATTCATAATTTAAATCAAAACTTAAATGAATGCAAGGCGGAAGTTGACCAAATGAAATTGTCCAGTCCAATGTCTAGACACATGGGTCCTATCCAAGTCATTTGTACAGGAAGTCAAGGAAACGACCAGCAATTACCAAAATTTAATGGACGCGGCGGAAACCCTAAAGAATACCTGGGAAGACTGAGGAGATATTACGAAAAGGGATTGGAGAGAAATGCAAATATCGACCCTACAGAATACCTCAAAGATATATTAGAAACATCTTTTGAAGGTCCGGCATCCAGATGGCTACAATTAATACGCCAAGACATACATGATTGGGATCAGTTTACACGAGAGTTTGAAATGAAATATTGGAGCCAAGCAGTACAGAAGGGCATTAAAGCAAAGATCGAAGCAGAAAAATACAGAAGCAATGGAACATTAAGTAGAACTGAATATCTAACCGAACGAGTATTATTACTACAGTCAATGACACCCAGCCTAACTGAGGAAGAAATAGTAGCACTGATGGCAGAGAGATTCGACCCAATAATCCAGGACAGCGTCAGCGTTCAAAATATAACTACAATCCGAAATATGGAAAAATTATTGCAAAAGGAAGATATAAAAGAAGGACCGAGGCGTGCCAAAAACTATCACAATAACAATCAATCGAACAACACCAGATCAACAGAAAATCAAAACCAGAACAATCAATCATATAAACACGAACAACAAGTAAACCGGCAAGCATATCAACCAAAATTTAACCACAATCAACAACAGCGAAGTGACTATACACGAAACCAAAACAATTACTATTCTGGCTACAATCGAAATAACAATCAGTATAATGGGAAGTATCAGAACAACAGATACCATGACAGCAAACCATATCAAAAAGAACAGCAACCACAGAGATACCAAAGACCGGATCAATCGTTCCAACAAAGAAGGCAATATCCGACAGAGGAACAAAGTCAAATATGCGCCATGTACGCACAAAACCCGGACTTGAGGGACCCGCAGCAGTACCAAAACAGCCCGAATAACAGCCCAAGTAATAGCCAAACACCTCCACCTCAAATGCAACAACAGAGGTCGGAAAACGACTCGGCGCTGTAAACGACGACCGAGATCTTGAGGTGAAGTTGCGGCTAAATTCCTCATTGTATACAGCGCCAGAACATAACACACTCGGTCAAACAATGTACCAAATAAACCACATGCAGACAAATAATATCTTATGTGATAAAGAATTTCTACTCGAAGAAGAGCCTAATAATGAACAGCAAAATAATTTCACCAAAATAAATTGTCCTGAAATCAACATAACTCTAAATCACATTAACGTGAATGCATTAATTGGCTCAGGATCATCAATCACATGTATAGCTGAAAATTGGTTTAATGAAAACAAATCTAAGTTACAACCTTTTGAAGAATTCCCAGTAAATAATACAGTCATCAAAACAGCGGTTGGAGAAAAGTCTAAACGTGTTTCCAGAATAATATACATACCAACAGAAATCAAGGGACACACGAGATTAACAGAATACTTAATAGTACCGAATTTAATCAAGCCAATAATCTTAGGAGTCGATGTTCTATCTGATCTCAAAATGGAATTGAATTTTAATACTAATGAAATCAGTTTGCAAATAGATAATAATCCAGTGATAATGAAGTTTAATATGTGTCATCATGAAGGACAAATATGTCAAATAATTGTTGATAATAGCCATAGGCCAAATAATATGTATAATAATGTTGATGATATGATGTACGAAAATGTACCATATGATAATAATAAAATTTATAATGAATATGATAGCACAGCTCAAAACTTCAAGAAAATGCAAACTAGTCCAACAGCAGACAGCACATTGACACGTGAAGAAATAAATAAATCATTGGCAACAAACAGCTGTATCAATCAAGATGAACAAAATATATTAAGTGGATTGTTAAATAAGTACAAACACGTTTTCTCCGAACAACCAGGAATTTGTAATAAATAAGGCGAAGAAGAATTATTAGGACCCTACCACATATCTGCGTTGAAAAGGTACATAGAACCTATTAATGAAGAACAAGCTGTAGACATTGAAGAAGAAGCCGATAACTGAATCTCAAGATATAAATAAAAAAACAAAGTGATAAACAGTGTAGTGCAAAAAAAAAAAAAAAAATATAGAGGAGATCGACAGGAACCTTAACCGCGAGTGCGTGATTATTTATTTGTCCATATATCATATTTATAATGAACTGTGCGATTTAAAAGTGCGAAATAAACAATGTCAAATACAAAATAAAATAGACAATAAACAATGAACAGTGCGTGTAAATGAACCATAATTCCTGTACAACCGCTAAAGTCATTAAAACCCCTCTTTAAACCCATAATAGGCCATGAACGATCGTAATCCCTCATAAAATAATAATACTGTATAAAATATTTTATAGTTGAATATCTTAGTTATAAGTTAGTTAATCATGAAGAATAATCACTTATTTAATGTATCTCATACTTAGCTTTAGTAATTTTCACACTAAATGATTCATGTATTCCATTTCATACTTGTTCGAAATCAGTATTCATTTCATGTCATACAGATTTCTGAGGAGATATTTATAGTATTCCATTTCATACATTCATTATTTAGTATTTAAGTATGTGTTATTTGTGCTATTATGTTCGACAGTTAAATGATTAATATGCTCTTTCAATAACTTTGCCCTATTCCCCATAATAATTTGTTCATTACCATGTGTGTTGCCCAAATATAAAAACATTTATTTACTTACTTGTGCCCATAATTTAATATAGGTCTATATCACTATTACCCTCCTCAGAAAGAAAATAATTTATAAGATAAGAATATTAATTTGCATTCATTAATAATCCCATCATCAAATATTCACCAATAATTTAGTATCAGAATTTCCTATATATCAATATAATATATATATGTAAAGAGAATTGCAATAAATAAAATTTAATATAATACTAGATTAAAAAATAGTCCTGAAGGAATCTAAATTTAGTGTTCAGTGAGTAATTTATAGTAACATATGTGTTCAACAATGGGATCATCAAGAGTGACAGCAAGAAAGACTCTGGAGGGGCTCTTCTCTTCAAGATCTGGTGGTGTATAGAAGCTTTTGTAGGTCACAGTACCTAATTAATGCAAATTATCCCCAGTAATGGACTAGGACGTTGCATTTCCCTAGGACCATTTAGTAGGGCTGATTGCTCAAAGAAATACCACAGATTAAAGTCATTTCCCTTTTTAAACATTCACAAGAAGAGTGGTATGAGCGAAGAACTTTTGTAAGCTGATGTGGTAATATCCTCCATTTTGTATAAACCCAAGCTCTAAGCCAAAAGGACAATTTGAACAATATTTTATAACATTTATCTGAAGAAATAATATATTAGCCTATTGAAATAAAAAAGAGACTATATTTTCCAAATTTAAATTAATAATTTTGTTACAATCAGTAAACTCAGTGCAGCAATTGGAATTTCCTGAAGGGACAAACCCAAAATTTCATAAGAAATATCTATCACTTATTTACCTACAACTCAATTGAATTTAATTTGAACTCATCATTCTTATTTATTTTAATATTATTCAAGACATCACGAACACCCTTCCCTGAGATTGAGAATCAGAATACAAAGAGACATTACTGTAAAAAAAACTTTATTTTATTGTATCTAAACCTTGTAAAGAAAAGCCATATGTTTCCCCACTATTGTAAAACAATTGTTGTTAACCCTTCTAGAATCAAATGTCAGCCATTGTTTCAAGTCAATAAACTTATCTTATAAATTATATTTATTTGTCATTATTCTAGTAAAGAAACCTAGGATTACACTTACCTTAGTTGAAGACAATAGGAATCATTTATTTAATAAGATCAAGCCAAGCGTGGGTTGTAAGAAAACAACCAAAATAATTTTGTACTTAGCAATAACGGATAGAGCAAGCCGAGGGCAACATTCCATTCAAACACGAACCGAAAGAGCAGTTTCTTTACTTATTAATTCAAAAATTAAAGGTCTTAAAAACAACATAGGCTGTAGGCAATAAAAGAGATTACATCGGACCATATTTACAGCCGCTATCGTGCTGACAGACGAAAGTTATCATGGTCTCGCGCTTAGGTCTTACCATGAGACCTACGGTAATAGCTTCTTCCCTATAGGGGAAATTCGCTAATTCCCTATAGGGAAATTCACTAAAATGAAGCAGTTAGTCATATGATATAAATATTATTGTATATGTCAATAAGTTAGGTTAAACTTTGAGCTAGAAAATGCCCATAAAGGCGAAACATGTTGCTCAATAAAAAATATTTTAAAAAGGGTACTCAGTTTATATTTTAATTTTTAATAATAAAAGTAGCCCTTCATTGTGATGATTGTAATACATTCACAAATCCATGATATATAAAGGGTGTCCATAAAAAGTGTTTCATGATTCCAGGAAGTGATTCCTTACATCAAAACTAAGAAAAAAGTTCCTATAAACATGGGTTCCTAAAATGCTCTGTTATCCATCTGTCAGTCTGTATGTGTTTTTATCATGATTTTGCATATAAATTTGGAAATACTAAAGAGATAAACTTCAAACTTGGTACTTATGTGCTGACTAATAGGACCTATTTTGGTGCGGAGTATCAAGTTTCTACTTTGTACCATATCAAAACGGTAGCCATTTTTATATTTTAAAATTTAACATCTTAAAAACCAAAAATTTTATAAGAGACAAAAAAGTTGTGCAATTTTGTTTCCTACAAAAGCGTATAAAGATTATTAAGATCAAACTACATTTAACAGAGTTATTGCAATTTTTCCAGTAGAATACATGCTTGTTTTATGACAGCTATAGCAAATTTGTTTGAATTCTATTAGCAAAATTGCAATAACTCTGTTATTTGTGGTTCGATCTTAATAATCTTTAATTGTTTTGTAGGAAACAAAATTGCACAACTTTTTTGTCTTTTATGCAATTTTTGTAAAATTTACGGTTTTCAAGATATCAAGTTTTAAAGTATAAAGATGGCTGCCATTTGAAATGGTTCAAAGTAGAAACTTGATCCTTTGGACCAAAATAGGTCCTATTAGTCAGCACATACATACCAAGTTTGAAGTTGATCTCTCTAGTAGTTCAAAAGTTATGCAAAATCATGTTAAAAACACATACAGGCTGACAGATGGATAACCGAGAATTTTAGGGCCCATGTTTATAGGAACTTTTTTCTTAGTTTTGATATAAGGAATCACCTCCTGAAATCCTGAAATGTTTTTAATGGACACCCTGTTTATGTATTTGAAGCTCTTAACATGAAAGAAGCTCTAAATATACTATATCATGTCCTACTGAGTATACTTCTAAAAGTAGACCATAACATAGACTTTGTGGCTGCATGGTTCAAGCAACATTTGCTCGAATCAAATCAAAATCTCTTTATTCACAAAACATTAAGATTTGCTATGGCATCAAAATTGTACAATTTTCATTTGCATTGTGGAATGGAGTCTCTCCACTGCAGAAACTCGTCCAGGGTGTAGAAGGGGTTCTCTGATAGCGAGCTGGTGAGGGCAGTCTTTAGTTTCTTCACTCTTTGGCTTCTGAAGTCTTCCGGGAGCAGGTTGCAGAATTTTCTACCGTTGTAGGAAGGTGTTCTTTCATAGAGTGCGCTGTGGTGAAGTGGTAGCTGGTACCTATCCGCATGCCTGGTGTTATGGGCGTGGATGTCTGATCCCTTTTGAGGGGATTTTCCATTCACCTAAAGAATCACCTCCCTAATATACAGTGCGATGACAGTCAGGATGTTCAGTTCTTTGAGAGTTTGTCTGCAGCTCTCCCTCCAATCAAGACCCTTAATAAGGCGAAGAGCTCTTTTCTGGAGAAGAAGGATGCGTTTCAGATTACCTGTCGTAGTCCCTCCCCAAACTGCATATATATCATATATGCATGGCCATATATCATATATATCATGGCCGTATATCAAGTGTGACTCGAATAGAGCGTGGTAAGCTGTCTTCGTGGTGGCTTCATCGCTGATGGCATGTTTAATTTGTTTCAGAACGTAGAGGCTGGTGTTAAGTCTGCTGGACAGATTGTCAATGTGTTGGGTCCATGATATTTGCCCATCAACAGTAATGCCAAGGAACTTGGTGTGGTCCTCAACCTCCACATCAGGTAATGTGTCTATTTTGTCCTGTTTTCTCCCAAATGCCAGCTGCTTTGTTTTGCTGGTGTTTACCACCAAGTTATTTTTATGCCAGAATTGGTATGCCATATTGAGTGCAATAAACGAGTCTATAGCCAGGTCTTCTGGGGTCTTAGCTGAAAGTAGCAGTGTTGTGTCGTCGGCATACATCAAAGGTGAGCAGCAGCTGTCCAGGTGTTGTGGCAAGTCATTTGACAGGAGGATAAATAGATAGATAGATACATTTATTGATCGTTAAACAACATATGTGCAATAGATCTCGTCAAATACAAAGGTCAATACAATACATCAAGTACATAGCAGGCTTTAGGCTAAGAATTAAATTACTAAACAAAATGCCAACAAGTCATGCATAAAAAGCGATAAGGTATATCACAGACAGGCTTTTATTTACTATGATTGATTGATAAAATGGCATTCAGACAATTAAAAAAAAACTGATTAAAATTAGTCACAGATTGAAAATTAATAGCCTAATTTCATGCAGACTTAGCCTAATATCACAATGGATACTGATTTCAGGTGCCTAATAATTCACCTAACCTAAACAGCAGCGAATAACAAACTAACATCTGCCTCGTAAAATTCATGCAGCCTATAAAAGGGATTGGCAGTCAACCAGTCTATCATAGTTTTCTTAAAACAAGCAAGTGAAACATACTGAGCATTAATTGGGAGCTGGTTAAATAACCTCATTCCAACAGCTTCATATGACATTTGCACTTTACTAAGTCTTGTGTAGGGCCTATTGATTTTGGACCTATTCCTAGTGATGTAGTCATGCACATGCTCATTCAAGGTATAAATATTCAAATTTTCTTTAACATGCAAGAGACAAAACAGAATATAAAGATTGGTCACAGTTAATATTACTTGACTAACAAACAGGGGTTTACAGTGGGCTTTCGGGTCTGAGCCCGTCAGAATCCTTAAAGCTTTCTTTTGTGCAATCAATACATTGCAAACACCGTTAGCATTCCCCCACAATAACAAGCCATATGACAAAACACTGTGGAAAAGAGCAAAATACACCATTCTCAAGTCACAATAAATAAATAAATAAATAAGGTCTTTATTTGCGAGCGAATTTCATTTTTACAAATGTTTTGCAAATTGACTCATGTCAAAAACTGTACAAAAACAATGATTCTTAAAACTAAAACTAAAAATAAAAAATATAAAATACTTGATCAAAATACAGCTTTGAGGGCAAGTTTAAATTTACTGCAAGACAGTGCCTTCATTTGAGAGGACAGTGTGTTGTATTGGGCCGGCCCAAAGTAGGAAAACCCCTTTCTACCTGCTTCAAGCCTAACCCTCGGTATGTCTAACAACGCGTCCTGCCGTGTTCGACGCTCTCTCATAGTTGATCGCTGTCTTAGCTTTTCTTTTAAATATTGTGGTGTCCCCAAGACCAGTGTTTTGTGAACAATGTACACCGTCTGCATGTCACAGCATCTTTGAATGGACAACACCTTTGCCATATTCCGGTAACTAGTTATGTGGTCAAACTTCTTTAGATCGTATACAAACCTTAGACCAGCATTTTGTAGCCTATGCAGCACCGTCACGAGTTCCTGTGTCAAACAGTACCCAAAAACTGGAAGACAGTAGTTCATGGTAGGAAAAACCAAGGACTGAACTAATTTCAATTTGGATTCTTGTGGAATCAATGTCCTAAACCTATTCAAAACCTTAATTTTGCCACTGATTTTGCTGCATATTTGTTTCACCTGACCGGAAAAGCTCATCTGTGAGTCAATAACCACACCTAAAACTTTAATTTGTTCACAAATAGGCAAGTTAACCTGATCCATTGTGACTAATATACTATTCTTTTTCATATTTTCACAGAACTCAGAGCCAGCAAAGTGCATCACAGAACACTTCTGTGGGTTAAGTTGAAGCCCATGATTTTTCGACCACTCATTCACTTTTGAAAGGTCACTATTCATGCGCCTTACTGCCTCTACAACCTGTGAAGGATGGTATGATAAAGTTATTTGGCAATCATCCGCATAGGTATGCATTGAGCCGTAATCCAAAGTGGCCTCTATCCCAACTAAGTACAGATTGAATAATATCGGGCCAAGGCAACTACCCTGAGGTACACCCACCATCTTACCTTGAGGACAAGAAACCTGACCTTTCACTCTGGTTATCTGTGATCTTCCACTCAAATACGTGGTCATCCAGTCCAAAGCTAAACTGTCGAATCTGATGTACTTTAATTTTGAGATTAACATATCGTGGTTTACAGAATCAAACGCTTGCGTATAGTCCAACGCTGACATTATACTAAATTTTTTGTTATTTTTTGCGCTGAAAATTTCATCAGTCAGATTAAGCAATGAATTACATGTGCTATGATCCCTTCTGAAACCAGATTGGGTAGGAGGCAAAATCTGTTCCTCGTTCAAAAAATGTGTAATCTGATCAGCAACAACTTTCTCCAAAATTTTAGAGAGTACAGGCAATAATGACACTGGTCTATAATGCTTCTCCAGAGAAGCATTGCTCACTTTCGGAACGGGAATTACAATGCTTTGCTTCCAACATGAAGGAAAAACTCCAAGTCTTAGAGACATGTTAATAATGTGTGTGATTACATTGAGGCAATAAGGACTTAAACTTTTAATCATGTGGATGGAAACATTATCAGTTCCAACAGCTATGGAAGATATACTATTCATTGCCCTTTTTACTTGGCATTCCCTCACTTGAGAAAAACTGAAGCTTTTGCTTATATTCTCAGATACGTTGCTATAGTAAAACTTTTGCACATCTTGGCTAACACTATTACCAGTCCCCATTTTTGCAAAATAGATATTCATGTCATCAGGAGATAACATGCAGCACTCAGTACTTTTTTGTTTTAAGACCCCAGGCCCTTCCCTTCGTATTGACTTCCAAAATTGTTTGGAATCCTTGATTTTCACATCATTACTAAAGTACTTTTGTTTAGCACGTCTGATGGCATTATTCAATCTATTTCTCGCCTTACAGTATAGCTCCCTAGAGGCTTGAGAATTCGAACTTGAACATTCTCTCTTGTACTTCTCTTTAATTTTTGTGAGAACTTCAATTTCTTCGTTTCTCCATGCAGCTTTTCTTTTTGTAACTCTTTTTCGTACTATAGGGGCACACTCGTCAAAAATATTCAGAATCTTAGACGTAAGATTGCTGCAAACACTCTCCAAGCTATCAATTCTGGTCATGGATGCCCAGTCTATGCTTGAAGCCAACGAAATGAAACGGGTCATATCAAACATTCTAAAATCCCTGTACGAAATGAATTCAGGTTTCCTTTTGGGTTTAAAGCTCGAAACGTCACAAAAAATCAACTTATGATCAGTCAGCTTCTTTCCGCTGCTTGTCACTATCAGTGATGTGTCGATCACTCCTACCTTACCCATGTCAATACTCTTATCAACAATGATATGATCTATCAGTGTTGATGACGTTTCCGTAACCCGAGTCGGTTCCTTTATTAACTGAGTCAGGTTCAAAGATTCAATCAGCCTACCCAAAAACCTACTGTCATTATTTTCTGGGTCAAGAAGATTGATGTTCAAGTCCCCAAGTAATATTACTGAGTCCACAAGTGGAAGGGTGTCAATGAAAAGTGAGTACAACAAGGATCGGAGGCAACCATACGGTACATCTGGTGGTCTATATACAACACATACACATAGTTTTTGGGCCTTTATCTCAACTTTCAAACATATGTAGTCGATTCTACTGTCAATGTCGTTAAGTTGTATTAGTTTGACATTCCTATCCGACTTGATGAAGGCTGCAACACCTCCTCCCGACTCACATCCACCCGGATCAGACTTCCTATCACTCCTTAGGAGTGTATAACCTGGCACTTCAAAACAATCCGACGTGATAGTTGAATTAAGCCATGTCTCTGATATGCCAAGTATATCAAACTTAAAATCATCCAAGACAGAGCAAAACTCCAAGAAACCAGTTCAAAGATCTTATATTTACATGCCCTATCCTGAAACTGTTGTTATTTCTCTTACGTCGTTTCCCGACCGGGTCTGTTGTGGCTCCATATCAATCCCACCACTTGATTGCTGACCATCATCGGAACTACATGGACTATTACTGCTACTACCTATTGTCTTCTGTAAATTAGTCTCGTTTAAAATGCATTCATACATAAAATCTCCCATTTTTCGAGCACCTACCCTATTCAGATGACGTCCATCCTGAGAAATGTGATAGCGCCTTATCACTGCGTTGCCATCAACAAAATTCACTCCAAAATTGCTACACATCAGGTACAGCTGATCATTGAAACATGCAAGAGATGAGTGTTTAATATCCCTGCGACATATGATACTGCTCAAAATAAGTTTAGATTGAGGGAAGGAATGCCTTGCAGTACTCAATAGATCAGCCATTTCATGCAAAGTCTCACGCTTGCCACAACCACCATCATAGCCTGGCCCTCCGTTGTAGCCATACCTCAGGTTGTTAGTCCCTACATGAAAATAAATGCACTTCGGTTGACTTGAAGCATACTTCATGAGTTTATCTTTGACTTGTTTAATTCTCGCCCCCAGATTGACATCAACTATAGCTCCAGCTTCAGCACACTTACTCCCAGAGAATCGCAAAAGAGAGTCCCCAATAACCAATGTATTCTCCAATGAAATTTTCCTATCATGAACCGCGCCCCCTTCTGAAGCACTGTCTTTTACATTGTGACTAACCTCTGTTTTAAAACTGCCCTTTTTGTTTACTTTCTTATCTTTAACTTTTTTTACATTGTTCTTACTTTGTAAATTAGTACTATTCTTAACAGACCAAGATCCTGAAACTGTTTTAACCGAGTTTACATTCTTTGAGTCAGATGTATTTTCTAAGTCTTGCAGGGCACTGAAACTGTTTGTACAGTTAACCTTAGGGGGCCCAGGAAAATGTTTCTTATTGAAACCAGCCTTACGTTTACGCTTACTTTGCATTAAATTCCATTTGTCATAAGGGTGTTCACACAGAACAGAACTATTTACATGCTTATCAAATAACTTAGCAACAATATGCTCCACACTAGTGGATAATTCAGTATACTTAGCTGTGTTATCAGCGGGTGTGTCATCATTACTTATCACAAACTCTTGCTCTTTTTGTGAGGGATTGAAACTATTACATATGAAACATTTGTACCAATCCAAAAATTGCAATTGACACATAGACTCCCGGTTACAGAAACCATCATATATGAATTTGGCGTTGACCAAAACATTAAGCCCACATTCAAACGAGTTGTTTTGCTGGACGCAATCCATTTCTGTAAACAAACCACACCCAGGAAACATTTTATCTGCCACTACCTTAGCAGTAGCTGAGTTTGTATTCTTAAGAGAATCAAGATGAAAAACATGCTTTGACTTAATATCAACAAGCAGCAAGCTCCATTGAAAAACTCTGGAATCTAAACCCTTGGTCATATTTGCTGGATTATTACAAATACATAAAAATGCGTAATCTGAGCTAAAAAATGACAGTTGCCCTAAGGTTTTGTTTACATCATCAACTTCACCATGTTTTATTATTTGACTAGTACTTGGCCCTAGAAAAATAGTGTTTAACTTGGAATTGCCATGATTGTTAGAAAAAGCTTGAAAATAACAATCTATAAGCTTATCATCTAGAAACCTACTATTTAGCCATGACTTTTTCTCTACATCTGTGACTTGAGCTTTTAACTTTGAAACAAGGTCCAATGCTTCTAACTTTTTTTGAGAAACAAGCTGTATTTGTATGTTCAAATAGTCAATTTCTGTTTCTTTTTCATCTAGTTTCGATTTTAAAACATCGAAATCGCTCGTTAAATTGTGTAGACTAGTCTTAACCTTATCTAGATTAGATTTTAAAGCAATGTTATCTCTTAGCATATTGTCTTTTTCTTCTGTTAATGTTTCCTGAACATTAAAAGATTCATTAAGTTCAGAACGTCTCTGTGATTTCTCTTCCTCACACCTAACTTCAAGACCTACTTTTTGTATCTTTAATTCAGAAACCAAGTCCTCTAATTTATTAACACTTGCTGCTGACTTATCTAGCATAATAACTAAACGTGCCAAGTTCGCCTCTAAGTTTTGCATGTGACAATCAGGGTTATTAGCTGATATTTTTTTAAACTCTAAGCAAAAATCAGATACAAAGTTCGCGGTCGAGTCATCTAGATTGACTAGATCAACCAACATGCTGTCAAGAGTACAGTTATTCGAGGTAGAGGTTGTTGACATGGCACGAGTCCGTACCATGCTTAAAATCAGTAATCAACAATTAAAATCCAAAAACCAAAATCAAATAATTGAAATGCAGTACAAAAATACAACTGACAAAACAACAATTTATTTTAGTAGTTTGTCAACAGCATAAAATAAAAATGCAATAGATCTCAGAAGGATCCAGGCAGCGGAACAGCAAAGATGAGCCCTGCGCCTTCAAGCGTCGAGCAAACAGCAAACAGCCCAGTCACGAGGATGCGTTGGTGAAATTGAAGGCACTGCGGAAATCCTTGCAGGGTTGACGAGCCGTTCGGAGCGTTGTCTATGCAAGTCCAAAAAGTGACATAACTCCGGTTCACGCACTCTGTTAGCAAATGCACGCACTCTGCGCATGCATTCAAGGTACCTCCACCAAAAAAGTACGAATGCGAGACTGGGTCTCGAACCAGCGAGTCTGAGTTGCTGAGTCCACGCTCTAGCCCACTGAGCCACCTCGGCTTTGGAAACTGGCGCACTAAGGCAGATCTAGCCTTTAGTGTCTGACGTAAATAACGATGGGCGACGTGTTCGGTTGCTTCTTGTGAGGACACAGTGAGGTTAGTTTGGTTACACTCAGTATTTCCTTACTCACTGTGCACTATGAGGTTGTCCCACTTGATCAGACGTTTCCCTCTGGCTGCCGCTGTACAGTATATGCACCACTAGTTTTATGGCAAAACTATTACACCTTTAAAATTAATCAAATTGAAGACCGTCGTAAGCTCACTTCCTCATTATGCCGCGCATGCGCAGCTCCTCAGAGATTGTACAATCAGATATGTACAATTTAAGATGCCTTAATAAATAAATAATTCTACTCAGTTTCATGCAAACATGCTCAGTATGATCGTGCCATAACAACTTAGAATCTAAATAGTTACCAAGAGCTTAACACTACTATTTACATTTGGACTAGCATTCAAATTCGGTTTGAGGGAGAAAAGAATGTGTTGTGTCTTTTCTTGGTTAAGGTACAGCATGTTACTACGGTACCAGACATTGGCTTGGTCTAAGATTGCCTTATCATCGCTATCAAAACTGGCAGAGTGTTCTACTGGGGTGATAAATGTGACATTATCGGCAAACATGATGGTTTTACAGTTGACGTTGTAGCTAAGGTCATTGATGAGTACTAAGAAGAGGAAAGGGCCTAGCACCGACCCCTGTGGTACCCCGTATTTTACCTCAGCACTTTCCAATAGTTGGTTTTTTGAAAAAACTTTTTGCAGTCGATTACTGAGGTATGATCTAAACAACTCGTTTTGACAGCCAATCACACCATAGTACTCTATCTTATCCAGCAGAATGCCACGATCTACACAGTCAAAAGCCTTTGAGAGATCACAAAGAACAGTTCCCGTAGATAAATTCTCCTCAAAGTTTTTGAGAACGCTTGATACAAGCTCACTGACTGCATCGATCGTAGACATTCCGGGCCTAAAACCAAACTGGCTCTTGTTCAGCAAATTTTCAGAGTCAAAAAAAGCACAAACCTGATTCTTCATAACAATTTCATAGACTTTAGTCATGGCAGGGACCACAGAGATTGGCCTATAGCTACTAACCTCATTATGACACCCTTTCTTATACACAGGTACAATCTTTGATATCTTCAAATCATTGGGAAATATACCAGATCTTAAACTAGCATTTTTACAAATGGAAAGTGGAGTAGCAATAACATCAGTTACCTGCTTAAGCAACAGAGTAGATACACCATAGACATCACAGCTGGTGGAGGACTTAAGCACTGACACAATTTCAGCCACTTCACCACTGGTTACTTCACGCCACTTCAAGGTATGTTCCGGACGCAGCACAGGTCCCAGAACAGAACCCTGTGGTACACCTCTATTTACTGGCAATGGGCTTGATGTCGCACTTTGAATAAATCCTTTTGAGCTATGCTTAATTTATACTATTTGTTTTCGTTCTGCTAGGTAGCTCTTAAACCATGCATTTGCTTGTCCTTTTACTCCTACTTTTTCAAGTTTGTGGAGAATCAAGACATGGCCTAAGCAGTCAAAAGCTTTGCTGAAATCAAGCATTATGGCTGTTAGAAAGTTCTGTTTTTCTAGGTTATCAAGTACGAATTCAACAAGCTCAATGATTGCAGTTGATTTTCCTTTAATGAAGCCGTGTTGTTTTTCGGTTAGGTTATTTTGGTGCTTGCAGTGATTTATCAATCTTTTAAGGACTATTTTTTCAATTACTTTAGAAAAGGTTGGGAGTAGTGAAATGGGTCTGAAGTTTTTGGTTTCTGATTTGGTGCCATTTTTGTGCTTCGGATAAATTTTTGATATTTTTAAGCTACTTGGGAATTTGCCTTGCATTACTGGTGGATTTGTAATTTTGACAAGTGGTTTTATCAGGGCGCTACTACAGTGTTTTAGCAGTGTTTTTTGCTGCCTTATTCGAGTGGCCCATGTAGATTCGGTCTGGTGCCTCAGTGTCTTCCACCTCAGATCTAGCTCTCATGGATCTGAGGCTGTTTTATTGAGCTGTTCATTCCAAAAGATTTGTTCTTAAGTCGCTATGGGACGGATTGAAATTTCATACTTCTTAACAAAACATTGTTATTTTTGAATTAGACGCTATGGGAATCGTAATGTATATTTGTCGCATAGCGACTAAAGATTTTTCAGTGAGTCCCACAGTGATTAATTATTATTTTTAGACGCTGTGGGACTTGCTGACGCATTAGAAGTCACCGTGCAACAGTTTGAACTTTTTATTTTCCCGCTATTTTTAGTCACTATGGGAGTGTTAGTTTTTAGTCGTGTGACAAATTTCATTTTATTTCACATTTAAACACTGAGGGATTAGTCGCCGTGGGACCCCACGTACAATATAACCCTTTTCTTTAAATATCTCACTTAAAAGTAAAGAATATTGAAAGAAGAATAATTGACATTCTTAACCTCTATAATTTCATACGTTTCTTGCTATAACTTATAAAGATTATTTAAAACGTTCTAGTCTTGACTGATGAGACCAATCTAAGAAGAAAAATTCTAAACAGCGGAAAATTGGCACATTTGTTCATTAGACCAGTAATTGATATATGAACCAATATAAAGGTTTAGAGGGGGTTGAGCTCAAAATGGAATGCATATTTTCCTGAAATAGAGGTACCGTATTGTATTTGAATGTTGATATTAGTTTAGTAAACCTACATATTATAAATGTCTTGCTAAAAGAAATCTTCCCTGTAAATTTAAACTGAACAGGAACCATGAAAACAAACATGTTTTGCACTTTAAACGGTTTGAAAACGCTCAGTGGCCAAAAAACTGTCAAAACAAATTTGGGGGTTTTTAACAATTTGATAATGCTCAACAGTATTCAGAAAACGCAATCAAAACAAAAATATTGCAAGGTAGACCAATTTGAGAAGGCTCCGTGGGTGTCGTTATAATCACCATCAAAACATATGGTTACACACTTCTAACAATTTGGAATGCTCAACTGCCACCAGAAAATAACATAAAAATTTAAATTTTGCCCTTAGAACAATCTGAAGAAGCTCAAGGGTCACAAGAAATCTCTGTCAAAACAGCAATTTGAATAATTAAAAATACTCTACAGGTGCTGTTAGCACCACCAAAACAAACGTTTTGCTTTGTTAACAATTTGCAAATGCCTAATGATCGCTGGAAAATGCCTAAAAACAAATATTTTACATGTAGAACAATTTTTAAAGGCTCCACCAGCACCAATGCAGATGCAAAGCGATCTTATTAGCACCCCGTGTGGCCACCTGTTCCGCATGGCCCTTGCACTGACCCTGCCTCAGACCCTATGGTCATCATATATATAATACATAGAAGATAAGCTAGTAAATTTGGTAACTGTGCTAACTGTTAGGGGTTTATAAAACTTATAATTAAGCTAGGTTTGCATTAAAAAACACAAATTATGTTTGTAATTTTTTATTAAATTATCAAAAAATATTTGCAATATAGTGCGTCAATGCAAAAATATAAATTTTACAAGTACTGGTACATAGTATTCTAAGTGAATGAAAAAAAATTCCATTGAAGTCAAACAGCTTAAATTCAGGGAGACAGTGTAATGCACAATGAAAAGAAAAGTATCTTTAAGCCTTAAAAGCAAATCTAGTGTTAACTCTGAATTGTTATTTCATTTGAACAGATAAAAATTGGACGGGATTAGTTTCACCACCCTCCTTTTGCACCTGCAAACATAGAAAACGATTAACAACCTAGTAATCATAATCAGTTAGTTATATGATGAGTCCATTCTTTATAGGGCATTGAGCTTTTGTTTCAAGATGATGAGTGCTGATGCCAAGCCCAGTTATGATTGGAGTTTCAATCACAAGCACCAAAACATTAAATGGTATCAGCGGAGTCAAAGATATTGATATTTGTCAAAAACCCTATGTATAAATAACAAAAAAAGGTATATACTTCTCTAGTGCAAGAGTGGCACTAGTATTGCATCAGTTCAATCAGATTTGGAAAGGGTTGGATGATGGAAGTGTAGTTGTGGGGGTGGGAATGAGGAAAAAAGTTTTAATGTAAAAAAAACAATGTCAAATATTGGAAAAAGCTGAATAAAAAAATTATTAGTTGGATTTACGGGATGCTCGTAAAGGTGTTAATGCATATTGTTGATTATTTTAAGCCATAAACAGGAATTGGGCTCAAAAAAAGGCAGAAAATACAAGTTCAGTTTGGAGTCAGTTTAGTATCGGTGTTTACAATTTGTTTAAAAATGTTTTATCTGTTTACACCTGTAAATTCTTAATTTATTATTAATTTTAAGAATGGCATTATTGTAGTCAGTTGTGTAAAAAAAATATAGATCATATGAATAAATAAGTTTTAATACAAAATTATCAGGCAAGGTAGTACTTTTACTAGAGAAAATGTTTGCTTACTGTTATGGAAAGAAAGCACAATTTTTGCAGAATGTTTGCAATATCCAATGAAAAATACAGTGATCTACTGTCTTTTTATTACTCTTGCCTTCAGTCTCCTCAAATTTTACCCTCAGAAAGAAACCTGATCCCTTATATCATTAAACAGACAACTTACAATGAGCATTACAAGAGAAATGTTTTTCAAATGCAAGTATATCAAAAAGGCTCTGTTCACTTTTTTTCAAAAACGATCTACAGCCTAGTTATTCAAAAAACACAGAATGCAGAGACACTGTTTTTATTGAGATTTTCAACTTTTGATATCACTGATTAGCAAACGTCAGTGATGAAAAAAAGCTTACACGACCTCAGTATAACTTGTCAGTATTTGCAATGAATATGACATATGAATAAGTAGGGGGACTGGTACATAAAAATTTATTAAGAACTGAAGCACTAATCATAATTACTGTAGAACTGACTTGGTGTTCAAGGCACTTGCAAGTTAAAAACTATGTCATAATGTTCTCTTATTAAGGATGCAAATTCTCTACCTGTCTTTAACAAACATGTTACAGTTGACCTTAGTTAGATCGACTATTTTCGAACTTTGGGGGTTTCGAAGTACCAATATGTCAAACTATAGCGAGTGTATGGGATTTTGCATTAATAAAAGCATTAAAAATACAGGTTGTATTGTACATAGCACCTCTTAAATGTATCAAATACCATTAACCGAAACGATGGTGCAGCAAATCTATTAACTTTTACCACAGAGAATCTCTGTGCTTTTACATTAAAGTCCTGTTAAATATTACTGGACAGAATATTTGGTAGTTTTTGAATTTTTTTTTGAGCGACAGCTTGTGTTGAACTAAACAGAGTGTTGGATTATTCAGTGTTGAACGATCGAGGTTTTGCTGTATTTAAATATATGAAATATTTGGGCTGATTAAATCATAAACTTATGTTACCATCTTGTGAAAAATTACACTAACCTGGTGCTCTGTTGGGTCCCAGAAGGAAGAAGCTGGCTTTAGCTCCGGGGATGTTGGACTCGTACCCGTACCTGTCGTCAGTGTCTACGATGTTGAAGCCATATCTCCCGTCTGCACCTCCAGAGCCCCCAAAACCTCTTCCTTCGCCCCCGAAACCCCCTGCACCCCCGAAGCCTCCCGCTCCCCCTTGTCCTCCCCCAGCCCCCTGACCCGGGCCGTAGCCACCCCCACCCCCTCCTGAGGGCCCCCTCCCCTCTGGTATCGGCTCCTGCAGGGAGACTCCTGCAAGAAGCACCACTAGGGTCGAGACAACCTGGGGAAATTATGAGGTCGTTAAAGATGCAGTGGAACATGGTTAATTATAACATCTACAATCAACATTAGTTAATTCAAATAATTCTCCTGGTCCCCAGAATTTTAAATGTTAGCAACAATAGATAGTTGTGATTTAATAAAAAAAAACTTGGATCCTTTGAATGTTTTAAGTATTTGGGTTGTTGGACTGTAAATTTTATTTCGGCAAATATGAATAATTAGTGATCTAACATATTGAACGTGACATATTCATGAGTAAGTTTTGTTCCTGCTCAACAATACCTACCTAATAGTATCTGTCAGTGTACCCCACAGCCGATCTTGTTTTGTCTTTACGCATCTTTAATGTCAAAATAGCTGACACACTTCATACCTTTAATTTCATCATAGTAATCAACGGTGTATGTGTTTCTCCAACTTGGTTTTCAGTTTTTTGTCCGCAGTTTTGGTCTTTTTATTTTGGGTCAATATGTAATAACTCCCATTAAAAAGTAATGTACATTATTACATGGTTTTGTCCTCCTGATTTTTTAAATCACGGATCTAAGTATAAAATATACTTAATATATTTAGTTAATATTCTAAATACTGTTGTAATTTTTAAAATACCCCCGTTGCAGCAGACCTGCATACTCAGCGAATTTCAAATGCAAAACAACATATTTCAATCCAACATAGCGAGATTTTACATGTTTGTGAAAGCTCCATAAGAATAACATGGGGAATGAGTATGCAGGTTAGTAGATCTGAACTAGATGAAGCCATTTACCAAGTTTTATCAAGATATGTTGAGAAATAAGCGAGATACAGAATTTTACTTATTCCCCATAAGGTTAACATTGGGACAACGTACTGTGTTTACCACTTTCAATATCTCGGTAACCAATGGACATAGAGCAGTGATCCAAAATACTAAATTGTTTGTTTTTTTGAGCTGAATTCAGTGGTGCAAACGAAAATTAGAATATTTTTATTTTTCTATGTAAAAAGCTCAAAAAACCCATTTTTGGGGGGGTTTACTCCCCTTTACCCCCCCTTCCGGTAGTCCGATCGGGCTGGTTTACGAACGCGTCCGAATAATTACTACTTTACACATCCGTGCAAAATTTCATTAAAATCGGACCATTTTTACGCGAGTTATCGTGCTTAAAGACTCATAGATATATATATATATATATATATATATATATATATAGATATGTATGAAAATGAACGAATAGTGTTTTTTGCTTCTGGGGGCCCCAAAACAAAAAGTTATCATGGTCTCGGGCTTAGGTCTTACCATGAGTACTACGGTAACAGCTTCTTCCCTATAGGGGAAATTCGCTAAAAGACCTTTGATCAAAAATTTTAGGTTATTAAATATTTTCACCAGTTTTCAAAAGACTAATTTAATTCAAATTTTTGGATTGTTCCAAACAATGTGTCAATCCCTTAAAGTGTGGATTATTCAAAATTCCACTGTGCTCAGTCATAAAGCCAGCTGTTGGTACAAATGAGAAAATAACTTTAAAATCACCTTTAAAAACTACATTCAACAAATCAGTACTATCTTGCGAAAATATTCCTCTAAAAGTCAAATGTACATGAAATGGCAAAGAGTAACACAAATTTAAATGAAAAAAATTGTAATATGAATAAACTGGCTTAAAAGTGATTTATGTGTGTTGGAATCATATCCTTGGAATATAAAGTGTGCTTAGTAATTATTTGAATTTTGTTCAGGAAAGGGACAGGATTCTGCTAGCTTACCTGAAGAAATAATTTTCAAGTCAGCCTAGAGAAACTCTAAAGATGTACGTGTAGTTTTTCACTAATGTTTCGTCCCTTTAGGGGACTTCTTCAGAGAGAAGACACTGGAGAGCTGTTTCTTAAGACAGGAGAGAGCTCTCTGAAGAAGTCCCCTAGAGGGACGAACTATTAGTGAAAAACTAAGTTTTAAATAGAACAGTTTTAAATAGAAGTTTAGTTTTAAATTTTTTAAACAGTTAAGTTTTAAATAGAACAGTTTTTAATAGAACATTGCTTCTACAATTTGCAAGAGTTTTGGGAGTTGTGTCAAAATTTAAATAATCAGGCCTAACCATCCAAATTAGACACCTCCCATTCTCCTACCTAAATTTTCCTAACAAATGTGTCCTGCAACTTCGTGGGCACCTTGACAAGCTCTACACCTACGGGTCATCGAGCGCTACAGGATGTAAGATGTAAGATGTAAGAAGTGTACATCTTTAGTGTTTCTCTGTGCTGGCTTTGAAAATCATTTCCCCAGGTAAGCCAACTGAATTCTGTCCCTTTCCTGAACAAATTCCTACTCACCCTAAGGCTTTTCACTACAAACATTAATAATTAATCAATTAGAGTAGACCCCTTGTATTCGGACACCTTTTAACCAGACATTGGTTTCAATGGACAAGTGGATTACATGACATGAAGTGACATATTTAACCAGAATATTTTTATCAACACCTGAAGAAATAACAAACATGATTTGAGCCAATATAATCACAAGTCTGAATCAGAGTATGGCTTATACAGTATGCATTAGATTTATAATTTAATGTATTTAAAAACATCGGAAAACCCGTCATCTGAACGGGTCCTGGCCCCCAGGTATCCGGATAAGGAGTCTCATACAGGTACCTTAAATGTACCGTAATTTTAATTTAATTAACCAATCAAGCAAGCAATCAAAATTCATTAACAATTGCAATGGTATCAAAGATAGTGTTTCAAGGACCAAATACCCAAACGCTCAGACCCCAGTTTAGTTAAATTTCTCTATATGAACTTAGAAGTATATTTTGCCATATTATTGGGTAGGGCTTGAGCAGGGTTGCCAACTTTCCCTGATAAAAAAATGGGACCGGCATACACCACCGGGGGGTGTGGGGGGGTATTCCATACCCCCCAGAAGAACGGGGGGTCTGGGGGTCTTCCCCCTGAAAAATGTTGAATATTTCATGTATTTTAGTGAGTTTTTAAGGCAATCTAGGTATTAATTTTGTTATGTGATTTGTTTTGAAAAATAACTAGTTACCCTGATGAAGTTTGATTAATAAATCCTATATATTAAGTCCAGTTAGGTGTGAAAAAAGTCATGATTTAAAATTAATGATTAAACGTTTCTTACACATTTTTAATGAGACAGCTTCAGATAAAAATATTTATACTAAGATTAAACAATCTATAAGTATAAAAGAGGATGTTGGTATATATATATATATTTATATATTTATATATTTGGCACTGATAAACTCAGACACCGCTGGACCGATGACCACAAAACTTGGTAGATACATGTAGAATTTCATGGAGTACGTTTATACACCATCAGTTTCGTGATAACTTTCAGGGCTTAGCCCTGGGACCGTCTTAAAGGTACCCATGTCAGGGATTTTGAAGGAAGTTGAGTTAGATTTGTTTACTAACAAAACGTATGAAAGTAAAATTTAAAACAGGTGATGTAAATTAATGGTATTTCTTTCTGCTATTTAATTGTATTTGTTTACATGAAGATTTGTTACTTGGTGCCATGTGGCTAATGAATTAGACTTTTGCATTTTTTCAAAGTGCAATACACTATATAAAATGTTGGTATGTAGTATAACATAAAATAAATAGGTAACTGATTACTGAAGGACTTCATTGATCACTGATCACTTATACTTGGACTTCTTTTTTATGACAACTAACTGCTATTTAAAGAAGAAGAGTGTGCTACTGTAAAGAATCAGTTTTATCTACAGCACTTTAAAAAAATTGCCGGGACGGCTCCTTCAATCTTTTTGTTCAATATAGTCTAAAAACGTGTCAGCCCTTTTTAATAATTGCTGGATCGGCATTGTAATTTTTGTTCAAGGTAGACCCTAAAACCTTAAGAAAATGATCTTTTACAGTGAATAAAATTTCAAGCCATGTTCTATGGTTCCTCTAACACGTGTATGCCTTCGTGAAGAAAAGAAATAGTAGAAATCCTCTATCTTTCCTTCGTGAAGACATGCACATACGCAGGTCTGCTGCGACGGGGTTGCATAATAAAGTTCTAATTAAGGGTAACATATGCGAGCAGATTCAAAGTGCTGTCGAAAAAGCCAAGGGTGCCGTTTTTTATAGACAGGCACTTTATACAGGAATAGAATACCCCCGTCGTAGCAGACCTGCTTACTAAGAGCGGATTTCTAAAAACCCTTTTTTGCTTTATGGATGTACATTTGATATGTTCAAAGAAGTAGATTTTACAACAAGAAAAATAAATGGGAAAGGAAAACTATATATCTGATGGGTGATATTGTATGTTTGATTTTATTCGTGAGCAAAGCCACGGGTTCTTCTAGTATCATATAAAGGCTTAGCCTAAGATTTGTATTTATTTTTGAAAATTAGCAATTAATAATGTATTAGCGACTGAACAAATGGCGACTTGCCATTGGCGAGCTTAGGATGCGCAGCAGACACACCACAGCGTGCGACAGTGGCAGAAAAGTAGTGGGGGAAGGGTTGAGTGGCCGACTCAGTATGAACCAAGTCAGCGCGGCACCAGTCTGTCGTCTGTCCCAATTGATTACTAGCTCTGTTAATAAAAAAATAGTGACAATTTAAGGTAAGTTGGAAAAACGGGACAATTAGTGTCACATTCGTAGTTACGCCGGGACGTGGGACGCTTCTTAAAAATACGGGACTGTCCCGGCTAAATCGGGACGGTTGGCAACCCTGGGCTTGAGCCCTAAAACTTAAGTCTCTCACCCTGTTTGGGTACACCCCTGAATTTCGTGTTATTTTATGTACCCTGTATTCAAGATACTACTAAGAAGATAGTTTGGATGAGAAATAAAGATGCCAAGGGAAAGCACCTAAAGTATTAATTTTAATAAAAGCTTTAAAAAAATACAATTGCTTCTACTTGTCAAATTATTTCTAAAGAAATGTTCGATTATAGGATGAGTACTCAATGGTATATCAAACTTAATATTATTAGAAAATCAAATTAATATTATTACAAAATTAAATTGCTGCTGAGGCATACAGTCACAACAGTAATTTTTGTGAGTACAAAATTTAATGATAAATATAATCAAAGGCTAAGGAAATCTCAACGTTTCCTAAAAAGACTAAGTTTATCCCAATAAGAATAATGACGCATATTTAGAAACTTCTAAAATGTTGTAGGATAAAATTTATACATTTTCCACTCATCAAGCAGATCCAGAATATGAGAATCAAAATAATCACTCTAATGGCATCAAGTAGTTCTCATTGTAATATTCTCTAAAAAAAGAAACAGTTTAATTGAAAGCTGTAAAGGATTGAAACTGAAACTTAAATCGGCCCAATCATTAAATTAATCACTAAACTACAATTTTGACCGAAAAAAATATCATATGTTCAACGAATATCTTACCAGGACTGAGGTGTGCATGATGATTGACTCGCAACTATCACTGTGACTCGACTAGAAGGGATGCTTTATATACAGTCCGTGCCAGAGATTGTCAATGAGCTAGTTCTTAACATCTCCAGGACCTTGGGAGACATCCTGGTTCAGCCTTCAGTCAATTCACCCGGGAGATGAGGTGATGAGTCACATGAAGAGTCTCGAGATGTTTCAAGTGCCGGGGGCCCTCCTTGTATCGAAGAATCGATAATGCATCCATATTCGACATGTATAAAAATGTATGCAAACTTTTTCATAAAAATAATTGGCACTAACATTAAAGCAAGTGTAATTTAAGTTAGGGAAGTTTATACTAGAGCGTTAAGTTACATGCACAATCGAGGATGATTACAAAAAAGTAAATATTTTATAACATGCTGTGAGTGTTCAGCACTCTGTTTGGAAGTTTCACATTTAGAAGTTGCACAGATTGAATATTATAAATTAGCTTGAACCAAGGGCTGCAGACAATAATAATTAGAGCTAGCTCACTCCTGTACCAGAGCTTGTGACGTACCAGAGGTTATGTTAGATAAATTAAGTAGTGTAGCTTAAAAAAACGTAAGCCACTCTACTTATTTAAATCAACAAAAAGTTTTAAATACCTGTGCTATCAAGTGATTTTATTGTAGTTGTAAGGACTATACAGCTGTTTCATGGCTTTTAGCACATCATCATGTTGTAATCCTTACAATTTCAATAGGATCACTTGACGGCACAGGTATTTTAAACCTTTCATTGCATTTTATATTGTGATCCAGAAACGATCTCACTAATACCATATCTACTTAATTCATTTTCAAAATACTTCTGCTTATTTGAATTTGAATTTAACTGCACTTGTTTTATATAAAACAAGATTTTGTTTAAAAACTTTGGACTTTTTAAAAAGACTCTTTAGCTTTATCACTCAAGAGTTTGTCATTAATACAAAAATAACAAGCTTTTAACACCTCCTTATCCTTCTCTTTAGGGTTTGAATTAGATTACCATGAGGAATTTCACAAAATAAATTTCACATTGTTTGCATTTAATTTTAAAGATGAACAATTTTGTTGACCTCTTGTACAATGTTTTAATTTAATTGAATGAAGTTTCCTTTATTATAAAATTGTAAATCATTTAACTAGCGAAAAAGAAAAAACACAACTGCTTGTATTATATTTTTTACACAAGATGTGACTGGTGGAATGCTAGTGGAAAGCCCCTGAACGACGGCAATGTCACCACCATCTCAGGGGGCACTCTTTTTTTGGGGCAAAGAGGCTCCCACAGGCCTAGGTCATATAAACCTTTGGTACGGAGAAACCCATTCAAATAATTTCTTTAAACAAAAAATATATTCAAATTAAAATTAGAAGCAACCTGTGGACACAAACGAGTGACCACAAGAAAAAAGTACCCAATTATTGAGTTATTTTTTTCTTGTGATCCCTCGTTTGTGTTCACAAGTCTTGCTTCTAATTTCAATTGTTTATATTTTTGGTTTAAAGAAATTGTCAACTGGTTCGAAAACACTTTTTGAAATAATGAATTACTCAAACGTTTCTTAGCAGCAGTCAACAGCAAATATTGTTGATTTCGTCTTGAAGAACATGATTCTCAGGCAACTGCCAACAATATAAATTAAATCAGAAAATACAAATTAAAAGTTTTGTAGGTCCAAATATCGATGGTCCAAATCATTACCACTCTGATGGAAGTAAGGGAAGGTCTGGTTTACATCAATACTATTCATACAAAAATACCTTTGCTATTTTATATATCATTTCAGTAATATTTTTTTTTTTTTTAATTCAACCTTAAACGTTTGACCCCTAAGTTTTTTTTCTTTTGTCAAGTTTAATTAATTATTTTAATTAATAATTTTTTCCTTTTTAGGTCCAATTTTGGTTACGGTATGTCATTTTTAATTGCCCGCATTTATTGACAATATGCCAAAAAAATACCCTGTTGCAGCAGACCTGAGAAATTAGAATTGATGCTGGAATAGTTCAAAGTGGTTCCGTGGTGCACACTTTTACTCACTATCCAAAATGACAGAATGAGAATGTTTGTAAACAAAAATATGATTAACATTATTGACAAAGATACAACAATCCAAAACAATTATATACAATTGTCAAAATATGACATTTCAACAGTTCCACCTTCACCTTTCAGTATGGAATTTCCATAAGCCATGTATTTCAAACAATTATGTTATAATTAATTAGCTGATAATTTTATAATTATATTTATGAATATTACTAAACAAACATACCCAACATATATGTGATAGAAATCCATGGTCCCCTAAGGTTTGTACTGAAAGGTGAACATGAGATTGAGTACCAGCTGCTTCACTTTGGAAAGGCAGCTTGATCTGCAAACTGCTATAAACAATTCCAATCGGACTGAAAAACGAAAGTTGCACCATCTTTTCGCTGGCTGAACTACTCATTCTTCCATAAGGTGTCCCTACTTAGAGGGTTGCTATACATTGTCAACGGACATAGAACAATGGTTCAAAATTGAATTTTTTTCAGCTGAATTCAATGGTGCCAACAAAAATTGGATTATTTAAATTTGATTTATATAAAAATTAAAAAAAACACCTCTGGAGGGGTTTAACCCTTTCTACCCCCTCTTTCGGTGGCCTGATCAGGCTGGTTTATGAATTTGTCCGATTGATTATGACTTTATGTTTGTAACAAATTGCATTGAGATAGTGCCATTTTTACAGTCACTATCATGCTCACAGACACACATATATATATATAAATTTTAACTATGGGGGTTTTTGCTTCCGGGGGCCCCAAGACAAAAATTCATGATGGTTCTGGGCTTAGGTCTTACCATGAGACCTACGGTAATAGCTTCTTCGCTATTGGGGAAATTTTGCTAAAACGTGCCCCCCCCCCCTCCCCTTTAATACAGGATTAAAATGAAACAAAACAAGTGCCCACTCTTAGGCATACACACGATTATTGCCATGGGTGTCATTGCACCCAGGGTAGTTCTTTAGGGGGTGCCAAAGTAGGTAGTTAAATTAGAAAAACAAAAATTTCATGTTTGATTTTACAGGTTAAGTTAATGGATCTTGTTAGTGCAAATTAATATTTCCTGGTAATGTAGATAGGTCTTTAAAGTATGAAAAGTAATTTATTTAAGACTATTCAATGAAATAGTCTATTCATCTTGCTCTTAAACTGTATTTTTTCCTGTCTGTATGTTTTGGGTAGATGTAAAAATTATTTTGAGAACTGACCGAGCGAAAATTTTTCATTTGGCACCCCTGGCTATTCTTGATCTGGTTGAAATACAATAGTCGAATAAGCTATAATCATGAGCCTTATAAAATCATCCTTTGAAACTAATTTGACCTAAATAATTTTTGTGACCATCTGGCCAAATAAATTGAAAACCCTTAAAAATGAATGTTAACCTAATTATAATAAGTCTTGAAAAAAATGTTGCCCTGATCCGATTACCTAGTATAGCTATTTCAAGAAGAACCAACTTCTTCCTGAGGGGTGAATTGGCCGCAAATGTTGAGCAAGGAAATAGGATAATTGTCAGCAGTTTGCATTAAAAAGTGCAATTGCGCTACTGACTTGTTTCTAGATTGATCCCAAGAGAGGTAAGATAAAGATCATTGGTTTCCGATCTTCGTTTTCTTGAAGTGCCCTTGTACTCAAATAGAATTCTTTGAGAATGTTAATGCGGAAAGTCTTTTATTTTACCAAATAGTCATGCGCCATAAAATTATAATTGTCTTTAATCTTTTGTATATTTTTTATTTGGTTTGTGTTTCATGAAGTCTGTAAATCAAAACGAATGTTTTGATTTATATAAACCTGTGAAAAAACAAATACTTGTTGTGTTGATGTTTTGCTTTAGTTTAGACTTAGACTTGATTTAAAATAAAGTTATTTAAAGTTGTTAAAACCCGAGTAAATATTCATTTAATCATTGTGAAACATGGTGCATCGAAATATGAATCTACAGCTCCAAGATGGAGTAGATGAAAATACATTTCAAACTAATCAAATCCACGTCAAACCACCAGAGAACTTTTCATTCAACCCCAATGATTGGAGTGCCTGGAAAAAACGCTTTGAAAGGTACAGGTCAGTCAGTAAATCTACATACAGCACCCGGAAAAAGGCAAGTAGATATGCTTTGATACTGTATGGGGAATAAAGCTGAGGAAATATTTGATTCGTTTAATATAAGTCCTGATGAGGTGCAAAACTATGATATAGTAAAGAGGAAATTTGAAAACCATTTCGTTCCCAAAACAAACATTATCTATCAGCGTGCTAAATTTCTTAGGTGTAAACAGGGATCCTCAGAGTCTGCTGAAAACTTTGTCACGAACTTACATTCTCTTGAAAAACCATGCAATGGGGAGGTCTACAGTACGAAATGATTCTCATGCAGCTTATCGTTGGCATGAACGATCAAAATCTTAGTGATCGTTTACAACTTCAAAACTCACTAAAACTATAAACGGCAATCGACACTCTCCGCAGTTCGGAAGCATTAACTAGGCAAAAACTTGACCTAGCTGATTCCTCAATTGATCGGGTAAAATCAAACAACTCAAACGCCTCTTACAAAAATTCATTTTGTAAAAAAAACTGTTTCTAATAATAGTACAGTAAAAATAAGTGAAAAATTCCATAAACCCAAAAAAATTAGCACAAGCAAGGAATTTGGTACAGATGTTGGGTATATCTTCCTTTTGAACATACTAAAATTCCCCTAAAATTGGAGCTGTGCTATGGCCGCCATCTTGGGAAATGGCGTCAAATTTCTGTATTTTTGCCTTTAGCTCCTTTATTATTGGAGATAGAGAAAAAAGTTTCAAATAAAATATGTAGTCCATTTAAAAATACACATTTTTGGTTATTATCATTTTTTCTCTAAACCCAACAGTTTTTTAGTTATTTGTGATTAAGTATAGTTAAATCGTGGCTTTTCCCATTATACAAAATTCACTCAACTGCAGTTTTGATCAATGTTGTTTTCAGGCTATTGACTTTGAACCGCTATAAAAAAGTTTTAAATACATCTCCTAGAAACTTTGACAAGCTGCTAATTTTTATAGAAACACGATAGCGGCCTCCAAACTCCACCAATCGCCTATTTTTTTAAAGCTTTTTAAAATGAGGGGTCACTCGAAAGGGGTTTGCATTTGAAAATTTTGAGTTGCCCCCAAAATCCCCCATTTTTGGGGGACACTCAAAATTTTAAATATCACCAAGAGAGACTATTTTTTTATTTAATTTCATTTTTCCCAGCTCGTTTCATTTTTACATCACCAAAGGTGAATTAAAACTCTCATTTTTACGTCACCAAAGGTGAATTAAAACTCCAAACGTCCTAGATGCCAGGTTTCAAGGATGTGTTGTATTCCAAATTTGAAAAGCTGTAAATTTGGGTAGAAACACGTTAGAGACCTCCAATTTTCACCATTCATCTACTTTTTGAAAGCTCTTTAAAATGAGGGGTCACTCAAAAGTATTTGAAAATTTTGAGTTGCCCCCAAAATCACCATTTTTGGGGGAAACTCAAAATTTTGGTAACATCAAAAAATAATTTGGGTTGGGTTAGTATCATTCCCCAAAGGTTAATTGTTTGTCTTAACAAACAAAAAAATTAAGGAGGGGGGGGGACGGACTTTTTTTACACACTGTAGAATAAATTCAAGTCCTGATTCAAACAGGGTGATCATAGGGTAACTCTATATTCTTTTACTAATAAAATTAAGAAAAAAAATAGTTTCAAAAACAATTTGTTGTCCTCAGTTTTTAAATATATTTTTTAATTGGTTTGACACCACGAGGACTCCATATTGGCCAGGGTGGCCCGTGGGGCCTTAGCAACCAACCCCTGACCAGCCAACCTGCCGAGAACCACCCCTTCATATATTTTTAAGTCATTTATTATAATTTTTGCAGATATTTTAAATTCAGATCAAATCAAATTAAATAATTGCAAAAAAAATATTACAACTATTGTGCTATGTTGCAACGCTGGAAAATCATAGCTGTTTGACATATGTCCAAAACTAAGAGTGGAATATTATTTTTACCAAGTGCAATAATTTATTCAAACCAATTAAACCTTGTTAAGGCCTGTTGAACTAATTTACATATGTTTAGCTGTGTCTTTGTATTCTACCAATTAAAACGTAAAGTAGACTTGCAGTAATTGCTATAGCTCAGGAAGTTAATCACAAGCTGTTGTCCCATCGTACTGGTACAAGTAAATTGAGTTAAAATTAGGATGGTTTCATTTCCTGATTTAGGCATTTAAATTCAAAATTACGGGAAAATATGCATATTTAAGGACAAGTTCTGGCCAAACTAAATAAAAAATTATAATACACACATTCTTTTAAAATATGCAATTCCCATGAAACGTATCATACAGTTATAGAGACAGCGGTATCTAAAAGTTAAAAATAAAATAATATCATTATTACAAGATGAAAATAAAATAACATGAAATATTATCTTTTATAATGTTTTATATATTTTTTATATGGCAACTGAATTATGTTTTATAACTAACAACTGGAAATAAATTTGTCTTCTTTTTTTAACATTGAAGTACTACGTGTATGGAATGAAAATATTTCAAAAATGTAATATTCTGACATTCTTTATTGAAGGTAAAATTAAATAGCATAGCATGACTACTTCATTTCTTATTCTTTTGTAAAACATACAAGTACAAATATTACAATATTACGTAATGTTACATCACGTAAAGACGCACGTAGTAAAAGATATAAATTTTAACATTTAATAACTCATAACAGAAACAAATATAAACTTTATTTCAGCACCCGAAGCCTGAATTTTGTTTAATTATTTAAGATATATATTATATATATATATACACACACACATATGTATATATATAATCATACCACATACTCATTCACTTGCTTTATTTAACTTTAAAATTACTATGAGGCTAATTTTAAAAGAACCAACATAATCTAAATATTAATTAATTAGTATTCAAATAATTACTTCATGAGTAACAAAAATTCTTATGGGCTGCTTACTAACCTCATACTCGATTGTGTATTGCACGCCTTATATTGCACATCATACAAAGTCTAGATGATGTAGGCCTATAGGAACGGAAATCTGTACTTTATACGACGTGTATAAAACTCAACATGCATGCAGCTAACGATCGTGAACGGGCACGTAAAGGTGCAAATATTCACGTAAAGGTGAATATTTACTCTCTTGCCTCAACGCTGTGCATTGCACGTCATGTGAAGTCTACATATTGGCCTTATGAGCCAAAGCACGGCTCACACGTGCCGTACATGCGTGTGGGCTTCAATATGACCCAGACTTCGCATGACATGTGCAATGCACGGCGAGGGAGCAAGAGCGGGAAAATCAAGGTCAAATAAAAATTCAACTTATTTCTACTGATTACTGAGTCCCCTACTTCCCAAAACCGTTAAGGTTCTTAGCAAAGGTTAAGATAAATTAACCTTTTTTACATAAAGTGCATTTATTATTCTAAAACAATTTAAACTACAGTACTCATCCTGGATAAGAAAATACATGCATGTTCTATAAAAATATATATACTTTAGATTGCCAACAAAGTAATAATCGATTGCAATTTAACTTTGATGAGGCCTGGCGGCCAGTGGCCATCTTAAAATCTCAAGGCTCGTTTTTACAGTATCGCAAGCCGTTTCCGATCATTGTTCACTGCTATCTTTCCTTCTCAAAGTCTTTCCTGTTTTATGTAATAGAAAGAAATATTCGTTCCACATCGCTCTATCAACTGAACAATTATTTTGCTTCATTATCAATTGTTAAGTTTTAATAATAATTGTTTAAATCTCGTCAGGCTACTTCAGTAGCCATTGTTGTAAGTGTCAATAATAATTGTTTAAATCTCGTCAGGATACTTCAGTAGCCATTGTAAAGTTATAATAGTAATTGTTTAAATTAATCTCGTTAGACAATAAATATTTTAATCCTCATTGGATCCTCACAAATATTAGAAGGCCTGATAGGTAAATTAAGTAGTTACTTATATTTGCAGCAGAAGACTTACTGGCAAAAATTTCGTCAAAAATTTGAGTTGTTTGTAAATATATTTGTTTTGGTGATCCCCGAATCCAAAAAAGTGGTTTTTGGAGTGGTGTGTAAGGGTGTGTATGTAAACAGAGCTGGAGACGACGCAGTAATCTGATATAAATATGGCATGTACAGTATAGGTGTAAAGCCGTAGTATCTCCAGGCATTTTTGATTATTGATTTTTATGGATATTTACCCCATAAAAACAACAAAAATAAAAATGTCAATAATGTCAAAATTTCAGATTTTTTGTGCTTAAGATGACAAATAAAATTACACCACCCGCATGTCTGTACAAATTTAGGTCCAGAAGTTATAGGGGGTTAAATGTTAAGAAATTCATATTTTTCAAATTTTACAAAATCTGAAAATTGTAAAGAAAATATACTTGTAACCATTAAATTTGGCTTGAAAAGTAAATAATCCCGTATCTTGAACCAGAAGGCAACGCATGAACTGTCGTTTGTCGGTAAACGCAGTACGTTGTCTAATGTTATTCTTTTAGTATTCAAAAACCGATATCTCCGTTAACTGCCGACCGATTTCGATAACATTTGGTATGTATGGTGGGATGGTTATAAATTTATTTTATTTTATTGTAGATTTTCTTACTTCAAGGGAGAAAGTATGTGTCAGTTTGCAGGTACCAATTAATTTAACATTAATCGATGTTTGGTAAAATGTATTATTTAATTACAAATCTTTTTATATTAATTGCAAATGTGAAAAATATTGTTTAAGGTAAATCAAATGGAACATTAAGGTCTTAATCTCCTTAAGTTATAGAAATGTTTTAATCATTGATATGTTTGGAATGGAAATACTGAAAATCGACTATGCAATAATCATAATTAATTCAATGTTTTTGTAGTGCAAATGTAAATCTGTTTTAAGGAGAGGGAGAAAATCTATTTCTGTGTTTTTATTATTGTACAAAATACACTTTGCTTCACCAACGCCCAACGAAAGCTTTGCTTGGTATTTTAACGATGCGTTTAAAAAAAACTTAACTTTTTAACTTGCTTTGCAAGTTAAAAAAATACTACTGAAAAACGGGTGGGAAAATTGTATAAAGTGAAACAATGCTAAAAAAAATACGAGAAGTGTCAGCCTATGGAGAACAGCTTTTTAGTCGAATGTTGAAATTTCGAACAATGTTGACATTGACAGATGGACAAACTCCAATATTGGCCAATAAAATCCAATTCGAAGTGCACGCCTCGTGATTGGTCACGCCACAAATAATGAAACCGGCAATCGCCCCGGTTACTTTTTGAAGCAATGTCACAGTTGCAGCATTTTTTAACTAATTGTGATTGATATAATTATCTATCGGCATTGTAAACATAATGAATGTATTAAAATCTTCGTTTTAATTAATGAACAATGAACAGTAGCACTATCAAAGATATTTCCAATGCATTTACAAAAGTTATAGTTTTTTGGTTTCACTTCCAACAATTTCCGTCCATTGTATTCCGTTTGTATGCATAGAACTTTTAATTGGTCGTTTGTTTTGAGATATTGTTTGATAATGTTAAATTACTTAAAAATATTATTATTTTAATTAACACCAATATCATGCAAAAGAATAAATAATTCACGAAATAATTTTTTTTAAGAACTGGGTTTTAATATAAAAAATTTTCTATTTTAGAAATAATGTAATTTTTCTCGTTAAGACATGTTTGTTTATAAGCATTAATTTTTCCCCAATACAACCTTTTGAGTCTTAGTTCTCTCAGATTTTTTTTTCAATTCGAATTTAAATAACATATCCTTGTTAATCTCAAACAAAACCAAAACACTTCAACATTAGAGGCATGTAGCCTTGAGTCGGCGAATGATCAAGTGATGAGTCACAAAGAGCCACTATACAAAGCCTCAGCCCGGCCTAATGCTTGCATGGCGTGCATAGCTTGATTACTGCCGATTTAAGGGTCAACGAATCTTTAAAGAGCTGCTAAAGGAAACCTCAGTCAATGTTAACAAAATAAGAAATCATATAAATGTATTAGCCTATGTGTTGGATCAAGAAGTTATCAATCGTCCAAGTTAAGATAAATATTCGGCAATTCAATACAAAATACAAAGCTTTCGAGTCTGCCAGGCAACCTCCTTTGTTAGCATGATATCATTATTACATATGTAATTTTGAATGTAATAATCATGAAACTGTAATAAAATTTTAATGACAAAAATCTCTTTAATTATTTTAAGACAGTTTTACAGTATTTATTTATTTAACAGTTTTAAATTACATGAATACTATAATTATATGTCTAAATTAGCTTAAAAAATCTAATCTGGGTTGGATTACATGTCTTTAATTTTCCTCGATACATTCTGGTCATCGAATTGTTTTAAAGAAATTTATAAGAAACTACAGAGAGTTGTTTAAGCAGATTTTGAAAAATTACCTAATGATAATTGAAATGTAAAGATCGGAGGCTTTGTTTTAGACAGCCATTTTTTTAGATTTTCGCCACAGTAATTATCAATAGCCTCACAAAGAATTTACTTAATTTTTTTGTTCCTTTTTTTTAAGATTTGAATAGGTTTTTTTCACATCGTAAGCCAATTTTCAAAATTTATTTTCAGTTTTTTAAATTTTTCTGCTCTGCACAACATACATCGATTTTCGATCAAACTTCAATAATAGGTTATATAAAATATAAAGATCAATAAAACAATACTCATTACACATTCATTAGTGCATTATTCAATCTTAAAAATTGGTTGCGTTAAAAAAACACCCTGTATTTTTGAATATATTTTTGTAAACAAACTAGATGATTAATTATGTAGGCCTAGCTGTTAAAGTATATTATAATATTCAGAATTTAATTTTTATTTGTGTCCCAACTGGCAGGTTGATTTTCATGGTTTAACCCCTTGGTATGATTTATTAATGTTTTCGAGTAAATTTGTGATTTTGTCATTTAACCTCTCAGCTAAAACTTCTTTTCACACTGATTCACCGTAATGACAATATACCTGTCCTCACAGTTCCTGGGGAAACGACAATTTACACAAGTCCCTCGTCTGGAATAAGTCCATTTGTATTTTTTCGCACGTAACCTAATTTAATTGGACTGACTATTCTAACGACGCGACGTCGCGAGGTCCTGCCTGGTTCAAGGGCAGGAGGGCAGGATGTGCGGCTGCGGCCTAGGTCCTGTATAAGAAGGACCTCCCGGGACAATGGGCAGTGTCTCGCACACATCGCATCATGGTCTCCTCACTTCTGGTAAGGAAAACTAATATGGCTTACTTAGAACGGTGTCATTTTGGCTTAAGCCATTTAATTCCGGTGTAAAGTATATCGTAGTCCGTACGGTGAAGTGGTTACGATTCATTTACCAATATAATGTTTTGTGATAAAAAAAACTTTATTTTGGTATCATGTCGTTGCCACCTCTATTTTATTCTGTATAACAGCGAGTCACTTCAAATGGTAACATTGCAATCGACTTGCTTTTTATATAAGGTCCAAGACTGCAATGATTTGCAATGACTCTGTGGGTAGTTTTTAGTACGATTCCTTCCTTAAACTAAGATCTTTCGGTTTGTATTCAAATGTTTTTAAAGTATTTTACATCCGCTAAACTCGTACCTACCCATTCAGTCTTAGTTATGTTACTTCGTAATTTTTGCTAGCTTTAAGGATTCTTCCTATAAGCATCCTCCTTCAAATACCACATACAAACCATTATCGACACTTTTCTTGTACTTAGATTAATCTTATTAAAAATTACATTAATTATTTGTTTAAGAAAATGTTATGCTATATAATGAAACAAATAGATCGTTCATAAACTATATGCAATATTATGTCATCAGTATTTTAGCCTCATTTTATAGCTTATGACCAAATTTAAAATTCAAACCATACATTGCTAAATATTTCATTCTAATGCTTATTAATTATAAAACTTATCTGCAACCACTGTCTGTTAACTATTTATCTTTTTTTGAGATAAATAGATCTTAAAATAAATTGATTTAAGTTGCTTCTTTTAATAACAAAACAAATAAATATATTTTATACAAATAACACTTTAATGTATAGGTTTGTTAACGGTTGTAAGATGAATGCTTTTTAGGCTTAAAAATTATGTACAGGTTTAACCCTTACGACTTTCACAGGTGACCCATGGCTACGTACAATCACACGTAAACGTTTTTGTTTGTTAACACCTAATCCTTAATACGATCTTTTGCGAGGTATAATTAAAACGTGGCAGAATTGATCAATTGTATTCATTACTTGTTAGTACATATGAATTCATAAAAATGTTAATGATTATCTAAGAAAAGTATATTATTTTCACATTAAGTCAATGTTACTCTCGCAGTTGGCCTGGCTTTTTTACCTTCACCCTGATAAAACCTGGTATTGTTTCAGTTTCGTTAATTGTTAGGGAAAGCATGTGAGTGAAAATTTTTTATCGTGCCCTTTAATGTCCCTGGCCTTTTATTTCGTAGATACTGTTTTTTTAGTATCATATTATGTGTTTTAATATTTTTTGGGACGGGGGCAACATTTTGCAAATATTTATTTGGTTGTTAATGGGTTCTAGGTATTTTTTCCGTATTTTCAAAGTCACGAATGTCACGACCGTAACTTGTCCCTAGGGTCCATTCTTCAACTTTCATGCTATTTTTAGAACAATTATACATGCTTAAATAAATAATGCTGTTTTTTATATCATCACTAATTATTAAACTTACAAAAAAACAGTATTCAATAATTTTTTATTTATTGCGAACTGAGTATTACGACAAAATAAGTCTGTCCCTCGATTTCAAGTCCCGATCGTAACGGCAAAATTTGGAACTTTGGAACATGACAGTAGCGAGCCTGGTGGTGATAGAGTCAGTTGGTTTGAAGAGACAGAGGTGAACGGGAGTGTTTTACGTTGCACTGGAGATTTTTCTTTGTTTTTAAACTTATCAAGGTTGATAAAGGTAAGTTTGTGTTTTTGGTAATTTTGATGTGTCCAAGACCGTACTAGTCGTTTGTTACAGGAGACACGGTGTTAATTTTTGTTGATATGATATTTTAATTGCTACGGTAACCTAGATGTCCACTTTATCTTCTCAAACACGAGGTGCAGGGCTACCACCAGAACAGGCACAAATAATTGTAATGTCACTGACCGTATTTGTCACGACCGAAACCATTTTTGTCACGACCACGAGAGTCTTATTGATTGTACGGGGATACGGTCGTGACAATCATTATACATTTCGTTGAAAATTACACACTATTCAGTTGAAGTGAAAGTCAATTTTATCTTTTAATAGTACAATTGAAGGATTTATGAAAAGTAAAATTGTAGTTTTTGAAATATGTAAATATTGAAGGTAATGCATATATTTTATTATAAATTTTTGTGGAATAGAGTACAGTCAACTCCCAAATAACTAAGGTATTGGCCCATTAAAGTGCAAAGGATGATTTAAAACGATAATTTAAAACAAAGGCATTAAATAAATTAAGTAAATCGACCGGTCATTCTCGTTTGTCTCGTACCCCTTGTCCCTGACCGTATCTATCATGATTTGGGTTATAAAAAATACAAAAATTGATATATCATCATATAAAACTATAATCACACACAAAACAGACGCCCCTATGAGGACATAAAGGTTTTTCATATAACAGGAACGATTGCTTGGAGCTAGACAAACTTTAAGATATTTTTTTAATTTGTTCGATTTTTTTTAGTTTATGAATTTTTTTTAAATACCAAATTTACTATAGGCTTAATGAGCTGTTTATTGCAATATTGCCCTAAAACTAAATCTATTTATAGCAAAACATATGTATCAAACCACATTAAATATTTTAAATCTTCATTTTTATGTTGGTTACGGTCAGTGACAAAAAATCGTGTTCTTTCATGAAAGATGCTGTATCATTGAATATACACACAAGATTTTGCGTTACCTTGGCTAGACTATGAATCTTCAAATGTCAATCAATAAAAAAAATAAAAAAGTTTTGAAAAAAAAAAATTTTGCATATGTTTTTTCTAAAAGGGCACGATAAAAATTTTTCACTCATTGTCGCACATCATAGATATCGTGAATTAGTGTAGGAATAAAACAATCGTCACGACTCTCATCAAAAAAACTTAATCTAAGATTAAAAAAAAGATAAATTCATAAATATCCCCGACCATAAAACGATTGAACAGGACATTCTTGAGCATTTATATGTAGTCAACGGTCAATATTGTTATAATATTTAATCAAGGTTAAATGTGTAGTTGCTGAAATTTTAGTCCAAATTTTATCGTCAAAACATCGCATCAGCGGATAAATAATTAAATATATCAAGAAATCATGTATTTATGTTTACAGCTCACTTTAAAGTCACAACCATCCCACTTGATCACAGATGTCATATTATAAATATAATAGGCAATGTCACAAAACTTATACTAAAAAGTAACCTAAAAGACATTTATTCCATTATATATTCAACAAAAGGAGGCTTGCTGCCTTTAGTGACCTGGGCAAGGTCATATATCTCAGGCCCAACAAATCAGGACTCCTAGTTCGAGCCTTACCCACGGGAATGCAGAGGGTTGTCATGCCTGGTACTTTGAAGGCTTACCTTGTGTCGAAATACCAACTTCTTTCCAGGCACATGGAACTACTACACTTCGATTTCACCGGTTTGACGTGTCTTCGGAGACATACTAGGAGTATTATCGGAATTACAGTACTACAGAATAATTAATACTTTTCTTGGAATGGCGACCGACCCAGGTAGGTATATTGCCAAGTATGAATGAGAGACGAGTGTAGGATGATTGTGGCGTGATCTTGTAGTCTTATTACTGACTAAGGCCGATATTTTCCTCAGACAATACTTTTAATTAATAGCCCGACAAGCAACAGAAACTAGGATACTTAAAGTTTCACATGGGATTCGAACCACGATTTCCCCAACCAATTACTAATTGGTTTAATTATGAGGATGATCTCAAGGATAAACTTAGTATTACAATGGTCATATCCCTTGTAACCCCCCTGTGGATGAGATTCCTAGTCCGATTAAGTATCTTGTGGGTAATACCGCATACATAAGCAATCGCTTAATCGCTTAATCGCTTATCTACAATTCGTGCCTCCAAGTAGGTGGATTACCGGATAAGCCACCATCTCTGTCATAGTTCTCTTGAAGAATTGAATCACTCCTAGGGAATCCAATCCCGGACGATATTTTCAATCCCGGGATTACGGAATTGAACCAACATGGTATTTGCCAATACAAAAAGAAAGTTTTAGTATAATTTCATAGATATACATGGTATCGCAACTATAGTGTACTACTTAAAGCAATTTCCGCTTAGTTTTGAGCTGTAAACGTATTTTTTATCAAAACCTAGATCTTAAAAAAATTATCACATGGTCAGCTTTATCACGAAACACTAAATATACAGTATATTCTTTAAAGTGTAAAAAAACTCATCATCAGATGGGCCCTATACAACCGTGAAATGTGTAAGAGAACGATAAAAATATTTATCCAAATATAGTTAAAGAACGTTTTATACAAAATATGAATATTTCTAGTTACTTGACCAGACAATATTAAAACTAGAAGCTAGAAATAAAACCACGCTTAAAACAAGTAAGTAAAAAACTAGAACTAAGATAAAATTATTAGGCCTAAGTTTAAATTATTATTTATAATTAAAGATTATTAAAAATAATGACAAGAGCTTCGTAGTGAATCTTGATAAAAATTATACCATATCAAAAATAAGGCCTCTTTGAAAATTGTTTAAACGCTTGAAAATATTAACTGACACTTATATAGAAGTTTAAAATGGCATATAACTCATCAAACCATGATTACTTGGTCAACAACGTCATACAACTGGTTTTTCTTAGCTATTAATTTGTTATAACTGATAGGAATAATAGAAAACATCGATTTTGCACGTAAACTGATAATCCTGAAAATCCCGGTATTGAGTCTGAGAATCCCGGGATTGAATATGCTCTAAAATCACGCGGGATCCCGGGATCCCGGGATGCGGGATCCCGGGATTGGATTCCCTAATCACTCCTCACTGGATACACTTTTTCAGATCAGCTCAGCGCTAGTGGCGGTACTGGTGGGATCCTCCTCGCAGCAGATGGTGCCCCCGGTGTCCAGGGCGCCCCAGTGGGCCGGGGGGAGCCCTGGGTTCCCAGGGTACCAGGGGTACCGCGGGGTGCAGGGTTACCCAGGCAGTGGTGACGCCGGGTATGGGTTCCAGATCGTGGACGCCCCTGACAGATACGGCTACGTCTCCACCTACCCCGGGGGCAGAACCAGCTTCTTCTTGCTGGGGCCCAACAGGGGACCGGGTGGGTAGTCAGATGTAGTCAGTCAGATGATGAGTTAATCAGACGTTTATTTATATTTTAAGTACAGGTTGATTAAAAGTACTTGAAGTATGAGGCCAGTCTCTCAAAACTTAGCATCACATCCTGCAATAGATTTGTAGCCCTTATTCATAATAGGGTCTAACACTTCTAAAAATACAAACTCACACTATTTACAGGAGGTGATCAAAGTGTTCATCTAGGTTAAATGTCTACACATATAAAATATGTATAGCCTACTTTGATACTCGACACCTACATTTCTGGTATTTAATCTTGTTAGGTTGCAGCGGAACATTGCTCATTTGTCAAATAAATTCATCAACAATACATTTTTATTTATCCATCAGAAGCAGTACTTGATTCCTTTTTAACAGATTATAATTTTCGTATCACCATTTATAGATTTTAGGTTTTCTTAAGAAAATGATGAAACCTGAATGGAAAATGAGAGATTAAAAACACTAAGTAAGAAGAGGAGTTCGGTTTATTTTCCTTATTGCTTGAGAAGCAATGCAATTCCAGCTACAATGCATGGCATTGTTATTTGATTAAACTCATGAGTCAAACATAACTGCGTATAAATGTCTTAAATTTATACTTCCATATTTTCATCACCACGAACATAAATGTTTTGATCGATTCAGTTTATTTAACAAATAAATTAATCATTCAAGTTGTTTTAAATTGTCATCTTTGTGTATTTATTTATTCAACGGTCAACACGATTTACATTGGACAAAAATTGCTGTAAACGGCAAAAAGCTCAAACATAGGTAAATACATTATAGCTTTTTGGCTATTTTTATCATTACTTTTAAGTTTTGAGGATATTTCTTACTTGTGTTACATATTAACGCTTAATCTTTACATTCGTTTCCCTGTTGTTAGGCCTTTAGGCACTAGGGCCCCGGAACTTCTCTCCCACTTTCCACTTTTTACATTTAAATCATCATCCTTTTTGCTGTTAACCTTCTTGTTGATTGATTGTTGGGCTATCGTTGTCAATGTTTACTCAATCTAAAGTATTTATCTATTGAATTTTGTTATTGAACGCATGTAAGTATTCCATTTTAGAACGAAAACTTGCTTCCAGTTTCTTTTGTAGCTTGATTATACATATTTTTGTGCTCGTTGATTTTTAATCTTATGTTATTACAACTTTCGGTTTATTTGTTAAGCTTGAGTTTTTACTTTGCAATAAAAACTTTTTTTGTAATTTTTTTTTGTTATAATTTAACTCATTGCTAGCTCTATCGTTTAAGCTTTAGTCCTTGTATTATACAAGTAAACACATATCTTAAAGAATAAAAACTAATGATAAAAATAAAAAAGCTGATGTGGAACTAATTTTAATTTAAACTGTCGATAGGTCAGCAGAGCTGGAGGGGTTCTACTGTGGGCCCTGTAGGGAGTCCTCAACTGGGATCATACAGACCTGATGTATACAGACCTGATGTATACAGACAAGGGACCTACAGACAGGGACCGGGGACCTACAGAGCTGGGACCTTCCCTGCAGAGATCAACACCAACATGCTGGGCGGCTGAGGCTCCCGGCTGGACAGCATCTACTTTTTCCTAAATATTGACAATATCGACATATTTATAATGTGTTGCAGGATTTTAAGCTTATTTAAAATAAAGTTTTAAGTCTTATATTGGCCCACTTAATTTCTCGGTTAAACTATTGTTCACCATAGTATAAATACGATTAAAATAGGTTTAATAAAAACAACCATAGGTTTGTAGTAAAAATGTTAAATCTCACCACCCCACACTTCACCGTGTACATCCCTACATTCGACGCACTCGCCCACATCATCCTAAATATTACCATACACCCGATTCCTGAATAATGCAGGTAAACGATGATACACTTCAAAGAGGTTTTAAAAAACAGGTTGATATAAAAAAATAAAATATGTTGCCAACATTTTTTTAGAAATGAGTATTATGGTTTATCCCTTAAACCTTTTTCAGCTCCTCCCCTCCCCCCTTCTTAAACAGGAGAATTAAATGTTTCAGCTGACCTGAGTGTATGAGTTTTCACTGAAGTTTGATTGCTTGAATTACCTAGAGTATTACATTTCACAAAGAAAGAAGAAATGTAATACTCTTAATGTAATGTAATGTACTCTCATGTAAACTCATGCATAAATGCATGAATTTTCATGTTGTGTACTGATATACTCTCCTGTTTGTACTCTCTCTTGTAATGTTCTTTGTTTATTTAATTTCCATAAAGAAGGATGATTATATATGAAATGCAGTTATCTGATAAATGCTAATGGGTTTCTCTTTGCTGTGGAACCACCGGGTTGACTTGAGTTTCAAATTATGAAAGCATTCGCCATATATATTCTAGTATCGAACTGATCCCTCTCCCAACTGGGTGGTCTCAAAGTCAAATCTATATACATATCGCGGATACAGATAGGCGTTTGTTAGAAAACATTACAATTTAAATAAAGAGCCTTAATAAATGATTCCGCAGTAGTTTTTGTATCTTTCTTTAGAAAATAAAGGCTAGAAAAATATCAATTACTTAATAAGAAAAAAGTTTGTGATATAATGAGTAAAGTATATTTAAAATTCACCTAAACAAGTACTTGGAAGCTTCTTCTATCCATTTCCAAAATTCCAATGTACAGTAAAAACTTGTACGAACGATTCTTTAGGACTCCCGTTGTACATTTGATTTGATTTCGTCCTTGTATTTCTTTAGCCCAAAAGAAGCCATCGTCTAGCGGAAATAATGATACGCCTATGACACCGAAACCACAGAAAACAATGATCGGATATTTGACCTTCAGAAACAGAGAACAATAGGGAACTCTAAAATCCTAAGTGGTGGTGTAAGCGAATTAGATTTACATCTAGGATAGAGGAGAATCTTTTGTGTAATCTTTACTGTAGAACAAAATTCCCAGGAAGTACTGAACACGTTGGAAACTTAATTGAAGGAAGTCATAAATTACATTTAGATGTTTTAAGTGCATATCCGTTTTCATTTGGAGAATGCAGTAATTCATGGCAACGATCAATAGGACAGCACATAAAACATACGAAACATATAAAACCATATGATTTTGTTGTTTCTACATTTTTTGTTTCAACTTCTTTGTTATTAAGACCGACGAGCTTGAGGTCAGATGAAACGATAAGCCGGAGAGACCATTTTTAGACTACATCATGTGCTTAAAAGATCAACTGCTTTTATTCTTATTAGTTCTTTATGCCTCCGTTTCTGCATGTGTTAAATAATCATCTTAGTTTTGTCTCAATTTCACCAACAGCAATTAACTGTTGCCTCGTATAATCCTAAGAAAAAATACTAAGAAGGTTATACATATACCAAACACTGATCTCTATTATTGGAAGCACATAGAGAGAGAAGCATATGGATGAGTGAGTTTGCTGGTTGCGAAATTATTTTTTTTTAATTATTTGTTTGGGTAGTTAATAAACTATATTATTATATGTTAAAGAAAGCAAAAATTTACACGTAAAAGCCCCTGAACAACAGAAAGTTTTGACGGTTCAACAAATTAAATGCATTAAGTAATTTCAGCTGAGGTTTGGCAGACGATTTGATGAGTTACAGTTTTTCTCGGCCACCTTATTTCGTGCTCTCAATAATATAGGTTTCATTTCAATTCTGTTTATGTTTTCCAAGTTAACAGAAATTAACTACAGTAAAAGTGAGGCAGTAAACGTCAAAGTGCACCTTGTCACGTGGTAGTAAATAGGTTCCTAAAAAGAGAGTGCGGCCGCACTTATTCTCTAATTAACCCTATGCACAACCGGACCCGTATTGTTTGGAAGACGGGGTTTCAATGAAAGTAGTAAATAAAGCCACAACAAGATTGCCTTTACAACCCGTTTATTGCCCATTAGTAGCCGTCGTGCCCGTAGCCGTGTCCGTGTCCGTGTCCGTGTCCGTGTCCGTGGCCGTAGTGGCCGTTGTAGCCGGCGTCCGCCAGCCCGTAGATCTTGGCGCCGCCGTGGGCGACGAAGCCGTGGTGGTCGCCGAACCCGCCGTAGCCGTGCGGGTGCGCCACGCCGTGCCACGGCGCGTGGTGGTCGTGGTCGATGTCGTAGCTGAACTTGTGGCCCTCGTGGTTGGCTGGAGGCAAGGAGCAAGAATCAGGAGTCAAGAATCAAGAATCAAGTATTGAGAATTTATAATTTAGAATTGAGAATCAAGAATCGAGAATCATCAACAATCAATATTCAAGAATCATCAATAATCAACAATTAAGAATCACCAAGAATCAAGAATGATCAATTATCAAGAATCATCAATAGTCAAGAATCATCAACAATCAAGAATTATCAAGAATTAAGAATGACCAAGAATCAAGAATGATCAATAATCAAGAATCAAGAATTATTAAAAATAAAGAATTATTCAAGAATCAATAATCACAACAAGTCAAGTTACCTCTAGCTGGTGTTTTGGGACAGTATTATACTTATTGATTTAACTTGATCAAAGTAAAATTTTAAACTAATGATATGTCATCATCAAAGCAAACAAATGTTTTTTTCAGCGAACAATGTTGTTTAGGAGATTAAAGCTTCGTCATAAACACAACAATGTCACTAACTTTAGCTAAATTAGGCATAATATTATTTATAAACTTTTACGAATACTTTTTTATTTTCTATTTAGGCAATACATTTATAATTCATACGGGTATTTCAATTTCAAGATTAAAAAGTTTCAATGTAATCTTGGGAAAAAAACGGTTAATTTGTATCATAAAGTGATATATAGTTCGAGATATGTTGGAAAACCACAATGGAGAGGTGCATACTAAACTCACATTTGAACACAAACATTTCTTTTAGTTTTTAATGGAATTCATAAAAATGGACAAGGCAATGCCTGAACTAGGATATTTCAGTTGTTGGTCCCGATTGTGTCACCAGGTCGGGAGTAGCAAAGATCGAATTAATTAGATCGAACGGGAGTAGCCCAGTCCGTCCATAAGATGGGTATTAATTTTGGCATTAAGCTTACGGTTGCAGCCTGGGCCTCCTTGTTTGACAATACTTCGACTCCCACTCCCAACGCATTGGTAGCAGGCTGTAAATCTACTACAACAGTAGTGAAAGTGACATTGACCCTCAATAGAGCGGATTGTTATGTTCGATTTACCTTCTATTCGACCAATGTACTGTATTCATATCGATTGAATCCGTACATTGTGAAAGTTATCAAAATACAGCTACTTATCTGTAACTAACTGTTTACTTAGTAATATTTTTGTTTATGTTCAGAAGTTTAATTATTTTTAGTAAAAATTGATATAGAAATGAATAAATTATTCATTTAGCTGTTAATCATAGTAATGATATGTAAGTTTAATTTATTAGTGTTGTTGATGATAAGGAGAGGTATGAACAACTTACATATTTTAGTGTGACTGTGGCCCACGCCACCGCCAAGGACCAGCGCCATCGCGCAAGCGAAGAAAGCGATCAGCGTCTGGAATAAAAATGAAACACTGTTTGACAAACAATAAAAAACAAAATCAAAAATATACAAAGTAATTGTACAACACTACGCACCTTGCTGTTAGTTTCTATAGTTGGCTGATGTAGTGTTAATTTTTACAGTGTCTTGGTATTTATATTGTATTTTTAAGCCCGTTCCCAAAATAATAAAATATGCTACGTCTAACAGCTCAATAATTTTCTTGTTCACTCAGAACATGTTTCAATGTACCAACTGAAGATGATGTTTTCACATTGAAACATGTTCTGACTGAACAAGAAAATTATTGGGCTGTTAGACGTAAGTAATATAGTTTTGCAACAACTAAAACACTATATAAAAATAGTGTTGTTGCAAAAGTGTTAAAACTTTAATATTTCTTTTTAGTTAATTGTTGGTTATTTTAGACGTATGATTTTTTGAAGTCAGTTCCATTGAACAGTATAAAACAGTAATAAAAAGAGTAGACATATGCTAATGATATTTTGCTCTTAAAGAATTCAAGATAATTAACAGAAAGAACATCTGTTGGGCAAAATAAAAATTGCAAGATATTGATGACAGTGCAATTTTACAACCACCTCGAATAACCTTTATTTAAAAATACTATTGTAAAATCTGCTAATTATTTTTACTGAAAAAGTTTAATACGCTTCTGGAAAAGAATGTTTTATGGAAATATGAAGTAAGCTGTTTATATCTATTCGCCGAGTACTCGACATAAAATTAAGTTTTGAAAACACCGTTAAAATACTAATATTTTTATCGAAATAGTTTTCCCATTTTGTTGCTAGGGCTCTCCGATAAACACTTTGGATACATCTAATTGACATAAATGCCGAGGCATTATGGATTCGTTTTGTTTTGTTTTATAAAACGAGGATAACATTATTTTTTCTATATATTATATTTTTATGTCAGTAGTAATATTGAATAGAAAATCATTAAATTGCTGTCAAAGATTTTAATTTCTTTTAACATACAAAATCGATTACTCGGAAGATACAAAAAAGGCCTCTTACAAAAAGGAATCATCAATAGGAAACACATTTAAAATTAAGTGCCTTAAATAGAAAAACATTCATTCAATAATAATCAGAATGTAAACTACGATCAAACAATAATAAGAAAACACTAAATAATGTGTGTTTATTTAGAAGTTTATTGTTATCAGTATCCAATTTACTGTTGTAATATCTGCTAGGAATTTCAAAAGTTCAAAATTAATAATTAGCTTCTTTTAGTAAGATTTTTTAGGGTAGCCCAAGCTTCTAAGTGCTGCTGAGGACATAAAAGTCTTACAAATTAAAATAATAATAAAACTATAATTTTACTACTAATTACTCACTTAATCACTAGCACCTATGAGATTCTTTACAGTACACTCACCTTAACGAACATGTTGGAGTGTTGCAAGATTGTCAACTGTGTCCACTGCGGTCACCACTCTCTTTATATACCGACACTCTCGCATGGCCAATGTCATAATGGTTTCATTTTACGTGCCATTGGCTCCAGATTGCCTTTCTACATGCCTACGAAGGCCATATCTGAAATATTGGGAGTTTAATTTTGCAAGATATGCATAATTGAGGAATCGTATTAATAGTTACAATTGATTTCAACACCATCACATAATTATAGTAAAGATAACCATTTGTTTGATTTGTTTATGTTTACGGGTCTGGTACATTATATGTACATGAAGTGAATACAATTGTTTGCGATACCGAAATTATATACAAAGTCTCAATAAAGCACTATATAAAGTATAGCCACGAAAAAACTTTCCTTCCTTTTGAAAATGAATTTACATGAATATTTGTATACTGTATACAGTTTTTATTTATTAACTTTTTGAATCCTCTAGTACTGCGACAATATGATAATCATTACAACTAAATATAACCAGAAAAGCATTGGCTAAATTCAATGTGTCTTTTTCTCTTTTCTTGATCCGATCGAATTGGAAATTTAAAGTTATTGAAATATTTTGATGTAAGAGAGATTACATTAGTCGATTAAGTCATATTTTACCTCCAAGTCCTCTAAGTCGAATGTTATTTGTGATTTAAAATTAATTACTTTTTATTGTCAGCTATTAATTATTTATTCAAGCATTAGATACTTGTCTAAATACTGCTCTGAATTCTTGGTAATTAAAACGAATACTCCACAAGTCTTTCATACTTTATTATTTTGATTTCAAAACCTACAGCTTGAGCGAAATTTGGAAACATATTTTTAAAGCGTGAAACAGCAATGAGAAGCGAGTACTAATCAATAAATACTTGTAAGTTTTCATGCCGATAAGTAGTCATTTGAATAAAGACCAGTCTTTACTTACAAGTGAATATTCCCTGTTAGGCAAGGGTATTGTATAAGGATGTAGGTAAATTAATCTTTGCAGGTAAATATAAAGTAAATACTTGCAAACATCTTATAAATCAAATAGAGTAAATTCGTTCAGCACATTTATTTTGAATTATTCGCCTTGTTCACACTGTTTTATAAGGTCCAGTGATTTTTTATTTGCTTGGCAAGTATTTACTTGTACTTTATGTTTAGTTTGATTTATTATTGTTTCAAGTAAATACTTGAATCTAGTCAAGTAAACGCTTTATCTTGATTTTATTCACACCAATTAAGAATTAATTAGCAAACTATGTTAATTTTCACTCACTACCTATTAATGTTATAAGGGGATTGAATTCATAATGCAAGATATTATGTTGTTTTATTAAAATGCAAAGATTAACACTCTATCGTTGAGACGAAGAGGTAAAATGGCAACGACTAGTGATGCTAAGACATACCAAACATAATGCTTTGAGACTCTATCATTAAATTATTATAAACGTGCAATGATGCTTTAGGTTTAGCCGAATAAGTTAGTTTTAATAGCAATCGCCGCCTTAACTTGTTCATCAAAATTATTTGATTTTATAGATAAAACCACCACCACTATTGAGAATGTATCCAAAAAAAACTAATTTGAGTTATTTATCATATAAGTCAGGAAAAGGGATCCCTTTACCATATATGCTTTAATCCCATTATATAGCTAGTAAAACCCAAGTTTAGTTATTATGAATATGAAAATTGAAGGGCTGATATGTTAGTAACCCTAACAATATCAGAAGCAGTGCGAGCTTCAATACTGTTGTGATGCGTGGCTAAGATTAAGATTGTGTTTTGCGTTTGTGTGTTTAAATTGTATTAGAATGTATGCTTTTGATTTGATTAGGAGATTTTAAATAATTGGAGCCAATTATTTCCTTTTTTAGTTGAACGAACACTAATTTACGTTTTGTTATAGGTATTCAATTACTGTTTTCAATTATTATTATTGTTAAAAAAAATTCACACTGGCCCTATTGTGATTACATACGTTGTGATTAAATTCAAAACGTTTATTAAATATCATAAATGTGTAATAATAACGACCTTCAGCTAAGAAACTATTTGTTTAATTAAGTGTTCTGGATCGAGTGTGATTATGACCGACCTTTTCACCAGATTAAAAACATTCAGGTTTAGATGACAGTTTATTTAATATCCTTGATTCTTCTTACTCACGTGAGAAGGGGTTATTAATGCACCAAGAGTTTATTTTGACACGCCCCTGTGTTTCTGTGTTAATGCCAGTACAATTAAGAGAAAACAATATCTTTTGGAAAAGAGAACATCATGAAATCAACAATCTGGTCCCGAAGTAATTGATTCCCTATTCCCAGGTAATTGGGTTGTGGTATTAGGGTCAACTATCGACAGCACCGCTGTCCGCTTACTTTGCTTGATATTGCTGCGCTGGTTTATGAGAGTGGTGTTGGGCTAGAAGTGAATTTCAGCTTAATAGCAGAGCAATTTACAACATGCAAATATATTATAATCATCTTTCGAGAACAACCGATTGCATTTTAAATAATGTACGTGCAGAAGAGTATGATAACGACTACATATTAACCTATTGATTGTTTTCTGGTTTCATAGAAAACTAAATAAAATGTTTGTATTAAAAAGATTAACTTGTAATTATGGATTTATATATTTGCATTAGTTTCTTTACTTAAGGTTGTATGTTCAAGAATAAATAAGTTCAGAACGATTAGCAATTTTTATACACAGAAGGGTTCTTTAAGGTTCTTTAAGATTAAGGTGAGATCTAATTAAAAATTAAAAAGACTCTTAGAATAATGAAAATCCCATTTATAACCTATATTTTCATTATGCTTCACTGATGATCTAGAATCTGATCCGTTCAATAAATTAAGGTGATACAATTATAAAACAATATAACACTTTTTTATACAACCGTGGATTATATAATGGCTACAAATATTAATAAAAAGTTACTAGAATTTTCAATAATTTTAAAGATATGTAACATCAATCACAATCATTATAGTTATTAGCGAATAAAATTTTTTCTTTGGAATATTTTTATCATTGCTTCTAAAATTCCAAACTGAACACACTTGAAGCATCAAACATTTCCGGGTACATTACAGAATACAATACAGTGTTATATTAAGTGTAAAAAGCATAATAATATTTGCAGTAAAAGCCCGTTTTCTGCATAACGCCCTTACAATTTTCCACGGAATCGTGATAAAGATTGACCTGACCTTCCTCAAGAGGCATGAATTTATGTGTCTAATGGAATTCGTTCCTACACACTTGACAATGGTGGTTAATTAGATGTAACGGAATTTGTTATCCGTGAAGCCGAACTAACAAACAACACTCGGGAACAAAAGTACTTGTTAGCGCGAGGGCCTCTTGATTGTTTAGCTTTCGTGGAATTTACATAAATTAATTATTGACTATTTGATCAATATGAATTGACTCGCCTGTTCATAAAGTGAGAAGCAATGTTCACGGTTGAACTGGTTTAGGTAGAGCTTTTGTCAGTGATTACCTTCAAGGTATTGATTTTATAAACTATGAAAATACAGCAATTTCAAGTAATTTCTATTATTATGACATTTTAAATTTAGTAAGTGATTAAGCTGTTTTAATTTAGAATCATTGAACTCCAACACTCCAATTGATCTTTTATGAAACGTAATATTCATTATGAACTATACGCTTTTTATTAATATATATATCTTTATATTACTGTTACTTTCTGACTATGAAGTCTTTCAATATTTACCTATACATTTTGTACTTCTAAACGTATACTACTAAATAAGATTGATTGACTGACACATCACAATTCTTGAAAAATTATAACGTCTTGGACCATGACACTTAGCGTTAATTCTTTACAGGGTGCGTACTTAAGAAGGAATTAAAATTGTTTTCTTTAAAAATGATGTAATTAGGAAGTCATATCAATATTTAAAGATTTAGAGAAAAAATCCGTAAAATTCAATTTCCTGAACGAAAATTTAGCCATTAAAGTAATTAGATACAATGTACAGTACTTGTCTAATATCACTCATTGACGCATCATCGTATGACCTAGAACCTTGGAACTTTGAATTTGAATAGCTTAATAGTTAAAATAACTTATTAACGTCCTTAAATTGGACAAGGGTAGCTTACAGTGAAGTTTCTGACTTCCCAAAAAATACGTACTTTTTCTTTAAGTTTGGTAGGCATCCACAAAACAGTTATTCATCGCAGGACTTTGTATTGGTTTTGTTCTATAGGGTTGCCATCATATTGGGATGATTTATGTTTTTATGTGACCCTCTATGGCTAATTTTAAAACTGTCATAAAAATAAAAATAAATGTAAATTTTATAACATAATACTTGAAGACGTGTGTTGCACCACAGCAAGAAATCATAAAAATTGAGGAGTTACATAATTTTGAAAAAATATATATAGCATAATCTGAGTTACAGCAGGAAAAACAAACTCTTTAAATGTAGAGAGATTTAAAAATTTGAATTTAGGTGTGAATTATCTAGACATTTTGATTTGAACATACAATATCTCAACTGAAAGTCAGTCCAAAATAGCAGAAGACAAAAGAAACATGAAGGTTAATATTAAAATAGAGATAATTTTTTATGGAAGTCGAAAAATTATAAATTGGTGTTTGAAGATAAACCCTAAAAAGATTCATATATATGTTGTATGGAGGTCTACAGTTCACATATGATTCGTCATACTTAATAATAGCTTAAACGAAAGGCTGTAATCCATTTTGAGACCAAAACATATAACATATGTTAAATAATACTGTAGTTACTAGTATTAAATTGAACAAAAATTTTGGAGAACATTTTTATTGAGTTAACCTTGTGTTTGCTTAAAACTCCCTCCAATTATATATGTATATGATTGCTTAAATTAAAGCCTCTATTTTACTGAGTGTTCATAAACAAAAATGATAAGTTTCTAAAACATGATTAGAACTGGAGATTTATATGAAATTTTAGTCGAATTTCGTAAAATATAGGATTTTTTTAAATTAAGGGATCATAATTAACTCACTAAAAACTTAAGTTATCCGATTTAAACAACATTCGTTAAAATGAAAGCCGTTAACTTAATTAACATTTTGACATCAAAGGTTGACTATATATACAGGGTGTTTTTTTTTTAACACAACCCATTTTTAAGATTGAATAATGCACATATGAATGTGTAATGAGGATTGTTTTATTGATCTTTACATTTTATATAATCTATTATTTAAGTTTGATCACATTTAAGTTACATTATGTGCTCAAACAGTCCGTCATTGGCATTTGTATAAAGTTATGCTCTCTCCATCAAATTCCCGAACATGTGTTGCAAGGTACTTCTTTGAATTTCTTGCATTAAATTTGTTATGTTTGTTTTGAGGTTCTGAATATATTGTGAATTGTTTTCGTAGAATAATACTACTTAACATGTCTGTGGCAAATTTCATTCAGATCGGACCATTTTACGCTAGTTATCGTGCTTAAAGACACACACATTAAAAACGCAACCCAACACTTGATTTTATCGTTGAAGGATTATTTCCCCCCAATATCCCTGAGTTGACGCCACTATATTTTTATTTTCTTTGGGGATACATATAAAGTAAGGCCTGAAAGAACAAGTCACAGCCCAAAACAGTGTACCTCAAAACAAACAAAACAAATGTAATGCAAAGAGGTAGCGTGTAATGCAACACGTGTCCGGGAATTTGATAAAGAGAGCATAACTTCATACAAATGCCACTGGCGGAGTTTTTGAGCCCATTAGGTGTACAAAATGTGATCAAATTTAAATAATAGAGTGTATAAAACGTAAAGAACCTTAAAACAATACTTATTTCATATTTATATGTGAATTATTCAATCTTAAAAATGGGTTGCGTTTAAAAAAACACCCTGTATATACATATATATTGATAAGATTAGTTTTCATAACAAGTACCCTTTTTTATTAAAAAAAATTATTTTATTTATAAGTATTTATAGTAATTGTTATGAAAACTAATCTTATCACTATATTAGTAGCCCTAATGATCCACAATTACTCTAACATATATATATATAATATATATTAATGTTGGGACTGTAACGGCGCAAGTATTCTGCTTCATGAAGGTTTTTGACCCTAGGATGGAAGAGAGCTATTTACTACCTCAATATGAGTTCGTAAAACAGGTGTTTACGTCGTAGTGTGGTGAAAATACATGCATATCAGCGCTAGGTATGAACTCTGTGCGTGCATACTTTTCATTTAATACAAAAAATACAAGAAAATCATTTGGGATAGAGAAAAAAACAGATGCGGAAAATAAAAAGTCAATAAAAACTAGATAATTTGTCAATAATCCAAATAATTCAAGAACTTATAAATAATTTTGTTAAAGTATTACTATAAGACTACTATCCTAAATATGAAATTAGCTAAGAATTACTCATAACAACTTGGGGTAACGAAACATTATTTTCCCTAATTAAAAAGTTTAAATGATAGCTTAATTAAAATCATTTTTAGTGCTTACATAGAAAGTTAAAAACCAATGAACAAATAATAATCACCTCTGAAACGCACATCCAAAATCTTTGGGAAAGTTTTCCTAGCTATATTTTGAAAATCGTTCGCATAAAATTAACACATTAAATTGGTTGTGTTAATAAAATAAAGGGAAAGGTTTGGAATGTTTGGCCTAGTTACCACCTGAGAAGAATGGCGTTCAGTAATGTTCGTTCGCTCGTGTTCGCTCCAGTGTAAACTACAATCAGGTGATTGTCACGCGTATTTGACCCTCACCTACCTCCTCTTATAAATTCGTAGGCCTACTTTCGTAGCACTCCCAAAGTGATTGTTTGACGGGGTTCAATGTGTAATAGAGCTAGCTAGCTGTTGGTCCTTTCTTTTGTTGGAAGTCTAATAACTAGGTCGTATTTCTCGGCGATTGAGTTGTTTGTTATTCCTGAAATTGAAAGACAAAACTATATTTTTTTAATGAAAGGTGTTAGGTCATGTATTTATTTATTTACATCCTGCATAGTCAATATTTAACAAACAATAATTATAATATACTGTATACTGTAATGACATGGGCATGTATATAACAAAAAAATATATTGAAAGATAGCGAACTAGCAATTTATATAACACACGATGAAACTTATATTTAAGTAATTGACCAGCAACAAGTTAAATGCAACAGCAAATAATACTGATGAGACAAGCAATTATTGGAGACTGAAACAGTGCAATAAATTACTTGGGAAAACAGTACGTCGATAATTACGAAGTTAAAAAAAAGAAAAAAACCGTCCAATCGAACTAGTTTGTTAGAAACAATAAATTAGTAACGATTGGTAATTAGCAGAGCAGATTGTGAATAAACACAATAACAATAGTAAAGCTTTAACAAAGTTTACAATAGATTATGACATGCATAAAAATATTGTATATATGTAATTAGTGAAATCTTAGTATGATATATCACAGTTGACTGAGCTGAGAAAATGGCTTAAACACTAAACACTTCTAGGTTTGAGTGGTGCATTACAATAACGAAAGATAAATATTGTTATATTTCTTAGCAGATTGGCCCTCTGTTGCACATGATGGCTACCGTCGCCGCATGTGGTGAAAAAGGGGCATATTGCAGTCGAAATTTAATGAAAATGGCCATACTCTTCGAAGAAAATACTGAAGGTTCATTTTAGCGAAACAAAAATGTAATAATGAAGAAACAGTCATACATATTAACACAAGAATGGTTAATACTGCAATCGAAACGACTAATTCAGACAAACGTTTACGTATGTAGTAAGATCGTCTTGATGCCAGCCAGAGAAGAACTGCAAATCACGTATAATATAGAAATATAGAATGGTCCTTTTCTCTAATCTCTGATAATATGCAAAAATCGTTTCCGATACTTTTTTTAGGGAAACTAAATACATTTTAATTCATTCTTTTTGAATTAGTTTATTTTTATTTGTCTGTGCATTTTTTTCTCATTCAATCAATGAGCTCCATCGATCTATGGTCGGTCTAATTTTAAAGGCAAACATGTCTATGACATAAGGAGGATCACAAAGAATAGAACCTACATACCTGGAGTAAAAAATATTAAATCTTAATATTATAAGATATTTATATGATTTCCTTGTAGTCTTTGGATGTTTTTGCTTCTTACATCTGGAATTCTTTGCATATTTCCTGATTCATACCATTCTAGGCAAAACATTGTCACCAGGAGAGATAATGAAAACACAAAGTCGATCGGATTTGAAGTAAGACACCTTTTATTTATGGATGAGTAAACCCATCCGCAACGTTAAAATAATATCTGCTACTTTTCGCAGTAAAATTTCGCAGTAAATTATTCAGTAACAAGTATAATTATTTTAGGTACTATAAAACGTTTTTCTATGTACTAAAACGTATTTTGTCTATTTTTTAAGAATTAAAGAGATGCTGAAAAGGCTATATTTTGTTTTAAGTTTACATGAATTTGTAATCAGTAAGAAACAACTGATTTCAGAGTAATTTAATATACAAATCAGCAGTTTTCTTATATCGATGCATTTGCTGGCAAATGAAACGTATAAAGTTTCTTACCTTCAGGCAAAAGGTGCAGTTTTAATCAACTTAGAAGATTAGATCCCAAATGGAACCTTTTGACAATTACAGATCATTTGATTAGAGCTTTCAGCATCTTTAATTATTGTTATATGTTTTGATTAAGATTTACTTACCCTCAAATCAAAATTGAAGCTTGTGTCGGAAGGTAAGAGAACTAATCTAACAAATGCGAAGATACTGTTATTCTCAGACATTTAATTTGTATTTTGTAAAAGATCTTACATAATATGATTTTTAGATTTGATTGAAACTATGATAGATTAAGGCAATTTCAAAATCCATACTGCAATAAATATAGTGTCTATGAAATAATAAATGGATACAATAGAAAACCTATATTGAAGTGAAGTGTTTTCTAGCTGTACCAATCCATCAACGTCCAATCTTACATCAGGGAATTCAATTGCCTCGCTGAGTAGGAATATAATTTTGTCCACCTTTAATATTATTTATTGAAAGCCATTATTTTTGACACTTCATATATTTTCATAAGTGTGGTATTTTTAAAAGTTAAAAGATGTTTGAGTTGCGAATATAATATAATGCTTTATTGTTCCTTTTAGTTCGATGACCTAAAAGATCGTTCGATCTAGCCAATCAAATAATTATCTGTGGTTTCATATAAATGAATGTTAATAAAAGAAATTTACTTATAACTGAACAGAATCAGCAAAGGGCACACATGAGTTAAAAAACATAGACGTATTACTAATATAATAAACAATAACAATTATAATCCAGTGAAATTATTTTATTATCACTTTAAGGGGACTCTCTACCTTAAATGACCAACAATTTTGAAAAAAAAACTTAATTACATATAATTTTCCAATACTTATTCCTAAAAATAGAAACAAAAATTCAAAAATTTAATTTAATAAAAATGAAATTAAATTTTCTATGACATCTGGAAAATTAAACACAGAATTGGGAAATTGTTGAATTGGGTAGTTTTGTAACAAATTGGGTAGTTTTGTAACATTAAAAAATGTTACAAAACTTAATGTTTATGTTGCTACGTGCATATAAGAATGCAGCACTTACTGCAGAAAACTCACGATCACCGTAAGTTGCATTTTTTCTGTTTTGAGCAAACTATAACTGATTTTCCAAAAGAGCAGCTTAAGCTTCGCCTTTGAAAAATTGTTATGGGTGGATCTAGTTTAATTTATTAACAAAATCATGGGTTGTCAATGAGTTTGGCTTAGTCGCAAATTTTTAAACAAACTACGAAAAATTACCAAACAAGTGAAAAAATGTCATAATATTGTCAATACAAAAAGGTTTTAAATTATAACTTACTGTCTTCAAAATACGTGATGTTAAAGTCAATTTCATGATAGACAAAATGGCATATCAGGAATTTCCATTATTTTAACGATATTTATTCGGATAGTTTCGAATTAAGTATTTCCCGCCATTTTTCAATATGACAGAGAAGCCCACTGTCATATTTTCATATTTTCTTTATGAAGGCCCCCGTATTTGATAGGTTTTTTGTATTTTACACGTTATTTAAATACCCCTGTTGCAGCAGACCTGCATACTAAGCGAATTTCAAATGCAAAAAACATAATATTTCAATCCAACAGAGCGAGATTTGACATTTTTTATTTTTTTTTTTTGTTTACCGATCCTAGAATAATGAATCGATAAGCACGAAAGGGGAGGCGTTTATTATTGTATAAATGTCAGAGACCACATTGTTCAACATACAACCAAAACTATTGCAATTCAGCATGATTAATATATTCAACCCCCTCTTATCGAACGATTCCCATTCACGCAACGTTATAAATACAAAAAACGGATTATATTATACGTAACCTGGTGGTAACCGGGCTCATTATGATCCCAACTCGAATCCCTAATTCTCCGCGCTAGGCGTTGTAACGCAGCGTGGCGGCTGACCGGCGCTGCCCAGACTGGTATTGCAACCGCGGACACAATCCCGGCGTTCAGTCACGGCAGAGTGATAGCCGGTCACTGGGGCAGGCTTGGGCCACAGGAAGGAGCTGGGGTGGCGGTAGAGTGATAGCCGGTCAATGGGGTAGACTTGGGCCACACGAAGGAGCTGGGGTGGCGGTAGAGTGATAGCCGGTCACTGGGACAGGCTTGGGCCACAGGAAGGAGCTGGGGTGGCGGTAGAGTGATAGCCGGTCACTGGGGCTGGCTTGGGCCACGGGAAGGAGCTGGGGTGGCGGTAGAGTGATAGCCGGTCAATGGGGTAGACTTGGGCCACACGAAGGAGCTGGGGTGGCGGTAGAGTGATAGCCGGTCACTGGGACAGGCTTGGGCCACAGGAAGGAGCTGGGGTGGCGGTAGAGTGATAGCCGGTCACTGGGGCAGGCTTGGGCCACAGGAAGGAGCTGGGGTGGCGGTAGAGTGATAGCCGGTCACTGGGGCAGGCTTGGGCCACGGGAAGGAGCTGGGGTGGCGGTAGAGTGATAGCCGGTCACTGGGGCAGGCTTGGGCCACGGGAAGGAGCTGGGGTGGCGGTAGAGTGATAGCCGGTCACTGGGGCAGGCTTGGGCCACAGGAAGGAGCTGGGGTGGCGGAAGAGTGATAGCCGGTCACTGGGGCAGGCTTGGGCCACAGGAAGGAGCTGGGGTGGCGGTAGAGTGATAGCCGGTCACTGGGGCAGGCTTGGGCCACGGGAAGGAGCTGGGGTGGCGGTAGAGTGATAGCCGGTCACTGGGGCAGACTTGGGCCACAGGAAGGAGCTGGGGTGGCGGTAGAGTGATAGCCGGTCACTGGGGCAGGCTTGGGCCACGGGAAGGAGCTGGGGTGGCGGTAGAGTGATAGCCGGTCACTGGGGCAGGCTTGGGCCACAGGAAGGAGCTGGGGTGGCGGTAGAGTGATAGCCGGTCACTGGGGCAGACTTGGGCCACAGGAAGGAGCTGGGGTGGCGGTAGAGTGATAGCCGGTCACTGGGGCAGGCTTGGGCCACGGGAAGGAGCTGGGGTGGCGGTAGAGTGATAGCCGGTCACTGGGGCAGGCTTGGGCCACAGGAAGGAGCTGGGGTGGCGGTAGAGTGATAGCCGGTCACTGGGGCAGGCTTGGGCCACAGGAAGGAGCTGGGGTGGCGGTAGAGCGATAACCGGTCACTGGGGCAGGCTTGGGCCACAGGAAGGAGCTGGGGTGGCGGTGTTGTAGGATTCCTTCCGATAAAAGTGATAATGAACGGTGAAATGGTAAAGCAACTATTAGTTTTCACCATTAAGGGTAAAACAATACGCTACGATAAAAGTTAAACGTGTTTTTTTTCAAATTAAGCTATTTTTTGTGATAAGAAAATCAGCTAATTTAACCGCTTAGGATTTATCGTGTTGTTTTACCGTAGATTGCAAAAACTCCAAAATGGCTCACTTCTACGCTCTCATCAGGTCACGGTGACGATGCTGTAGAATAGTGTATTGAAGTGGTAGTAAAAAAATGATTATCAATTGTTTGTACATTGTTATTCTGTTTTCATAGTATACTACCTGGGACAGAGCTTTGCTTGGGGAAGAACAATAACATTGTAATCATACAATATTAATACAGTATTAAGTAGCTTGTTAATCCTGTTTATGCGCTGCTGGTAAATTTTTTTGTTTACATTTTCGTCATTATTCCGTAAACAACGTGTCAACTCATGTTAACAATTATTAACTTTAAACTTAATTTTTCTAATAAATGTGCGTTTGTTCGGGAAATTCAACTCCGTAGGTGAACTTATAAATCAAAACATCAACAACATGCAACATTCTATTAATTCAGTTTTAGAGATCTGATGTATATATTTATAAATGTAGAAGAAGGGTTCATTTATAGTTATAGGATTTCCTTGCGTATCTACACTAGATTAACATTAAGGTTGTATTTTTTCCAGTCTTATTGTTTCGAAAGGGACCAGCCCAAAAGCTGTTCTAGTTAGGAAAGCGTATGTAGAAAGGACCCTGTTGGTCTTTGTTGGTGAGAGAAAGGGCTGTAAATCTTGTGTTTAACATGGTCTTGACGTCAACAACTCATAGCGCTGCTAAGAAGTAGCAACCAAGCCCAATAATTCAATTAAAGTTCAGGTTAGATTTGTCTGCTCCTGTTCAGGAGACATCTTGCAAACCAGATGCCAAACGTGTACATATTGATTATAATGTCGTATTACAGGACACAACTTTTCTGCTACCTTTATCAAAAATAATAAAAAAAACTCAGTCTAAAAGTAAATGCAAAGAATTAGATTTAAATAATTAAATGCACAATAATAGCAAACGTTGCAATTAACGGAGGAGCCACGACTGCAGAGGAAGTGACGGTGAGTAGCAGGTGACAGACGACCTTGAGGTGAAGACTTGACCTTGATCTTGAGATAATCGTGAGAAACGGCGTGACTGACCTTGTCTCATCACAGACTCTCGTGATGTCACGCCGACTGACGAGAGATCTGCCGCGTCACGACGACAGGGGCAGCGAGGTGTTGGCAGAGTGCGTCCTAGAGCCGCAGTAGTTGTGTGATGAAAATATTCTTTGGCACTGTGGAATAAAGGGCCCTGTGGAATAATAATGTTGAACTGTAAAACGATGTTGTGTAAACGTGTAGGAAATTTCTGTGAGCGAAACGTTAACGGGCCTAAAATAAAACCAGGATGTCTCTCATGTTGATTTTAGACCCACAAGTCTAAATATTTAGTTAAAACTTAAAACAAATAAACAAATGATATAACTCGTATACGCCTGATAAAAAAGTTTTACTAAGAAAACCTTACCTTTAAAGTATAAGTTTAATTATTCACTTACACATGATGGTTATATAAAATTACTTTCATAGAAGTTAAGAATATTATAAAAAGACATTTTCGTTTATTTTTAAGATATTATTAATTTTTTAACATATTTAATGTAAACATTTAATTTTAAAAACTAGAATCTATAAATATTGGGAATATTAAGTTTGATCACCTTTGTTTTAACAGTTGCATCTGAGATATAGCTCTGGTTTTTGTACTTTAACTTGTCAGCGGTTTACTTATGTCTGGTACTTAAACATAATGCTTTATTTTTAAAGTAAAAAAAAACAATCGAACATCTTGAATTTGTTAAAAGTTATTCTAAAAAAGGTTAAACAATTTTGATAGCACAACGTGCAATTTGAAGGCCCGTTGTCCATTGGATAATAGACAACCAGGTTAATGATGGTAAGATATTCAATTAAAAGTATTTTGCAGGATAACAATCTTGGAAAAACCAAGATTTTTTCAAGTAGGTGAAAATTAAAAAGTGATGATTTGAACTGCTTTGGGATTTCGGATTTCAGGGCATATTACCTACATGTATCTTACTACATCGCATCACCGAAGAGGCATCAGCGATTACCAGGTTTCAACTTGGGCACCGTTAGACCATAGAATTGTCTTAGAACAACTATCATCTTAAATTCTAGTGATTTGATAACATAATTACGTTTTAGTCACAACCTTGAATATAGATACATGCTCGGAGGTTAAAAAGATTTTGTGTAAGGTATATTACAAAATGTATATTTAACATGTTTAAATTAATGATTGTGGTTAAATGTAATTTTCTACTCTCTTAATTTAAATGAAATGTGAAAAACTTTTAGATTTATTGGTAAAAATTCTAAACATGTTATACAGACAACAATTTGTTTCGGGATTAATGTAGTTCATATGTATATACAGGGTGTCTCACCTAAGGTGTCTCAAATGGATTGCGGACGAACCAGAAGTCCTACATAGATGAAACAAAATCACACCCGACTAAAGCGACCGCAAGGAACAACATAAAAATATTTTTAAGCTTTTTAAAATACAGGGTGTTCCAAAAACCAGGAGTCATGGGTTCGAATCTCAGAATTTTTAAATGTAAACATATGTCATGTTATGCATCGTTTTAAAGCTCTAAACAAGACGAACAATTTGGTGAAAACAGAATTCACTTATATTTATTCTTTCAAAATGGCGGCCATTTTCATGAAAAATATTGGTATTTACGGAATACCCTGTATTTCGAGACCTACAAAACGTATTTTTGGTCTATTTAAAAATTATTAATCCTCGTAAACTCAGCTTTAATTTGATATACGACATGCCAACACTTAAAAAATAAAAGTTGTTGACAGTACGTTTTATTTTGTTTTAATGTTGGCAGCCCTGAAAGTCAAAAAAATTTAATGGCAGCATATGTCAAATAGCACATCGTTTTACAGGTCTTGCAAAGACAAACAACTTTTCAATTTACACCTAGCTGCTATCTTTGGTGGTTTTGTAGTTATAAGCAAAAAACTCCATTTTACCATATAAAGCCCTTGTTATAAGTGTGGTCTTCAGGGCATTTAAATTTGCATCAGTTAAACTTAAGTACTGCACATTTAACATGGGCTTTATATGGTAAAATAGAGTTTTTTGCTTATAACTACAAAACCACCAAACATAACAGCAAGGTGTAAATTGAAAAGTTGTTGGTCTTTGCAAAACCTGTAAAATGATGTGCTATTTAACATATGCTGCAATTTAATTTTTTTGACTTTCAGGGCTACCAACATTAAAACAAAATAAAAGATACTGTCAAAAACTTTTATTTTTTAAATGTTGGCATGTCGTATATCAAATTAAAGCTGAGTTTACGAGAATTAATAATTTTTAAATAGACCAAAAATACGTTTTGTAGCTCTCGAGATACAAGGTATTCCGTAAATACCAATATTTTTCATGAAAATGGCTGCCATTTTGAAATGAAAAAAGATAAGCGAATTCTGTTTTCACCAAATTGTTCGTCTTGCTTAGAGCTTTAAAACGTTGCATAACATGACATATGTTTACATTTAAAAATTCTGAGATTCGAACACATGACTCCTGGTTTTTGGAACACCCTGTATTTTAAAAAGCTTAAAAATATGTTTATGTTGTTCCTTGCGGTCGATTTAGTGGGGTATGATTTTGTTTCATCTATGTAGGAGTACTAGTTCGTCCGTAATCCATTTGAGACACCTTAGGTGAGACACCCTGTATGTGCAGTGTTTACGTGAAAAATATTGTTCCCTTCATTTTAATCAATGTATTATATATGATGAATATTTTATATACTTTTATTATGAACCCTTATTTCTTTAAATAAAATGAAATTGTTCCTTTACATGAAATAACAGTACATTTATTAGCTAGGGCCGAAAATGAGGTTTTGCGGGCTCGAGATCGTGATTTAAATTCAATCAATCAATCAATCAAAAATTCTTTATTTTCACAAAATTAATTGCAGCAATACATATAAAAATTAAAAAAAAATCACATGGGTCACATGACCTGTGCGTGATCTGAATTCGAAAAGAAGTCGAGAATTTGAAACGATCGAGAGCTGCAAAACTATTTCGGCCGAGGCTCATACACTATTTTTCACAACAAAATAGATCCTAAATGACATTTGAAATTTGAATATTTATTTGATACACTTTAAAATGAAACTTTGAGATTATGAACGAATATACATCTTATTTTTGTATGGTTTGGTAAGCAACGACAGCAATGAAAATCATTTGATTGCCACTAGCCTGTCGTTTGAACCTATTGAATGTTGTGCAGTTATGTGATATTCACATGTTGTTTCAAGAAAAAAATTATCAGCTGACTTTCGACCCTCTGTTAGGAAACAGCTATTGTTGGCCTCCATATGAGGTATTTAAAAGAGGTGATTTCGTCATAGTGTGGTGAAGAATACTTTTTTTATAATGTATGCGAGAAACGGCCGTTTTTGGTTTGCTAAATCGTACACAAAATCGCAATTTTTAGTACTAGGGGTAAAAAATCAGCTGTAATTTTTTTCAGTAAGCTAACATTAAAAGTTGTTGTTTCATTCAATTGTATTTGCTGAAAACAAGGCTAGCACTATTTATTTATTTTTTTTTATACAAGAATGAAAACATTGTAGAATACGTTATGGTACTTAACCTAAAAGAATCAAGTCTGTGTATTGCACCGATTAAAAGCTTACATCCTCACCATGATAAAAACGTCATTGCATGGTGCTAAAGCTTTTTTTTGGTTCTTAATCTTTTTTTATAAACTCGACTTCGTTTCACTTGTAAAAAACACTTATGCACAAACAAAAATCGCTTTAGCTCTTTGTAACATAAGCTATAATTTGATCAAACTGAGCGGGAAAACTGTTTTCAAAGCCAGATGCGTTTATGAAAAAAAAACAGCCCAGACTGAGAAATCAGCTGATATATTTTTCCCAACTACTAAAGGACGCGACGAATGACGTAGGCCAGGTCGTGTGGGCTAAAATTAACATTAGTCTTCTTGGTGGACTCAGCCAGGTCCCTTGACGACCTATAATTAGTTATAATTCCTTCCTTATTAGTGCTAAGGGTATATGTTTGAAAATGTAGAAATATACTGAATTTTTACATCAAACAATTATGTGTTTTAATTTATCCTAAGATTAGTTGTTATCCCGTTCATTGATCAAAATTATCGTAGCTGGCCTAGAAACAGGCGATTTCTCAGTTGAGCTTCGTGATTTTGATTCGATCTCGTAATTTGTGATAGTTATAATGATATTCGATTTAAGATATGTTAAGTCTTAATTAAAAACTATATTTGTATTTTATAGAATACAAATATCTTCTTGATCAAAATGATACGTATATATAAGTAAAACCGTCTCACAGCACTTTAATAAATAAATAAGTAAATAAATAAATAAATAAATATTCGATACTCTATGTGAAATAAGTCAGTAAAATACATAAAAGATGGAAGATGGCTATATTCCCTCTTTTATGCATTTATATAGCCTTGTATGTGAATATTATTTACTTAAGTGAAAATAAAGCATTATGATTGAAAGACTTTTTATTAAGTATATAGTAGCATTAACTCATGAACTATATGAATAATCAAAGATCAAAGTGTTAAGAAAATATTGAGGGTAAATCAATAACACTCTAGCAAAGAAATAAATAAGTTTTATTTGTCATTTTTTTAGAAGGAGATGAGTCATACATATACGCACAGAAAGGAATTAAAAATAGTAATAGGAACAATATCACAGTTCGTTTTTTGCTTTCTTTAGACATTTAGAGTATAGAGGTAATAAATTAGAGGATTAAAAAATATATTACATTAATTAAATCCGTACCGCTAATATAAGTGGTGAATATATGATAGAGGAAATGTTAGAACTTAAAAATAAGATTTAAAACAAATACGTGGACTTTCTTAAACGCCCTAGAGTCTAAATAGACTTTGGAAGCATTGCATGTCCTTTTAAAAGTTTTGCTCGAATATTGAGAATTAGATCTTTGAATTTGTTTGAGATTAATAGACTTTGGAAGCATTGCATGTCCTTTTAAAAGTTTTGCTCGAATATTGAGAATTAGATCTTTGAATTTGTTTGAGATTGAATGGAGGCCCTATTAGGAAATTGTTCTTGTACATTTTGAGAGATCATTAGACGTATCTACCTTTCATAACAATTGATCTTTATCTCAACTAGAAAGGGTTGTTGAGAAAATCGTTCAGTCAAAAACAAAAAATATCAGTTATCATGTCAGTCTTGTAATATAATGTTTGCAACAATATAGTCAATTTTCAATGTTTTTTCTCTCTCAGTCTTCAAATAATTTTCCTTTAAAACATTTGAATCGGGAGTACCAATGAGTGATGTTTTCTTGTCAGAAGGGTGGACTAGAGGCGGCGGAAGGCAGGGGTGCGAGCGGTTAACGCCGGTACTTCTCCCCAAACCCGCCGTAGCCGTGGGGGTGCGCGTGGCCGTGCCAGTGGCCGTGCTTGCTGTGCTCTATCTTGTACTCGTACTTCCCTCCGTGCTTTTTGTCTAAAAACATCAAGATTTTTTTCAGATGATTCTATATCTCAGTAGCAAAACCTTTGTGGAAAATGAAATAAAAATAATGTAATAGAAGCCCTGTAAAATAACTGCTAGACACTGCAATAGACATCGAATACTCAAAAGTTGTAAAAGCAGCAATAGTTTGAAAACCAAGCATTTTTGTTTGAGGAAAGGTTAAAACCAAAATTCAAAAATGATTGATACGGCAGAAAATCATTTTAACGTAATACTCAAACATGAAACTACATTAAATTATACATTGATATGAAAACTTAACTTAATAAGACAATTAAGACTAACTAAGTTAATGCTTGAGAAGGATATCTAAATGAGAAGACTGAAGATTAACTTCTCGCAATTCATCATGGACTCCAACCGTTTAAACATCGAATTAGAAATTTCGTGATATTATAAGCCTACGCTTACAGTAAATTAATATGGTAACGATTGCTCATCCAGTGGAATGAATGGGAATTTTAACTTTATGAAAATATTTTCTTAAAATAAATAACGTATTTGTTTTCTTAGGGAGAAAATTTATAAATGATGAAGAAATTGTATGATTATTGAGATTAGCAAGAAATTAAAACGTGAAAATTAGTTCATATTTTGCATGGCTCCCAAACTGTTGTTAAGTAAAAAAAAGTGAAACTGTTCGGCGGATAAGGTATGCAACCTAGTTTTAATGAAAATAAGGTAGGTTACACAATCCTTCATATGCTAAAACAATATATGTGTACTTTGTCATTAAAAGCAGAAAATGTTGTATTTAGAACCTTAAGTTGCAGCAAAAATGTGCTTTTGTGAACGTCGATAGTTTTCGGTGACATAGAGGAACCTATTGTTAAACTAACTATGTTTTAGGTTCCCAATTTGTTTTGCTTTCCTAGCTATATTTTTTAGTATATATTTTTTAAAGTATATTTTCACTATGGAGGCAAAATTTATGGAAATGAAGATATAGGTTTTATAAAACTTTCTGTAATCAGATTGTTTAGGAAAAATGTTATAAATGGACTTTAATTCTTACATTTTTAGCTATATTTGTAGGTATTATTAAATTTTATAAAAGTTAAGTTTTGTTTGTCGCTTTAATATGCGTTTTTAGCTTTTTAGCATGGTTGAATTGTTTGTTAACTTACGGACGGATATGTAGCTCGTTCCATGCCCTCCTACAGCAGGTCCCACAAGAAGAACAAGAGCTAAAATAGCTGTCAACACTAAGAAGCTGGTCTGAAAAAAATAAGTTCTAGTCATTAGAGAGAAAATACAAAAAACACAATACAGAAACATCGAGTATGTAAAAATAATTTTAAAAAATAATTTGGAAGTTTTGAAATAATAATTATGATTGCTACCATTTTCAGGCGAAATCACCTCTGATTTGCACCCTAATCCATTAGAGAGCTGACTATGTAGGAGTGTCCTTAAGACGGAGAATAAGTTCAGAATTGGATTAATCCCTTCGGAAGTAAGGAAATTCACATAAAAGTTGGGAACTTGGCAAAGTGAGTGCCAATATCAGAGATGGGCTTCGTTAAGTTGGAGCTATTTTGTTTGCTTCACAAAGAGGTAAGTTTATTTTAGTTCCTTGAAAACAACGTCTCCTGTTTAGAAAATTAGGTTTTGATGAAATATCTGAATGTTTTATAGTTTATCACTGAGATAGTGCACTTTCAGTTATAAGAGGTACTATATTTTGTGATGACGACATGTTGTGAACAATACACGTTTGACAAATTACTAAAACACGTATTACAGATACAAGTTTGACTTTTTTAATGTAATATTTTATAACGTAATATGCGAATGAATTATAAGTTTTTTAAAATTAAAATTATATAATGCACTATTAAAAACGCGATAATTATATAAGCACTAATAAAAATAATCCAACTTATAAGATCAAATATTTCTTAGATATCATAAGTACTTGTGCATTATGCTGACATTGTACATAACAAATTCGTTCTAGAGGTTAAAGTGTTAAAATTTAGTTTATTCAAAGATTTAATATTTTTCAAAGGGATTCTTCTTGCGATTTCTTGGCATTCTGAAAACATTACAATTCTATGTTTTTTTCAGTTGATCAAAAAATACCAGTCATAAAGTAAACAAAATTAATATTTGTTTTAGAAGGCATATTTTATGTTCAATGTTCGATCATTATATTTTTAGAAGTTTATTTTTTATGAAATCGTATTTTGGTAATTTACATTATGATAATGAACAGCACTATATATAGTATGGAAACTTAAATACCTACCCTTAGGTATTTTTTTAAATAATGTGTTGGACAACGTGGCTGTAAAACCTGTTTTCTCTGTAAGGTATTGGGGTATCCCTTTCACTGATGCGTTACTGAGTTAGTTTTTAAAAGTTTTTTGTCGATTATTTATCAAGGTATTATACACTTAACACTTACCAATAACGTAGTAAATAAAAAAAATAAAGGTTATACACTATTTTGTTAGTAAAACATAAAAAATAAACTACATTAACTCTTAAGTAATGGTAAAAAAGCATTCTGACCACTACTATTAAAAACCTGCCAAGAAATGGTGTACCTTGATAGCAAGCATTGTGTCCGACCGGAGCGGCTGTTAACAGAGAACTGCGCTGATATGGAGATTGATAAGAGTCTGTGACAGATTATATACGGGTGTGCGACACCCGCTGGGGGGGGGACAAATTGTGCGTCCGTTGGATAACCAGCTGATTGTGACAGGCTGGACTTTCCAAACCCATTCGATGCTATTGTAACGGCCATTTGAAAAATGAGTAGGATTTTAAAGAATAGCGGTTTCAGGGCTATTCGGTCAAATGCCTTTTGAAACGGATTTGATATTATCTAGGTTCTGTTGATTCAAAAGTGGTAATTTAAAATAATGAGCTGATTAAAGTCAAACACTTTTTATGATAAACCTCGACCTTGGTCTTTCACTTTATAATAATTATTAGTAGACAATCAAGAAAGGATATTATTTTGAAATGAACAATGGTTAGAATGATCTTGTAGGTTTTTGAATGCTTTTAATTACATTTGGATGACCATTTATAAATTAATCATGTACCAATTTGATGAAGAATTCTTTAGTATTAAAACTTTATTTTAACGAAAATACAAGAAAGGAGTGTTCTATTTAGCTTAAGTGTTTTTGGCATTCTTCCACTTTAGAAGTTTGTATTGTAATGCATATGTTTTGTCTCCAGAATCTATGTGGAGTAATAAAAATATCACGGTTACTTATCCTGACTAAGATTAATTTAGTTTCGCTACTCCTCCAGTAATATGGTCCACCATCATCACTCTAATCTAAAGATTGTCAAGTCTTAAAGGTTACAGTAAACATTTAAAAAAACAACAATTCCACAAAAGGCACACATTATGCCTAGGTAACCAAAACTATATTGATCTTTAAATTTATAAAGAATTGACAACTATGTCATGGTAGGTAACCTTAATATTTGTTTACTTGTTTACTATCCTAAGAAATCTTTTGATAATAATTCTTTTCAGCACATTTGATACCCTTACAGTGATTATGGAAATGCAGGTGTGGCTACAAACTACGTCATGGGTTCGTAGTTGGTGTTTTTTTAATCTTGGTTCGACCTACTTATGAAGTTTTGATCGCTTTGATATTGGGCTCTAATTCAGAAGAGGATTAACGTGTGTTTGCCGTCCTATACCTAAAGTTTACCTTATAAAGTCTCGCAGAGCTGGATGCAAAACCATACGTTTCATTAAAAAACTACACAACTAATAAAAGCTGAGATTGTTGTTTGAAAACTATTTTGGGGTTCTTTTAATCTTATATACACTTTCTTATACCTATTCAAGATTTAAGTTTGGCTTAATTTTTTATATATTTGATAATGCTGTGTACACAACATATTTAAGTAGTAATTATTTAATATTTAGCTGAATGTAAAATAGTATTTGGTTTCATACGTGGTTGATGCATTTATTATTTAAATAATAATTGCTAGATAGTATACAAGGCTAGATACTTTCTTTATAATTAGACGTTTGCAGATTGAATGTCAGGAGCAGACCAGGATATTATACAGAGGAAAAGCTCTACAAAGATCCAGTGTTCATCTGTATGAATTACCGATGATTTGTACGTTGATAGGTCCCAGTCAGTAGCTGTGATTTAATTGTCTATAAGAAAAGAATTCTATCAAACACTGACAGACACGAAGATTGGGACGAACCATCGTAAAGATGAAAAGTTTACTGCCGTTATAATAAATAAATACAAATTAGCAGAATACAATAATTTTTGTATACCTTGCCCAAACTAATTAACTAGTGTTCAAACAGTTATCATTCGATGAAAGGTAAGAAATAATTAGTTTTAGAATCATTGTATAGCGTATAAGGAAATAAATTGGTTAATTGAAATATTATCATTGATTCGCCATAGTTATATTTAAAATGGACTGAAAAATTATACTTTTTCCTCTGTGATATTTTATCGTAGGATCCCGCACAGATCATTTATATGTTTATGAGTCGCAAAAACGTGGAGTCGACACCAAAGTTATTTCAACCGAGGGATAAGTACTTATTTTGCACGAGGTAGACAGGAGTCTCATTGGATTATATAATATTCAATTCGCTGCAGAAGTAATCGTTCAAGTGACGGTCCAGTCAGGTTTTATTTAAATCTGAATCATAAATGTAGTTCGTGTGTGGAAGGAATGCTATTGCGAAAGTGGTGTTATGTGATGCTTCTCTTTTTGACTGAGGTAGTATAGGAGTTATTTAATGAATCCTATCTTTACTATTTTAAGGTTTTGTTTTGTTTACGTGAGTACACTTAGTTTTCAAACTAGTTTAATCTAGTTTGATTGCAACAGTTTCATAGTTATTTATAGCCTTTTGCAATGTACAAGACTAGTTTTAATTACAAAAAAAAGATGAATTGAAATTTAGCAGAATAGAAACAGTACAGAAGAAAAATGTTTTTGGTAAACAACATTATACAAATCTCTCATTATATAAATTATTAAAAGACGAAAAAACAAATTTTCATCTGTGTGCTATAAAACAACAAAAACATTTGGTATGGCATGTAATTGTAATTTTTCAATTTTTAAAAAAGAGAACAACCTAGGATTTTAACCTTCAAAGTAAAAATATATTAATTTAAAAATGGAAGCTGAAGTTAATTAATGCTGCATACTGACTATAATTTCTAATAACAAGGTTAAGTTAAAATTGTTATACCTTGTTTAGGTATAGGCTATGATCTTAATTAGTCAAGCATGATTTTACCATTTCTTTTATTACAGTTCATAACGAAAAGGATTAGAAAGTACATAAAACATAAATCATTTAAAAATTTTAAAACTTTTCAACACTCAATTAAACAAAAAAACGTTTGCGCACTGAATAATAGCCTATAATCACACATGGACAGTTTTAATTTTAAAATAAATTTTCAAATAAACAGAATTATGACGTTGCGCAGTTCGGGCGAGGACGTTTGTGGTTCAAAACGGGGACCCCGGCTCTACGGTATTCAGACCCTTGGGAAATTCCCCTTGTCACCGCGCGCCGCTCAGTCAAGGGCAATTTGGCGGGAAACTTTGCGTCCTGATTGATAACAGCGTAAACAACGTGCGAAGACCTATGTCTCCCTCTACTGTACACGTTTTTACTTTTAGTCACTCGAAGAAGTTAAGTGAAAATAGGTGATTTTTTAAATAAAAATAGTGTGTAAAGGCTTAAGTAAAATAATTTTGAAGTATATTCATATTGAAATTATTATTTGGATGGATTACATTTATAAATAAAAAATTACAATAAAGTTCATTTTCTATGAAATTCTTCTACTATGAAAATTCTATGAAATTATCGTACTGACCAAAATTTACATGGCTGATATGTTTTTTGAAATGCTTAGTTGGTATGTTAAGGAGTTAAGCCTACTGAAATGTAGTTTGGATTCCTCTCGCTATTAAAAATAGAATAATACTTCATTACGTGTTTTCAGAGAAATATTAAGCCCTCTAAGTATTCATATTTCGTTTAAGGCCCTATTATCGGAATGGACCTTCTCAGACCCATTTTTATAAGATAAATGCATAATTTGCCTGCTTATTAAATGAAGATTTTTCATTCAAACATGGTGTAACAAAATGAAAACTAAAATTAAATATTGCAGGTTATATAAACCATGCGTAACTACTTAACCTTTTAAATTGAGTGTACTATTTGAAGTACGGATATCAATTTTATCCTTTGACATTTAACAAGGCCCAAGGGGAAGAATTTCTCATAACTGCCGTTGATTGGGCTCTGTGGCAGGAATTCTCACAATACAGCTTCCATGTCTCATTTTGAGACAAGAGATAATATTTATTTAGTCTACAAATTTAATGGTTTTTAAAATTTTTGACAATATGTATTAGTTGTTAAGTAGATATACTTTTTGAATACAAACAGAGTTATTATTATTCCATTTTATGTGATATGTTCTTTAATTTTAATGTAGGTTGAAAGACTGCTCGTTTCAAAAGTGAGATAAAAACTTACAGAGTACTTGCACACGCGCACTTCGACCGATTTAATTTACGACTAACTCGAGCAAAATTAAATTTATGAAAAATAAACACGTAATTTACTTTTAATTCTAAAGGAGCAGGATATAATGACTATGCAGTAGTTGAGAAATACAAGTCCTTATCAGTACTTTGATCCTACTTAGAGAAAGCTATATTTCTTTTTCTAAGAGGCAAATATAAACTTCTGGCAAAAAAGTTGAAATAATAGTTAGACTTATTAAATTCCTCTTGAATACATTATTATCGCTTGTGGTTCTTTATATGCCTCCTGGCTCTTAATTAAAAACTGTCAGAAATTAATGTTTAAGTGGTTAGTAAATTTTATGTCCATGTACTATTATTTATAATTCTACACAACATTCTGGACCAAAATGAGGAGGAATTGGTTGTGAGGCAGTACTTCCATATCGCCAATAAAGTGATCAGACAATTATCAACAAGAGCTTCTGTTATATTAATTGGTTAACTACACCTTAACGTTTTAACTTAGAAATAACATTCAAGTTCAAAATACTTGTTGGATTTCTCAAACACAAAACTGAACGAAAACGTAATATTATCTACCTAAGCATTGTCCTGTGTAATTTCTTTACCATAAAAAACAAAAAGTAATAAATATTCTCAAAATATTTTTAGTTTTGAGGAAATGAGGAGAGTAAAAGTCTCTCAGCCTTAAATATCACGAATATCATCATCAGTAAGTTCAATAAATTACGCTTCAAACGTAACAGTTGACGTACAATAGTTCAGTGTTACACATCTGCACCTCAAACTACAATAAATTTAAATCATTTAGAAATTCTTTTTTTAATTAGAAATTCTTTTTTAATTAGAAATTCTTATCTATCCCAGATTGATATTACTCGTCACAGCCAGATGGACGTAATCGAAAACTTGAATCAAAAGCGTGATTCCCGATAGAGCAATCTACGTTTAATCTACGCGCTTTAAAGCTCCATCACTCGCTCTGAATTCTATGGCCTATATTGTTTAGCAGAATTGACTTCTACAGTAAATGGATAGTTTTCTGCTTTTGTTTTTTTTTTTACTTATTTAGAGGGGGGAAAATTAAACTCAAATTTCAGAGCTTGATGAAAAATATTCCATTTAGGAAAAAACAAAGTTAGTGTTCCATGGAAAGCGATCATATGATTATGCATTTATTTATAAATTGTTGAATTTAAAGAGTATCAAACGATCGAACTTAACACAATTATGTGAAATTTTCTCTGTAGATCCGGACCGAGTCAGGAGTACGCATACGGTGAATTATATTATGTCGTATTAGGTCTTCATACACAAGAATATACTAATGCATAGGAATAGATTTCTTAATAGTCTATTTAATTCAATTTACTCTATAGAACAAGCTAGAAAATATCTGAATTAGTTTATGTAAAGCTATATAAACAGTTCGTTATACATCTAAATTTCAAACTTAAATTATGCTTTTTCTATAACTAAACAAATATGTTATATTTTCGTATAACATTTTATCAACGACACTCATTAATTCTTACAAAAGCATTGCTTTTGAATTTTACATAAAAAAAATTTAAAAAATGTCTTAGCTGATGGTATCCCACTTCGCGAGTAAATAACTTCTATTAATAAATTTTAAATAGCAGACAACTTTATACAATGAATAAATGAAAACAAAGTATTCTTTATAAACACAAAAACACGAACGTTGTTCTAGTGTAGTGGATTTAGAAAATTCTAGTAAGAGGAGTAAGCATGAAAACTTTTATCCTTCTAGTTGCTATGGTTTGCCCTAGGCGTTTTTAGAATTAATTTATTTGGGGAAAATCTGTAAACGATGAAACAACTGAAATTTCATAAATAAAATTAATATGAAATATATAGCTAAACTACACATTAATAACAACTAATAAAACCCGAGAAACATTATTTTTACACTCCAGAAATGCAATTTAAACCGGGTAGGGGGACAAAAAAGGGTGATGAAACAACAACGGCGCGGCGGCGGTCGTAGAGACAGGTGGAAGCCGAAGTGATGAATCACTTGGCGGCGGCGGTTACATGTTGAGCCGAAGTGACATGAGGCACTCGGCCGGCCGCCACTGTGGCCCCACTAGTGTCTCAGTAGTGGTCGGTCATTAGTGACAAGTGACTAGTGGTCAGTGACTAATGAACACGCTCTAACAACTGACTAGTGTTTTATTACTTTACGTTGTACTTGATAATCATTTAAGCATTACATGTGCTGTATCCTGGAAACGTTATAACAATCTGTAAAAGGATTAGGCAATGTTATCTTACAAGTAAAATGGATAGTATTGTATTTTACAATATCTTTATGCCAAAAGATCATAAGTCCGAATATGTATGCAGCCAGAGAAACGAGTGTTTTACAAAATTCCATAAAGATATTTTAATTTCACCAAAGTTTAATGTGTCTGGCTGTTCTTGTCTTGTTATTTATAGAATAAAAAAAAAACAGATAAAAATGCATCATAACACAGAAGTTTGTTTTGTAAAAATTAATACAATATGAAAAAATACGATATTATCTCAGAAGAAAAATTGACCGCCAATGTTTAGTGTACAATACCACACATAAAAATGAATAAATAATACCACACACTACACCACATTATAGGTGATACTATACTTATTTAGTAATTATTAATTGACGGATCACACAATCCTTAATTATTAGAGCAAAGAAAAAAATACCAATTATTTTTTCTTTCGCCAAGAAAGCTTTTACAGTGGTGTCTGTCTAAAACGACACCCAACCAAAACCACACCCCTAAAGAATGCGGTCGTAAAGACACAAATTCAGGGACCTGGGGTGGGTCAGTAGGTAATCCAAACAAAAATCTGGTGGCTAAAACCTCACACATTCCGTCACCGAGAGAAGTACATTATTTTGATGACGTTATCAATTCCAAAAATAGTGCAGTTTAGCACAAAATAGGAAATCTTTTTTGTCATTACTGTATCACGTAAGTTGTTTATATGATATTATGCCTTTTATTATTACTTAGGTAGTTTTTCTTACAGTTTCATGTTTTCTGAAGCGAAAGGAAAATCAATTACTTGAATTATAACCTATAAAAATACTTTACACCGAGTTGCCACTGTCTAGGCGCTCTAGGATACTAAGTTTTTGTTCCATTGTCACAAACGTGAGTTTACGTGTTTCGCTTTAGTTGTTAATGTAGAACTCCAAGACAAGCTTTCGCTTCTGTTAATGTGGAACTCCAGTTTATAGTATTCTTTTCCGCAAGAGAATCACCGACCCTTCCTTAACTAAGCAGATTTCCTATACTTACGAGCCATTGTTACTGCGCTACTTTAAGAATTACTAAAGTAATCAAAATATGTACTCATACTTCTATCGGTTGACGGAATGTGTGCGGTTTTAGTCGCCAGATTTTTGTTAGGATTACATACTGACCCTCCCCAGGTAAAAGTCCCAAAATTTGTGTCGTTATTACCGCATTTTTAGGGGTGTGGTTTTGGTCGGGTGTCGTTTTAGCCGATCATTTACAGTAGCTCAAGAATCAAGAATCAAGAATCAAGAATCAAGGCTCAAGATTTCTTATCGGACGGTTCAAGTTCTTCTCAGAGGACATCCACCAAGTTGGCAAGTTCCAGCAAAACTTGGCGAAACTTAAGACAGGACCGGCCTGCAATGCGTAATTGATTTAGAAATTTATTGCCTCGGGCAAAAACATCCGCCCACTCAAGACGGAGTGTTTCTTAAATGTCTGTCCCATCTTTTTACGCTGAACTCATTTATAATGTAACACAAATGTTTTATAATATTATTGTTGAAAGGCTTGTGACTATTGAGTATTGGTTTCGTTTTTTGTAAAATTTACCGCATAATTATTTTGTATGTGATGCACTTTCATTAGTTGAAATATATATTTCGTATACCTCTGAATATCCTCCTGGAAGATATTTGATTAAATAAAAACAGTGATAATAACATTTTATCACAGTTTGAATAAAAAAAACAAAGCCCACGCCATCCATAAGCCCAATGTTAAAATTAAAATTAGTTTTAGGGACGGACTGGGCCTTGTTATTTAAACCGCCTATACGATAGTTATGTTTACTAACGTTGATTATAAACCTCTATAAGCTGATAAAATATAACATTAGTAGGATTGTTTTAGCTGGTTCAACACTAGCTAAAACAAAATTATTATTGGGGGTTAAATGTTTCTTAAGTATTTTGTTTTTTTATAAAATTGTTGTATCACGTAACGTTTATGTGATTTTATGCCTTTTATGAAACCTCAATTGTCCCAAAAAATCTACAGAGCTAGTTCAGTCCAAATTCAGAATAAACCTTTTCCAATTTATCTCTATCTATTTGCAGAACTGATTAATTTATGAATTTGTGACTTCTGAAAAAGTTTCTTGTGAGCCTATTAACCTTGTTGTTTATTATTTGTATTAAACCTTTTTATTTTTGCAGCCCAACTAATAGGTGTAACCTTAAGTGAACTGAAGTTAAAAATTAGTCACTTGGTTCTGGTTCCGATTTTGTTATGTATATGACTTAAATTTGCAGCTCAAATTCTATCGCGTTGCCCAACTTTATAAAAACCTGGATATTTTTTAAAACACCTGTGTATAATAGCAAAACATATTACTTGGAATTATTAATGGTTCATCCAAAAGACACAGCATTTTACTATAATAAATCCTTACCGTTCATGTGTAAAATAAAAAAAACTTGTTTAACATTTCCTTAAATGTTAACTGACGTATTTATCTGATGGTAATTGCATTTATAATACTCCTAATCATTTCGGATAAGAGAGGCTTATCGGATCAGACGGTTTGATCTCTATAATAACAGTTTAATTATATTGGCATTATAAATCCCTTCCTCTAATAGTTTCGTAATGGAGTAAATGTATTTACTTGAGGGAAATTGTATTAAGAATTTAACTTTGTTATTTTTAATCAGTTGAATCACTGCTTGATCAGATTTTGACCTTGAAATGTACATAAAAAATACGTTTTAGTTCATAGGTTTGGGAAGAATACTGTAGTCTTGTAGTGAGTTGAATGTTTCCTGCAACACAAATCAAAACGCAATAACCTTGCTACCGTATGTACGACTCTATAAACAAAAAGAATCGAAAAAGTATACTTTTAATACCCAGGAGGTCCACAATTGAAGTTATAAAAATTTATAATTAAGTACACTTAGAGATGTGCCTCATTTTGTAGATCGTTAAAAGTGAACATAATAGCGCAAACATACGGTTACAAAAGGAGCTAGGACCTAGAAGCAAATTAAATATCCCCAAATGTTAAATATTTTGAATCTAAACTGTGGGCGAATTCCGGAATATTGTGAATGTCTCCCGAGGTATTTCCCGAGGGTTTTCGTGATGTAATGCAATTTTACATCACTATACATTTTATAGACAAAATAATTTTCGCTATTTCTAATTTTCGGTGATCCCAGGGGGGCAAACCATGGCGGAAGACAATAAATTATTAAGGAAAAGCAGATCTCTTGATATATCTAATTTAAAAGTTATTTGAAAGTAGAATACATTAGTGCAAACCTAGTCGTAAAATGTCGATTATATTAAAAAAATTACAGTGGATAAAATAAATTTTCATATTGATTAGTTTACCATGAAAATGTTCGAAAAACAGTAACTTTTCACTGGGTCTACATTGGAACCAAAATTGTATGAGATGCACACAAGGTAGCTCAAGCTTAAGAATTTTATGACACATCGGAACCACCCTCAGTAAATTTCAAATATCGGTAATTTCTGAAGTATTGTTTTTGTATAAACTATGCATTTGTAATGTATTATCGTTTTCTTGGTATGTCAGGAAGTCTTGATTATATTCCAGGCTACTGTCCAACCCTGTATATTTAATTTTACCCAAGAAAATTGTATTTGATTGTTTGTATTATACTAAATGAACTGAAAATGCATAATGTATTTGATAGATAAAAATAGGTCATTCGAATTTTATTCATAATCAAACGTGTTATACATGGACCTTAAACGATTCTTGTTCAACTTCCTACAATTTTAAAAATATTAAAAACAGTATTATTGTTTTTAGTAATAAAAATAATGAATTAAAGAATGTTTACACATGGGAGAAATATTTTATAATCAAAATTTACTTGAGGCGACAATTTTTTTAACCATATATTCTGACTCTGAATAGGGAGTACCATGTTCGCATTTGATTTATCTTCATTACATTTTCTCTCATTAGTAAACTTCTCTGCTTCAGAAAATTTAGTAATAAGTATGATAATTATGTATTCCTTAAAATAAAAAATAAAAAAATCGGCAGGATGTAAACACATTCGCTAAGTGGAAAAAGAGTTATGCAAATCCAACATAATTATTTGTTTACCTCTCCCATAATCAAGTCAACGTGAGTGTCAGGATCGTGAATGTTATTCTCAGCTAGGTAAGGCAAAGGAATATCGATATAACAGTAGTATCGATATTTTTGTTCCGATATATCGTAAAAACATATCGATATTTTTGTTTCGATATTATCGATGTATCGATATTTCTTTTTCGCAACACTACACTAGTAAGTAGCCGATTTCCGCTTCCGTTTCAGTGTGGGAAGTCGCCGTTTACAAAAGAGTACGGCAAATATCAGCTGTAGTGAGGTAACAAAACAGCTGGAGTGCGGTAAAGAGTTTTCATTGAGCATTTACCGCACGAGTGCGGTAAATGCTCAATGTTGCCAACTCAAGAAAAAAATAGTATGTCACACAATTTACATACACATTATACATAAACACAACATACACATTTTAACTATGACGACCATATCTTAATTGTAACTAAACTGGTTTCCCAGGTTGCGACTACGTACAGTTAATAGCGATAAGTTAATAAAGAGCAATATTATTTGATCAATTGTTGCCGTCTGTGTGACGATAAGACGTATTCCTAGAAAGGCTTACTCGGTCGCTGGACAGCAGAGATAACGCTTTTTGTTATCTCCCCCGCACAGATAAATATAGTTTTGTTCGCATTTTCTCTCTTCAGTTTATTTAATACTTTTTTTAATCTTTTAACTTTCATAGAAGTGTAGTGTTTTTTACTTAACCTGTATATTTGTTGCTGGTAGTGTCGCGAAAACTATCGTACGCAACTCATCCGGGAAGGTGTTTACGTTGCTCGCATGAAATTCCCGCGCTCCGCAAGCGTCGCGCGTGAACTATCATGCTCGCACGTAAACACCTACTTCCCGCACTAGTTGCGTAATATACTATTCCACTTTAGAAAGCAGGGTTTAGAAAACAAATTTGAAAGAGGTTAGTTATAGAGGCTGTTTTTAGGACCTTATTTCAAAATATAAATAAATACGATATTAATTAGTATTTTTAACTCTGTAAACTGTAGGCCTAGAGTTAACAATCACTAGTATTTTCCAAGGTGTTAGAGTGTATGTAATATAATTTTTTACCGAACTGTTGATAGTAATTCGTAACTAGTACTTGAAAAGTCCCTTTTGAAATCAGGTACAGACTATAAAAATGTGTGTAGCATAAAATTTTTCGTTTTGAAATCGGGTCTTTTCTATTATATACCCGCATTTACAAACTACTACCCTAAGACTGAGAATCAATCGGGATAGAACTAATACTGCGAAATAATATATTTACTCACTATTTAAACGTTAAATTGAGGTCAAGTTAGGTTAGGTTAGGTTACCTTTTCTTGTAAAATTACCTTTGTTTTGTGAAAACTCTACGAGTTTGTCTTTGCTATTTAATTGACGCGCCAAATCCAACAATGGCATGATTAATACTGTCCGTCCTAACATCGACCGATAACCATATTACAACAGCTGGCTCTCAATGAGAAAATAAAAACGCGAGTGACGCATGCATTTTCAGAGGCCTGTTTGCGATAACCCTAATCAGATCTCAACATAAACTGAAAACCTCTTCTCTTAGATGTTATGTAGTAGTTATTAATAGTTATTTGGACACTCCCTATTAATACACAATCTATGGAAAATAGCCCGTAAATGCGGGGATATAACAGAAAATACCTTATAATCTCCCCTGATAAGACTTAAAACATCTTGAGTTCCGTTGAGGCAAACCCTGTTTCTGAAAATAATTCAATCCCTCTTTGACCTTGCAAAATTGTGACATTTTTATCCAGAAATATAAGTTTTTTTTTATATATATAGGAAATATCGATATTTGTCTCCATATACATCCCACGTATCGATATTAATAGTTTCGATAAATTGTGAAAGATTTTCTCCAGAAATATAGTTTTTTCGATGATTCGGAAATATCGATAATTTGCTCCCGATACATCGTATATATCGTATCGTATTTATCGATATTATAGGTTGCGATATATCGATATTTGAAAATAATCGCCATCTCTATTCTCAGCGCGTCTATCCCCCGGGGCCTCGGCGTGTTGCATTCCCGCGCCACTTGTCAACTTGTAATACACAAGGAGATTGAATCACACAGCTTCCCTTGTGACGCAGAGTGGAGTCGATCCTCTTGTGATCGCATTCAAATATGTTTTCAAAAGATCTTAGCACCCACTTTTTGATTTATTTATTAGGGTAATTTTAATTTGTAAAAGATTGGATTTTCCTTTAATATGTGTTTGTAATTAATAGTTACTATTGGAAAATCAGATTTCCTTTAAGCATAAAGAAACACGTGGAGAGAGTTAATGCAAACTCATGCAAACTGATTTTGTCCTTATAGGAAAAAAATGAATGTTGTTTAAGCAACATTAGAGTTATTTACATTAATTATACTAGGTGTCCAAAGACTACTCGCACCTCTTTCGCATGTTGTTGCATGTATAATGATGACTCGTCTTTGGCTCGCTAGCAGCTACGCTTAATTCAATGCCGCCACCTGCATTTTTATAATTATAATAATTAGTTTTTAATTCGTATTTTTTTAATTTGTATTAGAAAAATATTAATATTTTGAAATCTAAACACCATAACTACATACGGGTAGCGGTATTGAATTCGGCTAAAAAGTTAGTTTGGAATTAATTGTGGGTCACAATATTATCTACAAATTTGTAATAACTCACCTCATTTTAAAATGGCGGATGCAATATGTCGGCCGAAAAGTTTACACTGGTAAAAATGAGGTGAAAATAATTCAAGAATTCAGGTGGTATATTGTCGTTATCGAGCATTATTTTATGGTCATGAACCTATTTTATCAATTTGAAATGTTATAATTGTTTAACAATAAATTATCATATCTTAAGAATGAATCAAGATATTAAAAAACAGATTGTGGCATTGTAATCAGGAAAAATCCAGTTTGAAATGAAGGGGCAAAACACCAGTTTTCTATGTGGAAAAAAATTTGGATCCAAGATGGTGGCCGAAATTGAGTACCCACTCAAAATAAGGTATATCTATCCAACAATGTTTGCGGGTGATGTGGGATTGATATTTGGGAAAACATTTAGGAAATAGTCGGGGGAGACTATTATAGAATACTTGGTATTGCTTGGTTTTCAGACACTCTGTCTGGTGTATGTTCCAACATAAAATACATCTTAAGAACTTTTTAAATTTGCTCCATGAATTTATGACGACTTAACGTACCTATTTTAAACAATATACGGCATGTTATAAAGTTAAAAAATGGGGCTTTCATTTAAAACCAATGTTTCATAAATCTTTTGTTTAGATTTCTTAAAAAAAATTATATAAACTAATAAATGCTAAGTCATGTTAAAACACTTGAAAGAACCGGCTGGCCAGCCGGTTGGCTTGAAGATCTAATCCAGTGTTGGAATTAGTTTAAAACAGTACGCAGTTTTATTTTCCTCTTGATAGATACATTAAAAAATTTGTAAAAAATAAAATAAAACTGTTGTTATTAGAGTTTTGATTATCTTAATCTGAACAAGGAGTACTTAGTAATTATTTTTACTTAAGAAAAAATTAACTTAAAACCCGAACAACACTCGGCATTTCTCGAGGTGTAGGGATGAGTTCCTAATTCATGTTGAACTTATCCGAGTTTAAAATCAACCTAATGTTAAATATCACCGTTGCAGCAGACCTGCATACTCAGCGAATTTAAAATGCAAACAACATATTTCAATCCAAATCAAATCAAATCGAATCAAATAATTCTTTAATTTCAAGAAATAATAACAAAGCAGCGTTATAATAACAAACTTTAAAAAAAAAACATAGCGACAACAACATAGCGAGGTCAATACATCGAGGTCAACTTAGCGAGAATTGACATGTTTTGGTAAGCTCCGTAAACATAACATGGGGAATGAGTATGCAGGTTTACTGCTACAGGTATATTAAAACTGGGTGGTTTTAGTTCAATAATTAGTAAATCTGAACTAAAAGAAGCCATTTACCACGTTTAATCAAGATATGTTGAGAAATAACCGAGATAGAGAATTTAACTTATTTCCCATAAGGTTAACATTAGGACAACGTACTGTGTTTGCCACTTTCAATACCATACCTCGGTAACCAATGGACATAGAGCAGTGATTCAAAAAAGTAAATTGTTTGTTTTTTGAGCTGAATTCAATCGTGCCATCAAAAATTCGATAAATTTCATTTTTCTGGGTACAAACTCAAAAAACCCATTTTGGGGGGTTTATCCCCCTTTGACCCCCCTTCCGGTGGTCCGATCGAGCTGGATCATGAACTCGTCCGACATTACCACTTTACATGTTTGTACCAATTTTCATTAAGATCGGACCATTTTAACGGCCGCTATCGTGCTAACAGACACATACAAACATACATACATATATATAATTCGAACGAATGATGTTTTTTGCCTCTGGTGGCCCCAAAACGAAAATTTATCATGGTCTCGGGCTTAGGTCTTACCATGAGACTAATGTGATAGTACGGTAATAGAAGTAGCTACGGTATAAACTTCTTCCCTATAGGAGAAATTCGCTAAAACGAATTTTCGACCTTAACCTTAACGCTTGACCTAAAATAGCTCTTTAAACAACAATTTTTTTCTGTTTTTGTTTCCATTGAACAGATTCCTTGAAATAGAAGACAAAAATATGTTTTCTTTGAAGTGAAAAAGTAAACATAGGTTCAATGGTTTATAAGTGTGTTTAAAATGCCAGTAGGCCTGTACAACAATCAATACTATTTGGAACATAATAGATTATGCCATTAAAAAGGCCAAAAAAGTAGAAGAGGGTAATGTAATAATGGGAGATGTATTTGACCTAACTTTTTTGTTTTTTTATTATTTAATTTTTTTTGTCAGCCGACGATATCTCAATACAACAGATTTCTGAGTAATGAATGGTTTAACAGCCAGTTTGCTACGCTAATTTTTGGGGAACTCTTCGAAGGTATATTTGAATTATATAATGGCAAACACAGTAGTAACAGTAACACATTATTATTATTGGATATATGGTCAAGTAAACATAGTTTTTTGCTATAGAGAATACATAAGAATCTAATTGAAAAATTTTCCAACAAAATTAAAATGTTTAACCTATTTTATGGATAAAAATGTTTTTTCTTTTTGTTTATTTTACCAACGTCACCCTGGTTTAAGTTACATTTCAGAAATCAGAAATCAGGAAATCTTTATTTGAAGCAACTTAAACAAGGCTAAGTACAAAAGTCCCATGCGCCCTAATTGGTGCGTGCGGGATAAAAATTTAAACAGTGTACAATTTACAATTTTATAATATTTCCACTGGCAGTAATTTTAGTCCTTTAATGTTGATTTCGAGTTTTGTGCACACTTTTATTTTGTAGTGGAAGTATATTACATCCAAATAACAAATGCAAAATTTAAATTAAAACTAATTAACAGTGATAAAAATTAACAAATATTACTAACAAATATATTAAATACTCTAAAGAATGTAACAATAGCTTCACAATAATAATAAAGGAGAGTATATTCGAAGAACAAACTAAACACAATAAATAATCATGAAAAAGGTTATTAAGCTTCATTCCACCTAGTTTAAGCCTTATTGTCATCGTTGTTTCAGCCCTATTCAATTCGTAGTTTCAATCCCTATTGTCATCGTCAAAACAACAAAGGAGATCCTGAAAACCAAACAAATACTAAATTGGCCTCGTGATAATATGTGATGTTTTGATAATTTAATATCCAATATCAATCATGTCTCCAGGGGTTTTTTAATGTGAAATTGAAACACGTTTGATGCCTTTTAAATGCAAACCTAAAGTAAATTAATCTCTTTGAAAGTTCATATCATCGTGGATGTCCCATTTCCCCTGCTGTGCTTTTGGAGTTATGACCTTGATAGCAGTAATGTATTTTATATTTCACGTCGAAGATAAATCCTCCCTTTGTATCTGTTTCTTGTTATTGATTGTTAAAGATCAAAATAATTCAAACCTTCTAGGTTGCCTTGATTATTATTTATTATTTTTAACAAAACAGCTTACTTTTAGTCAAGTTATTTATTTTAAGGGCCTTTCCTTACCTCATCAGTAGTTTTTAGATTGTTACATTATAATGATTAATTGTTCTTCCAATATTCGTTAAAAGGTATTGTAAAATATCGAACTAACATTAGTCTTGGTGTGATAATAGAATTCCATTACATGACGTTAATTCCACTTAGAGTATGTTTCAACCTATTTCTATCATTAGGATAAATAAAGCTAGGGCAAAAACAAGTTAAATATTGTATACGGTATTTTTTAATGCAATACTACCCAAAACGGAATTTGTCATCTCTTTCCTTTATTACGTTTTCTTAAGACACGTACAGTAATATATTCAGTATTTTTAAAAATCTATAATTAATATGTTTTTTCTCATACGTCTTTAAGAATTAACTGGCAATAAGGATGGGGATACAACAGCTTATTAAAGGAGTATGATAAAAATAAACAAAGCACCAACTGTTTTTTATTCCAAATAGGCGATTGCCGAATATCAATGGAACGCCTTCACTTTTGTCAAGCGCAATACCAGTGTGTCATCTAAGTGTGGAAATTGCTGTTTCTTCCTTCAGGCGTTTTTGTTGACTTTTCGTAATGAGTATCTGTTCTCACATACATAAATATACAAAATTACTTAGGCACACTTTATTTTTGATGTTTCTTTCTTTTCCTACATTTAAATTTAAAAACCAATATTAGACTTAAGTATTAACATTATTAAAAGTGTAACCTTTTCATTGGATTACTTGTCTTACATCTGGGGGGTTAACGTTCCCACGGCATTACAGAAGTCCTGGACACAATCAATGAAATCTAAAGATAAGTTAACGCCATTTTTTACAGATGAGAAATGGAATTAGCAATTCGCAATCCCTGAGAACAAATACAAACTAAGTCATTAAATACGTTACTACGGTCTTCTTATTTACTGGCTGCTAAGGATACCTTTTACACAATAAATGAATTGTTTGTCCTAAAAGTTTATAATTTAGATTTTAAACTATTTAAAATAATTGTTTGATTTTCAGCATATACAATTACTTTAGAAAAATAACGCTTTGATTGCATTTGTTGAATCGAATGGACGATACATCTTTCATCATTTGACTGATAGCAATATTGTTAGTTTCTTATTTGTTATTGAACCGGTTATTTTCCTAAATGAATTTCCAATAAATTAAGTCGTGAATAAAACATGACTTTGTTTTCTTTACATCTCTAAGTATCGGTTTTTCCAAAAAAATACATAAAACCCCAATTTTCTAAACGTGTTGCAGTTATCTAATGCAGCAATAACACACAGATGAAAACATATTGCTGTTTACTATCTCATGTTACAAAATACCGTATTTAATTTTTCTTGCCAGGCAAATAAAACAATGGTTTGTATATGATATTTTTGACAAGGAGCGACACCACCAATTCCCTTAAACTATTGAAGTTGACCAAACTTCAATATAGCAATAACTGTGGGATGAAGGTCCATCTATAATGTATGAGTATGTTAGACACTTTTGTGAACGACACGACGCGACGCGACGTCAAAACAAAACACTCTACAACTTCGTCATTCACTGAATAATTTACGACCCCCTCTTTTAAATGTAAATGTCTGCAATATTATGCACAATGAAACGATTTCAAAAGTTTTTACTAGTTTTATTTTAGTCTGAAATGTTCGGATTGTCCAAAAACTGTTGTTTTAACCAACTGTTATTTCAAATGTTTTTGTTGTTCTTTAATTTGTTCAAATATTATCTTTAAAATTTGTTGTATTAAGTTAATGAGGGATTGAACTCTGTAAATATGAGATATTAAATAATTATGATTTAAATAGCCTGATAATCGATAAGACTGTATTGACTGCACTGCTGTAGGAATACTATGCTTTAACTGTTTCCTGTTGAGTTTACCGCTACTGAGAGTATTAGGCTCTTCAAGGGGAAAAATTTAATTATATATCCTCTCTTTCATAAATGTATACTTTTTATTTCAGGGCAGGATCTACCATGTAATTGTAAGAATATAACTACGTAACTTACTGTTTTATAATTTTGACAAGATTGATTTTTATCAGTATGATAAAGGTGTATTTTTAATTTACTAAGACCAGAGACCTATTCTTTCGTATATACCTTTTTTGGGAACTATATTGAGTCAGATTTATTTTATAAACTATGTCAAGCAACTTAATAAACTCTAAACCCGGAGATACGTTATGTAACGGTTTTTTAAGGTTTTATTCATGCAGCCTAAACGCGGTCGGTTTAGTGAGTCGGTGACGCAGTTGGTAGCGCACTCGACCCCCGTTCTGTGGCGGCAGTGTCGCAGGATCGAGTCCCGATAATGCCGCATACTTTTATCAGCACTGTTCATCCTTGTACTGTACCGGCTCACTCCTTGGGTTTGCTTCATAACTTCCCCGCACAGGCCTGAGGACCATGTGGGGGGGGGGGGGGCAAATGCAAGGTAAAAAGAGACTGCCACCCTCTTTTTTTTTTTTAAAAAAGTAGTACATTGATTGTATTGCGTTTGGTATATTAATTTTAATAACTTCTATAGGCCTACCCTTTCTATAAGAAATATATAAAATATTTATATTATATTAATAATATAATATATAATTATAATATTTTATTTATATTATAATTATATTATATTTAAAGAAATTTTAAAATATTTTAACTCCTTTCAGCCAAATCATTTCAACCAAAACCTTCCAATAGTCCAGTTGCATGTAGTTGTATATACTATATGTTTGACTTATTTTAATTTGAACTTAATGTATTATTATTGTAATAGCGCGTTCTTTTTGTTTAGGAATAAATGCAAAATTGTGAGTTGCTATTAAAGCAAAATAAATGTTCAATTTTAATATTGCACTGTTTATTTTTATGTGTCCAACTAACGCCCAAATAATGCCGATCAAATATTCTGAAAGAAGTCGCTTGTAACTTACTTATGATATGATGTCAGTGATGCTAAAACTCAACACAGATGTTGATTTGCAGGCACATATCCAAAAACGTAAATATGGTTTATCATGTGCCCAACCAACTGTAAAAATGTATATTTATAGAAAGTAATAATCGCCTACTGGGAAACATTTAATCTATTTGTGTTTAATTTTTAAACATTGCTTCAATAAAACATGTGACCAAATTTGTATACTTATTTTGTTAACCTACAACCAAATTTGCTGCCCATGAAACCCATTTTATTTCAAATTAATTTTTCTACGACTTTCAATAACTATAGTAAATTATATTGGAATTTTGCATGGCTAAAGGAATTTCCTTTAATCAGTGTGCTTGAATTTTATCCAATAATGCCCGTGACCTATTAAAAAAAAGTATCTAAAATTATGGTTGCTTACTATACAGATAAAGTATTCTTATACCTATATAACATTTATGTTGAAGAACGTATAGATCAAGACGTATACAGGAAGTCAATTTCACAAATCGCGAAAACGTGCAACAGCTGTGCGTGAAATCACGTTTTCCGATAATATTCCGCTAGTAGGAGCGCCTGCTGTTTCTATAATTTATAACTTTGCTCTTTGGTTTTTAGTCCCCAACATTTTTTTACTATTGAGGATATCATGAATAATTCAGTTCTTTTCTTATATCAGTGATTAATTTGACCTCAGTTTGAGGAGCTCGTTTTCAGATAAAGGAGCTGAAGAGTTAAATTTTGAAATTCGTTCAGAATTTATTAGAGAGGCATGATTTTCCTTCTCTTATTTGTAACTTGTCATAGCCTTTAGATGTTTGATCCTTTTTTTATTAAATGCTTAAAGTTTATAATTTGTATATTATGATTGAAATACTACTGCTTCGACAAGGAATCTCCGAAGGTTTAGATTTTACAGGGTTTGATTTTGAGTGATACATTCCTATCTTGTCTTAAAAGATAAGGAAGACAGGTTTTTCCGAAATCCCCTCGTGGCTTACCTCTACAATATTTTAAGTTTAAATTTTTTTCCACACATCAATAGCGGTAAATTGTTTACGGCAACCAGACTGTAATGAAGCAAACAGGAAAAGACTATTAAATCCCGATTTGAGGAAAATATTTTCCTGGAAGGAAACTACGCTCATTAAATACTAGTACTACATATAAATAAACCTTGATCAACTCGTGTGTATTTATTATACTTTAATTTTACTTGTTGTACATATGTTTCGCTTAGCTGGCTTTTCCTTAATTGTTATAATTTTATGATTCGATTGAAACGTTTGTTATGCTTTAATAACCTTAAATTAAGTTAGCCTTTACATCATTGAAAATTTTAACAACTTTTCTTTATATTTAATTATTTAACTATATTTTAGTTTTTTTAATGTGTAACATCATGTTTTTATTTTTTCTAATTAATTATTAGTTTATCTTTAAACTTTATTTAATCTATAGTCCAGAATGTAAAACGAAATAATACACTCCCATTAACTTCCCATAAGTATGCCATAAGTGAATCAGCTTTAATCAGTCGATTTCTCGCAGTCAATGAAAACATATTCTATGTCAATGTTTGCTCGACTTAATCACTCGTATACAATATCTATGTAATTAAAATGTTATTAAATATTTTAACTTTTTTCGTCTGTTATCTTTAAGGCACAAAGTTAAGTTATTGTTCAATTACGGCGCCACAGTTGAGTTATAATTAAGTTTTTTTATTAGGTATTCACTTTGAAATATAAATATTGCTAAAAAAACCAATAGGCGGTTCATCCTACATTGCAAAAACGATCCAGGGCATTTAAAAATACTCACATACGCAGAATAAAAATACAACGCAATGCAAAGGAAGAGCATAAAGATGACATTCGTACAGTATGGTAACGATTTAAAACTTCAAAGAGATTTAAGATTTAAAGAGAATGTCAAAGGAGTTTCTAGAGGATTTTTTTTAGGAATACATACACTAAAACCGTTTTAATGAAGTTGTCAGATGACGTCACATTCCTTTGTGCCTGGGATGGCTTGTATCGCGTCATTACGTAGTTTGCGGAATTCTTCAGAAGAGATATTTTACTCTATGCCCTCTGTATCAAAGTATCATCTATAGATGAAGAAAAGCATGTTTCGAGGTACATTCACTGATTATTCGCTAAGACGTTTTGTATAACTATGATGGTAATAATGGTTGTAAGTTTATTGAATTGTAATACAGTTTTACGAAACTAATCTTTTAAAATATATTTTCATCACTCTGTATACGAAAATTGCCCGTTACCGTACAGCTGAAATCTACAAAAACTCTCGATTTCCTTACGTCAAAACAAGTAATGATACGCTGCTTTTTCGGTACCCATACAATCTATTCCCGTACCCAAAAAAACCATTTCCGTACCAAAACAAAATTTTGCAGGACCCAAACAAACGAATTCCTTAATTTTACAGTTCAACCAGCTAACTTTATAAACTAAAATAGACTGTTTAGCAGTATTGTGTTTACTTATAGAAAAATGACTAAATTATGAAATGTCGATAGCGTTTTACTTGCTCGGCTTACGCCTCGCAAGTAAAACACTATCTTGCCCCGAAATGGGCTACTTTCGTGACTAGTAGTGAAATATACTATTACAAACAGTAAGGATGAAGTTTAGGGTGACGAAAAACATTTTAGACATTTTACATGGACGAAGTTATGTACATGACTTTGTTTGGCAACTAAAGGATGTGTTATTATTAGTAAAGGATGTAAAAATTATTATTATTATAAAGTAATAATGTAAACAGCATATCGAAGTGAGGAAGCATATCGAAACTTGAAAATGCCTAATTGCCGTTTATATTTAACGAAAAGTATTCAAATTGGACCCTCTTAAAACTAAAGTTTAATCCAAATGTTTAATTACTCACTGTTTATTTAAATAACATAAAAATAATTTCATTACTATGATTAAAATACAAGAGCTTCATTTTGAGCACCCAGTAAAAATCTAAAATACTTTAAAGATAAAGAGGAAAACAAAAATCATGGCTATTTCTTCACGATAGAAGCGTCTATAAACTTAAATTATCCTGAGAGTTTCTTAAAAAAAATCGTTTTATTAAGAGAGGATAAAATGTAATTTATGAATAAAGAATAAAGTTTATATCGGTAACTGGATTGGGTGTTTAGCTCATTGGTTTTCGTGGTCGCCAAAGATCTGTAGGTCGCCAGAACGAAATGAATGAAGTTTACCTGTTTGATGGGTTGCTTCTGCCTTGGCTATCATTAATCATTAGTGTAAAATTAATGATCCAGTCTAAAGAAACAGCTGAGCTTTGTAAGTGGCAAATTTATCACCTCAGTTCTACATTATTGATCCGTAAGGGGCCGTCCATAAATTAAGTTAAATTACGTAGTGACAAAATCAGCCTTTTCAGACCCCCTCACCTCCTTTTAACGGTCTCGTCACGGACACGAGCCCCCTTAAATTTTACGTAACGCCTCGCTGCTCTCTCCCCAAAAATGTATCACAAACGTCGTCTTTAAAGAAAAAAAAACAAATTCATTAGTCAATTTAGTAAATTTTTCTTGAAATTTAATAGCTATATAACAATGGGTCAAACCCCCACACCCACCCCATAACGCAACCGAAAACCCCCCTCCCCCCTGGGAGCGTTACGTAATTTACGGATGGCCCTTAAAATGTGTTCACTTTCAAATAGCTTTCACCAAATACTTGTTTGGCGTCCTAATTACAGATTACCTTATGTACAGCTTCATTGCATTCAAGTATTTGCTAAATATCAATATAGTTAGGACTTGTTACAACTGGTGAATGAAAATATTTTAGGATGTTTCCTGTAAGCACTAACAAGATGTTAACAAAAATAAAATAGGTTATCTTTTTCTAAAACTTTATTTACACAACAACTTAAGAGAAAAAATTGTTTATCATGAAAATTCTAACAATACAAATAGTATAAAAAGTATTAACATAAAATCAACAATATGTACAGGTATAATTTAATTAGTAATAAATATTACGAAGGAACCTATACGATTAGTGACATTTCAGAGGAGTTGCCAAGTGATTGTTTATTGTTTTACTATTTGTAGGAAAACTAAGCAAAATGAACACAATCAAAATATATTACCGTTGTTTTACTTTTTTCGCAGATATTTTGCTCGTTATAAGAAAATTTTTACCAAAGCAAGCATTTCAAAAAGGCTTTATTTTTCAATGCGCTAAAAATTACAATATTGCAATATAATATGCATAGGGATAATGTTTTAAACATTGTAGCAAAATACTTGTGATTAGGAAGAGGGCTAACGCGATATTTAGAATGTTTCTTTTTATTTTAGCTTCAGGATTGACTTTGGATATTTTAAGTCAATGGTATTATGTTATCAAAAGTCAATGGCTCCAGGAATTTTTATTTTATCTAAACACATCTCCTATAATTTGCTCTATAAAATATATTTTTGTTATTCATTAAAACTGTCAAAATAATTAGCTATTATAACAAAAATATTGCCATTAGAACGAGACATATTATAGCCTATTTTGGGTATTGACAGATTTTGTGAAATATAAAATACAATCGCCAACAATGATACAATGAAATGTGGATTAAAGAGAACTTTGAAAATCGGTTTAATTAGTTAAATTTTTTTATTAAATTTAGATCCACCAAGTAAGTTAAATTAAGTTTGAATTTACTTATTCTAGGATTATTTTAAGTTAAAAAATTCCTCAGAACCCCTTTTGGTAGTTCATAAAATAAGTGGATGGTGAGTTAACATGGTTTCATCAAACAGATGTTTTAAAAAAGTAATTTACTATCTCATTCAAACTAAATTATTATTTAAAAATATTTTACATTTTTAGTCATTGTTGAAACAGGTTAGTGATATGTAAACCTGTTTATAAGGTTTTAGGTTAAAACTAACTTGAATGAGTGAATTAAATAAAAATATGTTTTACCAATAATTTAACTTAACACCGGGGAAAAAATAATTAACAAAGCGTTTTAAAAACGCCGGTTTCAAACTAAGAAGTCATGTTATTTTCCATCCGATACCGCCTTGGTGAAACACTAGCGTTTTATCTTGTCATATTGTTCAAATTGCTTTCACTTTTTTAACGTTATTTCCATTAACGTTAGTTCCACATAAATATTTTCGAAGTGCCCCCAAGAACACGACAATGCCAAGCGTTGCCTTCTCGTAATATTTAACTTTCCACCATTATTACACCATTATTTTCTTTAAGTTATAATAAATGTACATACATTGCCATATTTAGTTAAATTACGTTATTAAATAAAGTAAAATAACTGGTTTGCAAGACTGATAAATATCAATAACAATATAAAGAAATAAATTGCAGATAGTTTTCATCTGAGCAATTTGTTGTCCTCGTATAAGACAAGTATACTCGGTTCCACGTTCACCTTTTAGTATGGAATTTCCATGAGCCATATATTTCATATGGTAATTCATGTTGAACTAACCAAAGTAAGTCATAATCAGCCGATAATTTTAGAATATGTTATTAATATTAGTAAACAAATATACCCAACATTGGTAATAGAATTTAATTGTCCCATTATGCCTCTACTGAAAGTTGAATGTGAACTTGAGTATAGGACTAAGCAATGACACAATAACACAATGAAAATTTAACTTATATGTAACGTCCTTACGTAAACTTTTTAAATAAAACCTATTCAACCCATAATTACATTTGTATAATAAATATATAAGCTTTTACAGACTAAAATATTTAGCATCTCTATTCCCGTTTCTTAATAATTTTCCTCGGCTCAAAATCCACCGAGGTCGTGCGATCGATGTTTTGCGTCTCCGCCAAACTTTGTTGTGCAGTGGGAACAATGACGACCGGGACAAAAAGCGTTTTAGCGACGTCAATGCCTTCGTGCTCCTTGTGGCGCGGGTAGAACCGGGCGACGGGCTTGGAGAAACCGTGGGCCATGAATACCTTGCTGTACGCCTTGTCCGCCATGTCGCTCAGTCGCTTGTCGTCCGCGGGGGCGGGGATAAACAGCGCCCTTTCGAAGTTTAGAGGGGGAGCGTAATGAAATGGGGAAATTTCAACGTTCCCTAAAGAAGGAGCATAGTGGACCGGAGGAATTTTAACCTGCTCTAAAGGAGTAGCATAGTGCAGAGGGGGAACTTTAACCTTCTGTAATGGAGTAGTATAGTGCACAAGGGGAAATTTATCCTTCTCTAAAGGAGTACCATAACGCACCGGGGAAACTTTAACCTTCTCTAAAGGAGTAGCATAGTGCACAAGGGGAATTTTATCCTTCTCTAAAGGAGTACCATAACGCACCGGGGGAACTTTAACCTTCTCTAAAGGAGTAGTATAGTGCACAAGGGGAATTTTATCCTTCTCTAAAGGAGTACCATAACGTACCGGGGGAAATTTAACTTTCTCTAAAGGAGTACCATAACGTACCGGGGGAATTTTATACTTCTCTACCAGCCCTTTCTGTGGGTTTGGTTTCGGGTCGAACCATTTCTCCGGGTTATACGGTGTATCTGAGTGTGCTGTGTATGTGGATCTATAAGGTACTTTTGGACGAGCTGCGGTTGAGGGTTTCTTAAACCCGTAGTCGGGTCCGAAAGGTGACTCTGGAGTTGGAGCGAAATCCTTCAGTGGCTCCGGGGAGGGAGCGTATTTGACCGGATCTTCGTGTCTAGGTTCGTCCCCGGGGTCCATAAAATCCCCATAACCCATTATTCCCAAGTCAAAGTCCTCCAGCATGTCGTCGTGCTGGGGCTGAGGAGGTTTCTTGGAGTAGGCTTCATGGACGCTTTGGATCTCCTTGGAACTCTTCTCCATCTCCTCGTGAGTCGGGTGTTTGACGTTGAGGGTGACCTGGTCGTCCTCGCTGTCAGGGTAGGGTGTGTCGTAGTCTGCGGCGTGGGGGGTGTACCTCTCCTCGGGCTGGGGCAGGAAGTTGTCCGAGTCCAGCTCTGTGTCCACGGGACTGAAGTTGATGTTGAAGTCGCTCCCTGAACGGTCGTGGGCGATGTCGTATGTGTAGTGCCTCATACCAGGCGTGGCTGGAACAAACGTTCTCTGCTTAGTGTGTATTGAAGCAATTAGTAAGTAATAATATTTAGTAACATCTTTATTAGATATCCCCTTTAATCACTCTTGATTTACTGACATCAAAATCATTGGCTGGTTTAAATGTTTCGTTATTTCATCATCCAATACTATTTAAGTAATTCTCACTCACAATTAATTATGGGCTTCAGGGGAGAAAAACTTAAAACTGAGGATGAAACGTGACAATTCAAAAGTAATTTAACATGCTACTCAACATCAACAAAATATCAAAACGCCACAATTAATGGGAAACAACTTGAAACCGGAAGATTAAACAACAATGCTTGGTAATTGAATTTATATCTGAAATCTTCAACATACAAGTCAATGATAATACCTAGAGCATATATTTTAATTAAAGCCTTAGTTCGAGAAACTCATCAAGACGTCAGATAAATAGAAATTCGGAAATAATTTTTTATTGTTTTATTAAGCGTGCACGAGGAATTTTACAGCGTACAAATAAATTATGAAAAATATTTTCACAACATTTAAAAACGAGTAAATTAAAGTTTTGAGTGCACAAAAATGATCAAAACTATATGAGTTATTTGGTTGAACAAATATCTGTTACTCCAACGGAAATAGAACGTGGATTGTTTCCACATAAATAAAGGGATAATTGAATGCATAGACTTGTTTCTCCACTAATGAATACCGCTGATAGAGGTACACATATTTGCTGTATCACACAAATTTGCTGTATTACGCTATTTACTCGCAAATATTTCATCTGCTTCATTCCCACAGAAATGTTTGAAGTTGTGATTCTAAGAACTTTCCACTGTTCACATATAATGCACAATTTTATCTAAAATGTGAAAACAACTATAAAATTTACCATTATGAAGAATAGTTGCCCGGGAAATCTTGGAGTGTAGTCATATTTGCCACGTCAGAATTAGATTGTTTTTCAATGAAATATGATGAATGCTGGCCATTCATACTGTCTCCATATTAGATATTAATTATTATAGTTTTCAGACGTCGCGTCGTCTCCTACAATCAATAGGTTTTATTTATCAACAATTATCCTACGTTAACAGACAATATAGTGTCTCTTCAATTTGCGGTATTTTCATTGTTTTACAGGGTGAGTCTTCTAAGCCATCCACAACAGATTATAGGCAAACGGCTTAACATACAAAGATTAAACAAAACATTTCCCCACTAAATCATATCCAAGGAACAACGTAAAAATATGTTAAACCTTTTTAAAATACAGAGTGTTCCAAAAACCGGGGGTGACGGGTTCGAATCTCGGAATTTTTAAATGTAAACATATGTCATTCTAGACATCTTTTTAAGCCCTAAGCAAGACAGACAATTTGGTGAAAACAGAACTCAATTATCTTTATTATTTTCAAAATGGCGGCCGTTTTTGTGAAAAGTATTGGTATTTACGGAATACCCTGTATCTCGAGAACTTCTTAAGGTTTTTTAGTTCTGTTTAAAATTCTTAATCCTTGTAAACTCAGCTTTAATTTGATATGTAGGCTAAGATGAAAAAATTAGAAAAAAATTATATTTTTTAAACATTTAATTTTTTGTTAATGTTGGTAGCACTGAAAATCAAAAATTTTAAATAGCAACAAATGTATTGAATGTTGAATAGGATATCATTTTAAAGGTCTTGTAAAAACCTACAATTTTCCAATTTATACTCTCCTTCTATCTTTGGTAGTTTTTCAGTAATAAAAAAGTAACTCTATTTTCCCATATAACACCCATGTAAAATTTATGTACTCAATGTTTAAAGAATGCGAATTTAAATGCTTTGAGTACTGTACATTTAACATGGGCGTTAAATGGGAAAATAAAGTTGTTTGTTTATTACTGAAAAACCTCCAAAGATAGAAGGGGAGTAGGCCTATAAAATTGGAAAATTGTAGGTTTTTGCAAGACCTTTAAAATTATATCCTATTTGACATATGTTGCTGTTTAAAATTTTTGATTTGCAGTGCTACCAACAATCACAAAAAATAAAATGTTTAAAAATATTTCATTCTAATATTGTCATCTTACATATCAAATTAAAGCTGAGTTTACAAGGATTAAGAATTTTCAAATAGAACTAAAAAAACCTTAAGTAGTTCTCGAGATACAGGGTTTTCCGTAAATACCAATATTTTCACAAAAACGGCCGCCATTTTGAAAATAATAAAGATAATTGAGTTCTGTTTTCACCAAATTGTTTGTCTTGCTTAGAGCTTTAAAATTATGTCTAAAATGACATATGTTTACATTTAAAATTCCGAGATTCGAACCCGTGACCCCCAGTCACACTATGTATTTTAAAAAGATTAAACATATTTTTACGTTGTTCCTTGGGTATGATTTAATGGGGAAATGTTTTGTTTCATCTTTGTATGTTAAGCCGCTCGCCTATGATCTGTTGTGAACGGCTTAGAAAACTCACCCTGTATATCACTGTTTTATCTTATGATACAGAAAAAAGTTTCACACGAAGTATTTTTTTAGCTATCAAAATGAAGATGATTAGATCGAATTTGTTCGGCTTCATGTAAATTATACTTTTGTTTAAAGATGGATGAGGAAACCAGTGTTTTGTTGTACGCCCTACCTTAAACTTTTATGTTGAGTCTGTTTAAGCCTCATCGTATTTTATGAGTTTCATTTAACTCAGTACATGGTATAACTATTGAAACTATATTATACTCTAAAGCAAACAAAGTTTGTACGGGCAAACATTATTTTTGTCCTATGATTTTTTATTTTTTATTCGTTTTTGAGGTTTTCGGTCACAATATATCGATTGGAGGTGGTGACAAGAATGGGAAAAATCCATTGTCTATGATACGGCCCTCAAATTGCCCTTGTAATATTTATGAACAATTTAACCAGAGCAGCTGACTGATATATTCAGGTTGTTTTTATTTTATCCGAGCAGAGCTCGGCGTCTTGGTTCTAGACGTAAAAAAAACATGAAGGAAGAGTGAGAGGCACATAATTTGGCAAAACAATTCTATTCTGGGTGCAGTAACTTTGGAATATTAACCATGTTAACCAACGTTGTAAAACACAAATATATTGAGTTAATATAAAACATGTTCGTCTATCGAGTGGTCAACGATTTTTACTGTCTTCTATTTACAAGCTGTAACAACGTAATAACATGGTTTCATAATGGAGTTTTAAACTCAAACGCGAAAAAAAGAAAATTGTTTGTTAATTTTTAGCAACAAGGCCTACTTTAGTCTTTCCATGTACCCTGTGGCACTAACTTAAGCCTTAAAAGCTTCTCTATTGTAATTTTAAATTTAATATACATAAAACCACTCTCAGCCGTGGAAGGCACTTGTTTTGCGGTAAGGAACAATAGATGCGGCCCAGCCGTGTCCGGATTGATTTGCCGGGTGTTACCGTTGCTTAACATCACGCCGCGCCGCCAGCCGTCCGCCGAGCATGACGGGATAAACTGCATAGTTTTGCATTCGAAACGCCGAGCTGGCTGCGTAAAGACTACCCAGCAAATAGAAAGATTATGTGATGGGAAAAATCAATACGTAGATCGCTTGGGTGCTTGGGTGGAAGAGGGGACTTCGGTGGTAGGGGTGGGGTAAAATTTAAGTCTTTTTTTTTTAATTAAACTTAATGCAAAACATTTAAACATGTAATTTAGGTTATATTTCGTTAAAAAGTGACGTATAAAATGCCATCTTTAGTAAGGGGGCACATAAACAAAGCCAAAACCGAAAATTAGGCTTTAAGTAAAATGACTACAAAAAACCACTGAAAATTTACTAATATTAATTTTAAAAGAACCATAAACATATTAAGTATATTTTTCACATGGCTTGATATGAAGGGGAGACGTGATATAGTCATACCCAAAATTAAAAAAAAGTTCCCTAAGTAAAATAGTGCAATAGTAAGAAAATTCAACCGCAAAATAAAATGAAAAAATCCTTAAAAGTCATTCTTTAGAGCAGTTTTAAGGGATTAAAATGGGTTAAAAGTAGCCAATCTAACCCATTCATAATAAGGGTAAGGGTGAAACGGACACGCACCAAATTAATAGCTGAGTCTCTAAGTAAAAAAAAAACTACAACAAAATAACCACCAAAGAGAATTTCAAAATCATTTAAAGTCCAAATATAAAAGATATATTGAGGGGTTAAAATAAACAGCCTATGTTAAACATTGGGACTCAAAGTAAGCAAACAAAGGAGTAAACATAAATCCAGAGGAACACTGAAAAATATATTGAAAGTTTAACTTCAAAGGCTATTTAAAGGATGAGGGATGATAAATAAAGTAAAATGCCCTCATGACCAAAGCTGTTTTTTATTTTTATTTTTTTATTCAGCCAAGGTACTGTTGGTTCTTCGATATTGGTTCGATTGGTCACCTCAATCACCATCAGGCCTTTCTCTCCTTTGTACTGATGATGATAGGTGTGGACAATCGAAATCGTTTGCCATTTTAAATTTCTAATATTACCTATTGTTTTACCGTATTGTATGTGAGTACGCAGTATTAGTGTTGTAAGATGTATTTTATTTACATCCAATATAGAAAACATGTATAGTAACAATCAAGAAGTTTTTTAGTTGCCTGTACTATTAAATACTCAATAATACTGTTTTGTCTATTATTCATAAATAATGATACAATAGTCTAAAAAATAAGTTTTGTTAAAGACTATGGAAATATGTAGCTTATTGTCGTATCGTTGCCATATACATACAGAATTAAGATGCGATTTCACCACAATGAATTCATAAAATATTTAGAATTCATCCGGATGTAAGGCTTGATTCCCATTTACAAGGTATCATTTACTACTACGATTTAAAATATTTTAAGGTCACTTAAAGTACAAAAGATACCATTTTTTATCTTAATAATCTATAGTATAACAAGGTAAAGTTTAGGATGGAACAGTCCTTAACAACTCTTGCGTGTAGGGCCTGAACAAAAGCTCTACAAACTTCTAAAATCTGCTGTTGGAACATAACAACCACTGTATTTGAGGTGTACTGATTATAGTCGAGAGACAATTGATTAGGCCTACTCCCCAATTTTTGTCGAAAAACAAAATTTCTTTTAACGAATTTCTAAATAATATTGAATGATAATAAAATTGTAGCCAATTAAAGGTAATGGTTTCTTTTATCCCGTTTCAAAAATGTTTGAATATATTGGAAAATAACTCTCTAATACACACAAGAAAAATCAATATTATAGCATGAAATTAAAGATAAGATGAGATTAAGACAAGAGAAGTCTTTGTTTATAATGCCATTACAGGAATTACAGAAAACATTGTATTTTATCTAAAATTATAAGAAGAACAACAGGAATTACAGAAAACTTTGTTTTTATCTAAAAAGATAAAAGGGACCCTATTTTATATCCGCAATAAAGGTGATTGAACTGCCCCACTGAAGGGTCAGTTTTAATTACTTGGTTGTTTGAGGACAGCCTTAATTGGGAAAGTTAATTGAATCGGGTGGTCAAAGTAGGCCTGAAACCTAATGAAAGTATTATTACTTCAAGTGCTTCCGTAAGGTAGAGTAATATCATTCCTTTTATCCGTCTATTCTTTTCTTCTAAGTTTGAATGTACCATTTTGCCTTAGAATTAACTCAATACTACAGTTTTCAAAATCTTTAACCAGCATAATAAACAAAAAAAACATAGTAATTTTTTTCCTAAAGAGTTTGAGGTGAAAACTAGATTAGTCAGCAAAAGAAGCAATTTTTATTGTTATTGCACTTTATGGTCATAATTTGTTTAGAGTTTAGTTAACGGTTTCATATTCGTTTTAACACCTAACGTTTCCATATATTATCATATATTCTTTCATTAAATCCCTTATAATAACTAAATTTTATGTTATGAAAAGGCTAGTGACGAATCACTTTAAGGGAAATAAAAAGGAATTAATTTTAGCTATTGCTGTAATCATTGAAACAGCATCATTTGAACATTTGAAACTAAAGTGAGGCATATCCTCTAGCCTTTCAAATAAAATTCACATAAAATACCCCTTGCTACAAACAATTATAATACAATTTAATAGTTATTTCAAGTTTTACACCATAATGTTTAACAAGTTGATCGGGAATGACTAAATCCGTGTATTTTCCCTTTTTAACGGCTAGGTTACAGAGATTATGTTCAAATGATGATGTTAAATTAAAAAAAACGATGATGCATCATTAATTCATAGCCCAATGACAGATCTCAAAATTGTTAGGCTTAAAAACCGGAGTAAACCATTATTGTCAAGCTTATGAGGTGAGCACCATGTCCAGGTCCTCTCGTCTTCTTATTAGTCAGTCTTCCTACTTCAGTCTCTCAATAACTCCTCATTACAACCCTACCACGTTCACAACCATTTCCCCACGTAGTGTCCCAGATTGCTCTACGAGTACCACGTCATTGTGGTAGGGCCACATCCCAAGGCCGCACGACAAGAACCGGAACCAAAGGACCACTGGTCAAATCGGGGCAGGCGCAACAGTCATTAATGCGTCAGTTGCACCAGGCGTCATTGTCACTGTGGCTAATGACGTCATTGACGCCGGCGTCGGCGTCGGGGCGCCCTCTTGCCCAACGTGCCAGTCACCCCTCAATGAATGACTAGGTTTCCTCACTCTTGCTTCAACTGTGACAATGCTGCGGCCTTCTCTTCTGTTTCACGCACTCTTTCTACGACTGCATTGAGGCATTGTGGACAGAACGTGAGCTTTCTTCTAAAAGAATCAGCCTTCTTCACGTGCCAAAAAGGAGTTGGTGTGATTCGATATCCATCCATTCCAAATCCAAAAATCAGGTGTAATGGATGTACTAAAATCCAATTTATATATATTTACGTAAATAAAAATATCGTAACATTTCTCAAGAGATTAAAAATTCTTCTAAACATATACTTATCCTAAGTGTTTGGAAAATATTCGTTTTTGAACTTTCCCTTGATAAAAAAGGGGATTTAATTTTTTTAATCTCTCCTCACTTAAGTTTTGGAACTATTTTTTATTGAAATAAAAGCAATTTTTAAGAAAGAACAAACAAGGTTTGAAGAGGCTAAACAAGTTCAAAATGGCTTAAAACTGACAAATCTTTGATTTCATTAGTCAACTTCACATTCATTTTTCTATCTTCTCCATCTAAAGCTCTTTATGGGAATTCGTAAGTGGCATGGTTTAAGCTTAAACGCACTTATAAAATTTACATGCGTAGCATAGAATCATATGCTAGTTAACATTTACAAAACTAGTTTATGTTAGTTGGTAATTTTAAGAAACAAGCTATATCGGAAAAATGAGATATCAATATTTTATGAATTATTAACGCTTAAACAATTAATACACCAAAAGAAAAATTCATATATAGTATTTTTTTACATTGTCAAACTATGTCCAACATTTAAGGCTGATAAACGATTATGTAAAACTTGAACAAAGTTGCACAAGTAGAATAAGCATATAAGTACAGTAAATACATAACGTTTTGAAGTATCAAGCTTGTAAGTTAATATATTTTCGCTTGAAAGGAGAGACTATTATAGTTCAAAATAGCTAAATAATAAATACGTTTTCCTTGGTTCGCAATATTCGCCTATTTTTTATAGCTAATTGTTGTAACAGGAATACTGTCACTTCTTTTGCAGAAGTAGTGACAGTATAATGATCTCTTAAAACCCTTAATAAAAGATAAATTAGTATTATAAGTATTATGTTAATGATTTATTTTCGATTTTTGTAGACATTTGCCATTACTGATAAGTATTAACAACTTTTACGACCTTTTTGGGATCCTTTCCTTTGCCGCCGCCATTTCCTTCTCTTCCCATCAGTTTTTGCTCTTCTTCGGTAGTAGGTGGACTTGCTCTGTTCTGATAATACTTGTGATTTCTGTGTTATATTATGTTCTTGTTTTGTTTCCAGCATTAGTGTTTTGACTGGTTTACAGTTTTCCGTTTCTACGTTTTGTTGCTAAACTTTTGTACAGGTTCTAGCACAGTTGGCTTTTATTTATTAATGTTGTTAAGTTCTAGGTTTTTTCCCATCTGAAGACGGGGACAAATTCCTGATCCCGGGACGTCATGAAACTTTGTTTTCACGAATGAGCGATGGCAAATATCCACAAAAATTAAAATCAAAATATATACTCAACATCATCAAAAATTAATTTCAAACAAATTATTATGTTTATACGTCATTATATTTACTACTTTACAGATAAACATTTTGTTTCTAAATCAAACTCTTAATATTTCGACACCAATCAAAAATGGACTCGGCTACCATTCTTTATTTAACTATTTTATATATTTTTTTGTCCGTAAAAGTTTGATTCGATTGCAAACATTTTCACGGATACGAATGTAATTTATATAGTTAGTGGTAAGACAATACATGAAGGGCTGCGTTTTCAGTCGGCATTCAAACAAAACCATAAAGGAGCCATGTAAAGGATCACAAGGAAATTGTTTCTCTGTGGAGTCGCGGTTACGTCTGAAGTCTGTTTCATGAATTCATTCGGCAATCAAATGAATCTCAATAATCAAAAAATGGTTTTCGTTTAATTTTAGACTCTATTCAAAATTAAAGAATCATAATTTTAGTATTTAACAATTGAAAGGGGTGGTTAGTTGGTAGTCCAAGAGACATAGAACCCATGGAATTTCTAAACTACCAAACCTCTCAATGGGCTCAAAAAAAAAATGGGCTTCCAAAAAATATAACTGATGAGTCGCTAAGAAAATATGCCCAAAAACGTAAGCCATTGTTTTAGACTATAAACTGCAGATTATAAGTCAAAGCAATCAGTTCCATGAAAAAATTTCTTAATTAAGTTTATGTTGTGTTGTTTTTAGGTTAAGTATTTTTTATGTTACGATTAAAGTAGTATTTTACTCAAATCTCTTATTCTATACTGGTGTTGCTAACGTTGCCATGTTCTTGTATTAGTCTTATCACTAACTTCCAAGGAGGGGAAATATTCTAAAAATGTACAAGGTTGTATAAAACAGTATTCTGATGAATAATTGCGATTAATTATTAAACATACTGAACTAAATTTTTTTCAACTTCCATTAGTGTGAGTATAATAAAATATTAACTAGAAAATTCCAATAAAATAAATTGTTACATTAACTGTTAGTGGAATTTTTTCAATTGCAACTGAATAACTACCTCACTAAATAATAATACTCATCCGTTGTTTGAAAATGATTCGACTATGAGTATTTCCAACGATGGGTATCCTCTTTACGTTTGACCTTAGATTGTTCCCCATTCCAAGGCTCATTAGGACTGATTCAATTTCCCAATCTCTAGTATGCAATTACATTTTTGTTTCAGTATTTTTTCATTTTTTTAACGCATACATTAAGAAAGAGATTGAATCGAAACGTAATAGTTGAGTACGGGAGGAAAATGGAGATTAAAACTCGAAAAAAGGAAAAGACGAGATTGATTTCTCATCCCGAAGTAATCCAGCTTGCACGATAAGCCTGAAATATTTCTTACTGTAGATAAGGAACTCTTAAATTGGAACGGGTATTTCTCTGGGGTCCAACTTGTTTTCAAAATATTTTCGTTTTAAGTCTGTGAGGTAAATGTGTTTTTGAGTCTATCAGTTTTTTAATGTTCAGATGAATCGTAATCTAATTTAATACATTTATGCTTCACCACCAGAATTCATGGATTCAACCGTCGCGTAGTTTTATTGAGATGTTTGATGTATTAAATCTTTTTATTGAGTCGTACCTAACTACAAAAAGATTAATTAATGTAGTTCTTCGATCCTCATTATCCTATGATAGAAAGGATAACATGGATGTCCACCTTTATGTCAAACTTGAACAAAAATAATTGAACATAAGATAAAAATTAATCTTACTATTTGTATTTAATGCACCAACTACATAATAATTGAGATTGGAGGAATTTAATAATAGCTAAAATCCATGAAACGACTATCTTACTTTTCCACATCAATCTTATAGCATGCCCACCATTAAATGAATCTCACAATGTGTAAATTTCCCATACAGTTGACGACCGTTTCCCACATTGGCCCAAGGCTACGAAGAATCCACTTAACCCACTTAACTAAACAAAAGAAGCTAATAGTTTCCATTATTTTTGTTGTGTTTGTAGCCAATTGCAGGGAACTACTAAAAGTGATTTACGAAAACTGCTGTCATTTAATTCAAATTTTTGCTAGTGGCTAGTGGTAACCAGTTTCGATTCGGAATCATCCGCAAACCGTCCAAGGGCGTTGTTCTCTTCATTTGAAGGTCGTCGTTGCTTAAAAAAATACATTTAACATACGTATAGATGGTAACGAACATTATGAATACCGATCAACAAAACACACAATAAACAACTATAATACAGCCTGCATGTGGCAAGGATTGAGAGCGAGCCACCGTGCAACTTGACCGGGCAGTCTAGACTTTGTTCAGTGAGTGTTTAAGTGAAGCTCCTCCCCTTAAACATTTCAATAGGAAAGTACCAATCAGGGAAGAGGAAGTCCATGTATTCACAGGGATGATTCACACTCATTTCACTTAATTATGTCAAATGAACAAATTCAAATCATATGATATGAACAGTAAAAACGTACGTATCAAAAAACTTGTTGACTTATTTTGTTTTTAATTTTTTTAAAGCTCTCATGCATTTTAACTTCAGTGCAAAAATAACCGTAGTTAGCATTGTAAACAGGAATTGACATCCAATTTAAGCTCCAGTTTATATTAAAGCTCTTTGGATTTTTTGTATCAATGACTAGAGGCACTCATGTGACACAGTCTGCCAGCATTACAGCTGATGCAGGGGGCGGGTCTTCAATTTATACACTCACTGAATAAAGTATAGACGTCTCCCTCGCTCGTGTGGGTAGCGTGTAATTGTTCCTTGTGCATTTCGTTGTTCGTTGATGGTAATCTTTGTAAAAATCCGTCTATAGTTGTTTTGTATTATTGTACCTAATGTATGCATTTTCAAAACAACAACGGTCTTCAAATGAAGAGAACAAGACCCTTGGACGGCCTGAGAATATTTCCCCATTATCAAAGAGCCAAGAAAGTTAGGCCACAGCACAACTACTTATTCCAAATAAAAGAGGAGAATATTTCCACAGTTTGTCCGGTGTGCAAGGGCCACGCGTGCGCTTGCAAGGCTCGTGGCCTGCAGCGGCGGCGGGCAATACCCACAATACCCACGGGCTTGCATAACCGCGGGAAAGTGATAAGTTTTTGCCGCGCGCGCGGGAACTCGGGAACTTCGATAATCCCGGACAATGGTGCTTACATCGCTGCAGCTGTGGGTATGAATCACTGTCCGCAGTGTACGCCTTGCAAGGGGAAACGATTCAAGTCAGCGATCTCTATAATACAACTGGATCGCGCGCTGTAATGCCCAGAACAAGGCTCATTTCGGTCCGGCCGCTCTAACGGGTGAGCTTCGCCGCGCGGCCCATACACTTCATACGGGGCTTCCGTGTTTTCATTGATGTAAACTGAAGTAACTTTGTTGATACTTACTCAAATTAAATGGGGGTTTCACCATTGTACTCCTTATGAAATTGCGGAGGTTGTGTAGTTTTACGTTATTACAAGCACCATTGCAACGATATAAATAGAAGGAAAAGGTGTGACTTGGTATTTTCTCTAGTTTTTTGTTTGTGAAATATTACCAGTTCAACCGAAACTTTCACGCTATAAAACAATCATTGCATGGGCCTAATGCATTCATATGAGTAGAACAAAGAGTAGTTTTTGTCCCGATCTGCTGTACGTATATAGAAAGAGATAATCAGCCCGCGCGTAGCAAGTGGGTAAACAAAATCACTCAAAGGAGGTAATTCAAGTCTCTACTATCGATGTAAATATGTTCCGATGGTCTCGACTTGTCTGTTTGTAACCCCACCCTTTATTAATCCTTCGTCCACCTTCTGAAATTCAGTTCTGTTGGTTTTGGCTGTATGTTGTGATTACAAAATATGTCCAAGTCATTATGCCGAAATATTGCGCGGTGTACAACTGTTCTAATAGTGCTAAAAACAAGTCGTTATAATTTCACTGGTAAGTAATTTTGCTTTATTAATACTACATTAGTATTTTAGGTCTAAAATAAATCTAAAATCATGATTCAACTAAACTTCTGCCTTTGGTACATTTTAGGTTTTGTTTATTACTAGTGTTATCAACATATTAGTTGGTTTCTAAAGACATACTATATGCCTAAAATGAGAATCGCTCTACTATTGAATTGACAAGCAGGAATTTAGTTATCAAGGTCTATTGTCGTAATATTGTAAGACACATTATTAATTTTTTAAATACTAGTTTGTAAATATTTTTAAAATAAATGTTTAAAGGTTTTTTAAGGCCATAAAGACTTAGTGCAGCTGAGGGAAACCCCAAATAAAGTAAAATTGATCAAAATGATAGGGTATTTGTTTTTTTTTATAAATCTACACCACCAATCAAAACTGAGAACACTTAACAAAAACCTAAGGTCGGCTGGCCTTCGGCAAAAACTGCACAAGTTAGTATTGTTTAAGAACACATAAAACCATTATTCGATTACTAAGGTTATGAAAGTATTATTTTTGTGAGTAAATGATTTTATTAGTGTATTTTATGCTTAATTTGATGGCCTTTTCCAAGCCTTTTAGCCCTCATTTAATTTAATACTACAACCAAATAAATATATTCAATCACCACATTCTTGCACGCTTGCCATATGTATTTTCTTGGAAAAATAATTTATATTTCTATTAAAATGAAAAACATAATTTTATAACTTCAAACTCGAACCATAATAAATGCCTAAACTAAATTAAATCAATAAAATATTAGCGAAGATAGCAGCTTTCATTCAACATACAAAAATGTCTGCCGAATACAGTTTATAACATAATTATTTTGATATAAAATCTATATCATTATCTCCACAATTTAATACAGATTGCAACTGTGTAAATTAATTAAAAATCAAGCAACTACGAGCGAAGATATAGCGGTTTTTGTGAGCGCGAACACGGTAGTCCCGTGTAAAGTGTATGGCTGCAGCGGAGCGGTTCACCCGTTAGCGGTGGGGGGAGAGCCGAGCGGCCGGACCGAAAACACAGCACACAGCGCGCGATCCAGTTGTATTATAGAGATCGCTGATTCAAGTAGATTGAACCCCCTAAGTACCGGGTTACTCGCCCTATCGTGTAATTGAGTTACTCAGTTTACTCAATGATACCTCAGTTCCTCAAAGATACCTCAATAATGATGGGTTTAAAATGATCGTCTTTTATAGACGATTGTAAACTTTAATGAGTGCGTCCAATTGCTGTAAAAATTTGCTAAAAAGTAAATAATATTGTTTCTACATCCTCGAAGTATGTTTGCGGGTTAAACCGCGTAGATGTCGAACAGATGTGCGTTCGCTGACGTTTCGGATATATTGCAATATCCATCATCAGGACGACGAGCGTCCTAGTTCACAGACTTACTCCATGAAATAATTTATTCTATGCTTACTCACTTTCTATAGCCCGCCGGGAATTCCCCGGGAATCCCTGAACCGAAAACAACGAAGACTGTGCCACCCCTGTGGACTCGGACATTTCTGTAATATCTAGAATGGCCGGGACCCAGGACCGACCTGTTTACAACCTTCGGTCAAGGCACCTATATAAGAGCGGAAGTCAGGCGCGGGCTACAGTGAATAAGTCTGTGAACTAAGACGCTCGACGCCCTGATGATGGATATTGCCATATATCAGAAACGTCGGCGAACAGGTCCGACATGTACACGGTTTAACCCGGAATCCTATTTCAAGAATGTATCTTCGGACCGTGCAAGTCTATACAGCATATTGTTTTTAAGGTATTGTCAGTGAGCACAGAAGAATATTATTCTATACAGCAGGGCTACTGTAGCCCTGATTCTACAGACCGCTTTGCCCTTTTTAAAGGGACTACATGAGAGCATGAGACAATTTAAATTAAAGAGGGTATAATTTGAAGGAATTTTGTCCACTAAACGTTCTTGATACTATTGGGTAACGCCGAGAGTCCTTTCGATTTTATGATTCATTATTGAATAAGGAATTAAATAACGGAGTTCTAAGGATTGTTTCCGTTTCAATGTATTAAATTACGTGCAGTTAAATACAAAAACTCTCTTCGATTTTATTCTTTATTTTTTTGCGTAAGATATCAAATTAGTTGGGCGCACCGGAATTGCGCACTAAAATTCAGTTAGTCACCGGAATAGCGTACTTGGTTTAGAGACAGCCCCTGTACACGCACGGGAATTGCGCACTTACTCTTCGGAGAAATCTCTCGGTTAATTAAGCAACGTTCACCTATAACTTTGAACATTGTAGTTATTAACACTTCAGATTCAAAAAATCTTTTCAATACAATTCAACAAAATCACTATGAACTATAAAGTAAACAATATTTATTAACTACTACTAACAATCCTAAAATCTAATCACTCGACTAAATATACTGAAGTCAGAAGGTACCGTAGGCTAACTGTGCTTATAAGTTAGCCTCTTTTACTAAAACTGAACAATAAAGAATGCTCTCCCGAAAATTCTCCGGTTACTGGTCCAAGGAGGTGGTTGGTATGGAAGGGTGAAAAGAACAAATTTTGGAAGTCCCAGGTCATTGCCGCATACAAGAGTGACATGAGTCACACATTCAAGAGCTATTACGGCGGCCGCTGAGGACTCAGCATTTATAATTAATTGTTATAACAACATTTTAGTGCTTTCTAATCCTAAAACTTTAATGGATTCCAGCCGGAAACTGACAAATAACCACAAAATATAGGAAATGAAGGTTTTATACCGGCAAGGAGTTTACACACGAGTGAACACTGCAGTCGCCGCGCCGGTTGCAGAGCACAGAGTACAGAGAGGTTTGCACGGAGTAAGAAATGTGTGAGAACACGCGATTGCCACGGTCGCCGTGACAAGTACGGGAACGTGACATGTCTCGCGACGTGACAAGAGGTGTGACAAGACAAGGGAAACAACGTGAGGAAATATCACATTTACTAATACTTTTTTATTGAATTTTGTATCTATATAAAGCCCAAACTACTACAGAACCTTTGAGAAAACTATAACTTTGGCACCCTTTAAGTCCATACTTAAATGGAAAGTATCGGTGAGAAAATTTGAGGAGAACTGTGATATTCTCAATAAAGTGTTCCTGAGGATTCAACTATAAAGAAAAGGGCTGAACAGCTATTACATTTGTCTTCATTTATGTTTTTTAACGTATCAGCTGCTGAGTTCTACTGTCCATAACTTTAAATATAATTTATAAGTTATCTAATAAATAAATATTTAAGATTTGGAAGTACATTAAATAACTAAATAATTTTCTTTTTAATTATTTCAGGATACTTAAAACCATTTGCACTTGTTTCATATATAGTATACTGACTAAATGAGTATATTACTCATGATATACAGTAAATAGTAGTGGCCTGCCACCAGTGGAACATTTGAATTAATAAATAAAACTACTTACACAACTTTCATTGCACCTAACTATCAGTTTCATTGTTCACTAGTGTAACGTTTGTTCCATCAAAAAGATAAATATGAATTCAAAAGCAATGTGTTTGAGTAACATCATTTGAGATCATTCAACATGAATATTTATAATCGAGACGATTTTCTCTTTGAGTTTTAAATAACTTGAAATTAAAAACGTTCTCAAGAACACGTCCTACGTTCTCAAGAACACGTTCTACGTTCTTAAGAACACGTTCAACGTTCTTAAGAACACGTTCTATTTTCTCAAGAAAAGCTTTAAAAATTCCGGCTCAATTGCAAATCATATCTTCTAATAAGGGATGAGGTATACTCAAAACTCGGATAAAAAATGGTGTTATCAAGGACACGTTTTATCTTAATATTCGCGGAGTATTTTCCTCGACATTATTTGAGTTATTTAGACCATGGAGATTGTGTCCGTGATATCCAACAAAAAACAGATTTGTACCACTTTTCCCTCAAAATCCTTTTTCCCATATTGGTTTTAATATGGAATTTTATTAAAAGTGATAAAATTCGTCTAAGTATAATAAATACGAGATATTTATGGAGGTTCTGGAGATGGTGATGCCAAATAATCGACATGTTCCCTTTCACTTCCCCTGCATGTAAACTTGTCTACTAATATATGTACATGTTTGGGAAAAACATTACAATTTGTATCGTAATTGAGTAAAAATAATTTAAAGTTATAGTTAACGTAGGTAAACCTTAAAGTAAACCGCTTTAGTATTGAAATCAGCGTTTTAAAAATAAAAACCACTGTTAGGTTTGGGGTTTAAAATTCTGTAAGATTTTTAAACATCTCTTGTTTTACTTTTTCATGGTTCTTCAGCAATTTTGATTCTTATTTTAAATTTTCTTATAACAATGATCAATGGTAACGCAAAGAGCACGGATGCAATGCAGTTTCCTGCAATTAAACGATAAAATTGTTCTTTTTCACAAATAGGATAATTCTTTCTTTGAGGGTGGGTTGTCGTGTGACGTACTATTATGCAAATAACATCATATTTCTTATACATTCGACAGTATAAAAATTGCATAACATTATATTTTGTTTAATTAAAAATTGTGTTTTGCTAAAAAGTTCGTTCTCCTCCTCAAAAACGTAGCTAGTTGGAAATTCTTCATAAAAATACATAACCACACCCAATAGTGTGTTGTGCAGTGAACACAGAAAACCCTCGCGTACAATTGACCTTTTCGATAGTGGTGAAAAGAATACCGTTGCCGGAAACGTTTCTCTAACCATGTGTTACAAAGGAGAATGCAGCCTAACATCTCTGAGGAAATCCGCGAGCCAATGCATTCAGGGGTGTCCAGTCAGTTGAATTCTCAATTCGATCCACTGTCGGCCTCAGACATGCTTCGATTTATATTCTCTGGTCTTTGTAATGTATGATAACATGTAAAAAATATGAGCTACTAAAGTCATAAAAAACATAATTTCACATGCGAACTTGGCAAATTACTATTCATAATGATTTCACGTAATACAAAATTTGAGTTTTGTTGCAATTTTGTTTACAAAATTATAGTATTTTTCATGGATTATCGAACAGTCTTTCCATGTATATAAAGTGGTAAACCCCATTATAGTTATAAATATTTTTTAATGAACTTTCAAGAGAAGTTGAACAAATGTTCATATTCTGTAGAACCGAATATTAATTTGCATAAAGTTGGTGGATTGAACCATTCCCACAGTTCAGTGCATTCGCATGTAACAGTAAATCTAAATACAGTATGTAAAATTCCCATTCCAGAATCATCAAACAGCGGAATAAATTCAGCTACTTCGAATTGAGTACAACTGAATTCCGTCCATCTACATAAAGTATCTTTACTTTGCCTCTTTGCTTTTTGTTGATTTGTTTATTCAACGCTTGTGTATTTCGGAATGCACTGATAAGCTCTACAGACGAAATTTTAAAACTCTAATCATTATCCAACATACAAAACAGAAACGTTGGACTAAATAAAACAGTTAACATTCAATACAGTTGTATCAACTTTAACTATAGGAGACTTTGAGATTAAAACTAGAGCTGGTACCAGAATTTTCTTGCTTTTAGGAGTAGTTTATGATTTGGGATAATTTAGTGAACTAATAAAGTAATTTGAGGGAAATGGATGGGTTGTGATTTAATTCACCTTCCCTCCCTTTACCTTAAGACTTAGAATAGAGACATTTAATTTGGCTATGATTCTAAGTCTTAATTTGTTTACTGTGACCTACACGTCTTAAAAAAATATATTCTTTAACATTCAAAATTATCGCTTTTAAAGATATTAATTACTACCAAATGAATAAGGATTATATTTCGTGTTCATTATTAGTCAGAAAAATAAAGGCTACATTGTCCATTTTTCTATACCAGCATAATTTTAAAATGAAAAGCTTGGATTAGATATATTATCTCTGTTAACATTTAAGTAACTGTCATATAAACCACGCTTAAACTTTAAAGGAAAGTACTCTTTTTAAATTGACAATTTTAAAAGAAAGACATATTGAGAAATGATACGAGCTCGTAAAAAACTTTTAAAAACTGATCTGTGCTTGGTAAAAATACTAGCAAACACATAATTGCCAGTACGTCCAATACGGTTGAAGTTATAGTTAAATGATAAATTAAAAATATATATCAATTACCTAATTATTTTGAGTTTTGATTAAAATCTAAAACCCAATGTTTGGAAGAAACTGAAGTCGACTTTTTAAAAAGCCAGTGGACTTTTAAAAGTTTATATGAAAAATATTTCAAAATTCACTTTTATAATTTTCCAAAATTTAAATGTAGGCTTTTAACGGAATGTATATAGTTATAAGGATTTTAAGTGAAACAATGGCTCAACACTAATAATAAATTATATTTAATCAACAAAAGCGTAAAAGGGTTTAACGTTGGTAACATAGACTTTTGAATAGTTTAAGAAACTTTAAAATTGTTATTTTAAAATGAATAAAATGTCCCATTAAAAATATGATTGCCAATTTCAATAGAAGGACCTTTAAAAATTGCTGGTATACCTTAAACGTTTTTTATCGATGGTATTAAACCTTATGAGGCTTTTTTTGTGATTCGTCCCGATGCTAAGAGCAGAAAATCCATGCCGCTATTCCGTAAAATCATTTTTTAATAATAATTGGATTTTAGTGATAATTCGTGTATGTGAATTTAATTGACCAACATTTACTACTCGCTAATATTTTTCGTGATCATGTATTTATGTAAATGGAACAGTGGAAAACATTACTTAACTGACGTAAAACGCACCAGGTTTGGGATTGGAAATCTGAAAATTTCTGAGGCTTCAATAACGGATACTGCAAATAATCCCTAGCAAATACCTTTATAAGAATCTTAAGGTTGAGATTTAGTAATATGTCCTTTTAAAAAAAATTGCCTTCTTACGTATTGTATGTTTTTTTCCATTTATATAGATAGTCGAATTGATTGATTAGTTTACATACCCTCTTTTAAAATAATGAACCAAATTGGAAAAAAAGAAAGATATTTTACATAGGCGCAGATGTTTTTTGTAGTTTTATTTTATTCTGTTAAATTGGAAGGAAATATGACTATTCCTGACCATCCTACACTGTAAGATTATGTTATTGAGGAAATATTCTGTTAAACATAAAAATATCTTAACTGATACATGAAACATTGGTTTTAGGAGATTTATACCGTTACTATTAGAGCACGAGAGTTTCATATCTGTACTTTGATTTTAAATCAACATGCATTTTAAGTCGTCTAAATCACCCAACACCTTTTTTTAAATAGCTCTGGCAAGGTAAAGTGGTAATTTTTAAGTAATTTTCCAGCGATTTGTTTACCCCTTTTAAATACTCTCCGAATTGTCAAGAATTTTAGAATAAGGCATTCGCTAATATATGTTTAACTATACCCTTATACATCTTAGGGACTATTGATCCAATTTTATCTTTCATCGAAGTGAAATAATTTTTTTAAATATAGAAATTTGTATATATAAATACATAAAACTAACGTATTTTAATCTATATATTAATAGAATCTTTCAATAAGGTCTGCTTTTGCCAAGCTTATTTTCTTTGTTTAAAATACATCTTTTTTGAGGTGAGTTTTGTTTTGATTTGAATTGTTGTGGGATTTTATTACTGCGTTTACAGTACTCTGATTCAGCTATGTTTTCACCTGAGATTGTTCTACCTGCGTGTTACTAATCTAGTTTCGTTCTAGGTTCTTTTCCACCTTAATTAGGGATCAGTTTCCAGATTCCCAAACGTCGTGAAACTTATTTTAACCAATCAGTAATGACACGCGAATTTCTGCAAATATCAAAATCTAAACAAGCGAATTTTGCTATGACTCTGCCTAGCTATTAGCAAATAACACTCTGTATTTATCCTTACCAACGACGATTCTGCTATATCCAACGGCATTGTCACTTGCTCTAGGCGGAGCTATGGCTTGCACCAAGTGAAGGCAGGCTAGAAGTCCAACCTGTAGTAAAAGTCCAAGCCTTAATAGTAGTAATACAAATATTTACAAGTGAGAAGAAAAATCAAAACAAACGTTCTAGGATAAATCATAGGTTATGCTTAATTTTTAATTAAATAAATATTTAAGGAGAGGGAAGCTACAAACCTGCATGAGATCAGTTTTCCTTCAGTAATAGAAAGCTGCAAAGATTTTATCTTTTTTAAATATAAACATGATAATATTACACACTGTTCTACATACGTTAATAAAGCCCAACTCATGTGTCATGAAAGAAGCGTAAAATGTTTCAAACGCACAAAACTCAAAATTAGCTTGGATTATTGTTAGTGTTACTTAAATCAATATGCTTTCGCACTTGTTTCCTCAAAATGTATGTTTTTTACATGAACTCCTGAAAATGATCTAATACTCAATATTTCAGAGGAATTTAACCATTTCCTGATTTTTCAGTACTCTTTTTATGGTTCGGAAGCTGTAAAGACAACGTTGTTTGTTACGGCAACGTCCGCGTGGTTATCACCTATCAGCGTTGATTTTTTGTCCCTTTACAACTTCAACATTGCGAAGGCTCTTTTCTTTTTATATAACTAAATATGTTTTGCATATTTCATAATAAAGACATAGGCCACTGAATATTTCTTTTTTTCTTTGAACGAATTTCATAAATGAAGCGATGTGAGGTTTTGTATCAAGGGGGTAAAACTGATAAAAATACAGCATAGATATAGGGGGTTAACCCTCAAACATCTTTAAGTTTGATTTCGTGCAAACATTATTCTAACTGTATTTTTAAAATTCATAATAGCGAGGGATATGTAATTAATATTTAATTTTTTTGATTGTTCATTCGCTTCTAGAGTTTACACTATAGACCTGTGGAATTCTTTGCGGTATCACATTTTAGATATTACTAAACCTCTAGTGTAGTTTAAACAAGAGAAACGAAAGGAAGAGTAAAAAAAAATATTTTAAGAAGAGTGGATTTTTAATCCGGAACAAAATACAGTATTCACTCTACTACGGAAATAAGGGTATAACAAAAGTTCAAACAAAGTAGCGAAAACATTAAACACACTTGTGATTTTAACTAAATAGTTTTATTTAAATTCACTTAAAACAAACATACTGTTATTTCCAGTATTTACCATTTAATCTGCATTTGTTTAACAAATGTTATTTTAGTTGTATATTAGTTAGTTATGCTTACTTCTTACTCGTTTTTACCAAGAACTGTAATTACCATCTATATAAAAATACAGACAATTTGTTTTAATGAAACAAACGATTAATGTCAATGATGAATCACAATCCATGAGTATTTTATGGGAATACGTTGTTCTGTTAGGTCCATGATAACAATTATACGTCACGGATATGTCATGCTGATTATTTACGTAAACTCGGTTAAGGAACCCGGCGGGATAGTTATCTTTTTACGACCATCAGTTTCCCGCAGAAGCCATTCTATTGTATTGGCAGCTGAGCAATTTCTCGTCAAGACAGGAACGAGGTTGAGTTAGGAGTAGGGCTGTTTTGTTGTTGTTGTATAATGTGGTATGTGTTCAAACGCAATTAATTTTTTTGGTATATTTAGTGGTCCTAGAATAAAATTTTAATTTTATCGAGTTATGTCACTAAGTAGATATAGTACGAGTTTTCACCTAGAACTTCGTATTTCCAAATATTTACTAACTAGATCACTTGCAGATTCGCTTGCAATGTTTATTCAAATCAACTGTTTTGCTTAAAATGTTATTGTTCCATAACAAATGTATCAATTTTTGATGAGCTGTATATGGCATGACCCTTAAAAAAACTTTAATTCTAAGGAAATTCTGCAAACATTCGTCTTATCCCCTTCAGTTTGACCCATATACTTTGAATATCGGTTCAATAGTCACTGAGAATTCAGGCTTTCAAATACTTATTAACAAATAGGATGAATTGATTTATCCGGCTTTGCTACGTAGATACTTTAAATTTATGTAAAAGTAAAGTTCAATTTGTGTTTTTTTTACTTTTTTCTGAACAACTAATTTTTATAAAAGAATTATTTCAATGTATTTCTGCTGTTCATACAATCCTTAGTAGAGGTTTCCCAACGGTGTAATTGAAGGTTAATAATTAGTTCACTTTGTGAATACTGAACTATTATTTTGCACGTACAAGTCTACAGCTATTATAAAATCATCATTCGTTTTAGAGACTAACAGGCCCACGTAGGCGCAAACGTATAAACCACTTGTACGGAAACCCACAATTGTCTACACATGGCATAACACGTTTTATATAACTGGTCATATAACACGTTAGGTATGGGCCTTGTAACGTTTGTACTGTGATTTTTCAGTAAAACTTGTTTATAATTTTCAATAGCTTCCTCTGTCGCAGTGCACACATGATATGCTCCATCGCGCGTAATTTGAATTGTTTGACACGCTTAGCAAACCGATTTACGCACCTTCTTGGATGTGCAAAGTAAAGATGGCGAATTTCCTGACACTTTGCTCAGATACATTAATGTTTAGGTATTCAACCTAAAATCGTGTAGGGAAACCTTAAATGCAGATTTCTAAAAGCAAGTACTTCTAAAAGGCAGCCTTTTGTAGTACTCCAACTCGGGATCTCCTTCTGACAGCTGATACGATTCTTCCTGCTGACTAGGCTTGATCCATTCATCGTTTATGACGAGTTTAATGACGCTTGAATTTATTAAAAGCTTGCATCATTGGTTCTATATTTTAATAAAATTAAATAAATATAATGTCCCATCTGATTGTTGCTATTAAATTAAATAATTGAGAACTTTTTTAAAAGAATACGCCCTAGAATCCATTTAGGGGTTCATCAAATTATATAATTAGCTTAACCACTCTCCACTGAAGATACAGTAATGGTTGACATAAGTTATTTACGGGAATTAATGATAACATTATCTAGTATGTCAGAATTATTGGTTCTAAGCCTTTCTTTACCCTAGACCAGAAAAACCTTATGTACTTCTAATGAAAGTGGAAATCTTTTTCTGTGTTTCACATTGATTCTCCTAGGTTATCTTACAGACGGCTGAATGGTGCGTAGTTTTGACATTCAGAAAATTATGGCACAAATGCAACTAACAACCCTGGATAAATACGATATTTAACCACGAATCACTAAAACAACTTCATTAAATATAATATTTCTAGACAGAAATGTTTCTTTTTTTATAATATTAACATTAAAAAATAAAATTGGATAGAGTTTAGTCATGAGAATATTACAAAAAAGTCTGTGCTCTAAAATAAATATTGTAACTAATTATATAAAATGTACGTTAATTTGTTTTTTTTTCTTGCAAATGGGAACATGGAACCGTGAAATTTCTCAATGCCACAAGCTTTCTCATAGGCATTTGACAAACCTACACTTATAGTTTGGCCAGTCGTATTGGTGTGTGAGTGCGCTGTATTCAGAAGAATAACCCTTAACATCTGTGTTGTGTAGGCAACTAATCATAGTATGATTACATGTTAAAGTAAAGACGCGTCAAGAATATGTAACTTTATACTTCAAGCTTATACGTAAGAAATATTAAATCTAAACAAGGTCATATTACAGTCGTTATCAAACTTTCACGAAATATGAAAGTAAAATCTGTCGCAGAGCTTGCCGCAAGCGTAAGAGGAGGTTATATTTTTTCTTTTTATCGGAGGCAATACTCAATATTATGTTTCGTGTTGCGCAAGACAACTTTCAGTAAATTATTTCAGAACGAATTTCGCAGTGCTTAAGGGTCTTTAAACCTAAACAAAAGTTTTGAAAGTTCGATTCAATCATGAGTTTTAGCAGGCGATTTCGAAAGTTTCCACATGTTGTCAGCGACAGTACTACTGTCTAATCACTAACATCATTGTCATAGAATCTGAAGTACACATTCCCATTCATACCATCAAATTTGCGCCAGACTTTGAGTGGAACAGGAATACAAGAGCTCCTCCTAATTGTAGTGAATCACCAACAGGGGGAACTGATGTCACCTATTAATTAAGGTTTCAGGAGAAGATAATACAGTATATCATGTAGTGACACGAAAAAAAACAATAGCCAATTAACTTTTGCTTATTAAGTGTAGAATACAACATTTTAAAGTCAATAGATAAAATAAGTGATTGACAAACGTACCCTCCATTAGTAATTAAACAAAATACGTCAAATTTAAATTCTAACTCGAATACGACCAAACCCAGCTATAGCTGAACCGTAAGAAAGAAAGGTCTATTGCTAATACCCAGTGAAATATCCCACATGAAAATACGTTCTACATAAAAATCAGACCAGTTGACTACGTACCACAGGCTCCATGCTACCGGTCCCGCGGCAAGCCGCTCACTGTCTGCTGGGCCCCCCTCCGCCTCTTGCATGCCTAAACCCAGCGCTTCATACCGGCTATGTACTATGTACATAGTTGTTAGTTAAACAAAAGCGATTTTCCCAAGTATCTCACGCGCTGCTTGATAATCGCTGATTGGGCGTGGAGTTTTTGGTCGAAAGGGGCAGGGCGGCGGCGGCGGTCGTGCGCATTCTTTAAATTAAAGTGTGAAGGTCTCATCAGACCATGTCTGGGATTTTGTGACAGTGCGGATGGTGGAGAAAGATTTTGAAACCTTGTTTGGCAGTAAAAATCTAAGTTTGTAAGCGTAATGATTTATTTAATGATTGTATTGATGTTATAGTAAATTTTCAAATAGCAGAATATTACGAAAAAAGGATAGGCCTAAATGCGTCATATTAAACATTTCAAAGGCCTTCTTTTTTATTTATAACACTGAAAAAATACATCGTATAAAATTACAGGGACAACAAGTTTTCGCAGCTCTAATATCGTAAATAAAACAAAAAGTAATAATTTTAAATGAGTTAAAATTGTTAATTTATTTATTTATATTAAACTGGCTTGAACCTGTAAATTTTCATATACTGTTTGTCTCAGCAGTCGACAATAAATAATAGCTACAATATTTTACAAAATTCTACATACATAACGCGATAAATTCTTATAGTTCCGCAAGTGTAATATACCTGGTTTCCACAAAGGAACTCCGGTATTCAAAGAAGTGCTTTAGCCAAACGGGATGAGTTAACAAAATGAGGGTTGACTTTTTGAAATTTGCAGTTCATTAAGTTTTATTGACAGACCTTTGGCATTCTTTCATCTAAATTTGGCACCCCAATCCGTTAAATACTAATTAAATACTGATTGGTGGGTTTAATACAAATAACACAACTTTCTTCAGTCGTTCATCATTATAAACCATAATTAATATACAAAACTTTAAAAAATATCTTAAAGATCTTTAAAAAGACTTTAAGAAGATCAACTTAAAATAGATTAACTTTAAAAAGATCATGTACAAATCTTTAAAAAGAGGTGCTCCGCTTTTTCAGAATATTAATTTAATCTTGTTTATTTCACATGATACTGTAACTTTTATAAATTGATTGCGTTTTCGCCTTATTCACGACAAGTTATCTAATAAAATATTTTTATTTTTACCATTACACATATTGGTATGACACAAACCGTAAAACATCCACCTCAGAGGCGAAATTTAACGAAAGTTTAAAGTTTTAATCACCTTTAAACATTATGTAGCTGCGGATTGCCAACTAACCGTTCCATTAGCGTAGGCTTTAGGGTATGCCATTGAAAAACGAAGACGAAAACCTTTATAAAATAATAAACTTTTCTAATGTTAATCGGCAAATAATCGGCTTTTGTAATATCAACCCGCTTATGAAAACTCATTCCAAACAACACCCACGAGTCGAATGTCTAATGGATATAAAGTCGTCGTTTTTATTAAAGGTCAACGGCTCTTTGGAAACGAACTAAAGTCCTGAGTAGTTTAATTGTTTTTCCCTGGTCTATTCAACAGCTGAGTGTTGCTGTTGAGAGATTTGTTTAGTATTCGTTGTTAAATGTTATTTATTTTCAATCGTGGCGAATCTTTAGAATCCATCTTCATCGTTAAAAATCAATGTTAAAAATCTATGTTTTTCGACATTTACAATCTCGATTTTTTAAATCAGCGGTTTCCAAAGTGTGGGTCGTGGAATGGCTTAGGGTGGGTCGCGGTGTCGCGACGAGATTAAAACTATAATTCCAGAAAAAAGAAGAACTTTGAATTTTTAGTAAAAAAAAAATAGAACCAAAACGGCGATTATCAATTAATTAAAACTTGAGAAAAGTTGTAGGAAATACATATAATTTTTATGAAAAGGACAATCTATCCCTTGAGTCGAATTTATGAATAAGACTAGGCAGAGTAAGGAAGTTATTATGAGGGAGACATTTTACCGCCAATCGAATACCATACTTTTGCCAGAATCATTCAAGCCCTGAAGTGTGATTCACAGCCAACTCATGGCGTTCCTTTGGGTTTTGAAGGTCGGTTTGTCTTTAAGACTTATTTTTCTACACTTTCAAATGTATTTTCTTGGATTTTGTTCACTTTTGACGAGGTGAACCTAACCTGAATGCCTAACCTGAACTTTCGAGGGAAACAAGTCGTTTGAAAATCCTGAGGAAGCGAGACGTTTTTATGTACTACCGGTCCCACGAAATGTCGCATAGGTTTTTGATCGGGACAAACTTGGGTGTTGTGTAATTTTTCTCATCTTTGTTTTGGTTATTTGTAAAATATTCCCGAAACAAACGCAAAGTTTATGACAGTCCAGTCACCTAATAATAAATTAAGCATGAACCTTGTATTGCGGTCCGATCTAAAATTTATGATTGAACTCTTTGAACTATTGATGTACTGAACAGGAAAATGGTGGATGCAAGATTGACATCCTTGGGCAAATTTGAATATAGAAGGTCTACGTTTATGGGGCCGAAAGTGCAGAAACAGAAGAGGTATTCAAGTTATTCAAGGTAAACAAATATCGAAAAATTATTTATGGTATCCAAACGAATATTTTCCAAGACATTGATTTGAAACCACCGCCAATAGTTGTTGGGTGGTAAATACTTCATTTTCCAATATAATACTCACCCACTATTCACTATTCATCTTTCGTTTTCCGAAATTAATACCCGATAGTATTAATTTTCAGCTGCCATCTTGGATCCGCCATATTGGATATAAGGTATTTTTTAAATATAAAAGTAGTGTTTTGACACATCAATACAGACGAGATTTTCACGCTATTTACAACGCTGTGATCCGTTTTTGAAAGTATTGTTTCGTTCTCGAGATGTACTCAAATGAATATTCTCCCCTATACATTTCTTATGGGCGTTTCCAAATTATTATTATTTTTTGTTTTGTTCTTCTCATAACTCCGGTCCTAATCACGATATGAAGTTCGTTTTGGTCTTGTTCGTTGTGGTTGTATCTGAACCCTCCAGATCTTGAAAGATATATTTTTACTGAAAACACCGTAAATATTAAGTTAACTGGAGTGATTGCTTCTTAGCTTAATTTTAAGGAGTGCTTTTAGAACAATCTTGCGGAGAAGTTATGAAAGTCTCAAGTATGTAACTTGTTGTAACGTCGTACTTGTCATTATTTTCAAAACTGAATATAGAAATCATCAGTAAAATAATGGAATTTTTCTCTTCAGGATTAATATAGTTTTTTGGTAACACATAACGTAATAATAAAATATCATTTCATTATTATTCTCTCTAGCAGGCTATTACCAGATTTTTTGAAATTGGATTCCATATTGTGTTTTATTTTTATTTTTAATTTTACTATTGAATACTACGTTCATAAAATAATCAGTGGAATGGACTTTAGAAAACTTTTTAACTTACATTGTACGTTAATAACGAGAATAAAACGTATGTTCATTAAAGAATTCGATAAATTTTATACAATCAGAAAACACAGATTTTTAACAGTGGAGACGGATTCTCAAATTTAGCCTAAATCATAATAAGCCCCTTTATTTCCTTCAAGTATTTTCAAAAGCAATTTTGAAATCGAAATACATACAAAAATATCCATACACTAATTATTGAATTTAGAATGAAGAGGTAGTAAAGGGTTGCAATACTCGTATAATCAAAAAACGAAATAAATCAACAGTTTAAAGTTGATCAACTCTGATTAATTAAGGTGAACCAACTTTTAGCTTTGTTTAGAGTTTCAAAGAACGCGATGGGTAAAAAACAGTTTATCGATGGTTTTAACTAAAAAATAAACGTTGATAATATTAGTTAATACAAAACTATATACAACAAAAACACGTAGCATTGTAATTTCTTTCATCCTTTTGAAGTGAGATATTTATTTCCTCCTTATTAATATATTTGTATACTAAATATTCTTAATATTTTAAAGACGTATACATAGTTTGAGATAAAATGAAATTTCCATTTCAGTCGCATTTGCTCTCTCGAACACGTCACATTGCATTGCCTGTGGATGTACACTTCTCCCTGAAATGTTTGCGAATTGAATATCCTTTCTCTTTCTTTCCTCTGATATTTTACCTCCTTAATCAGCGTCTGATTTCACACAAATTAAAAATATCTATTTCTCTTTTGAAAATAATCTATTGTTACTTAATACGCTATGTTTTTTTGTGACTATTCCTCCAACAGTTCTTAAGATTTTAATAATTTAGGTGAAGTTGAAATGAGCCCGGCGTCAAGTTATGTTAGAATGAAATTTTTGAAGATTGGAATAAAGGAAAGAGCCAGTTGCAGATGGCCTTAACGATTTGTATCCTCCGTAAGATTTAACTTTGGAGTAGGAACTATTAATTAACAGGCAGTCCAGTTAAAAAAGCTTTTCAACAAAGCTATTGATGGAATTAATTATTGTGTCATAGTAGGCAAAGCTGCATTAGTAATCTAGTAATTTTTAAAGGACGACTCAAACATTAGTATGAGATAAATATGATTAATTATTAAATATTATAATTTAAAATATGAATCTATTATTCAGATGGGATTAGAGACACCATGTGAATGTTGTAATGTTTTTCAGAATAAAAATCGAGATAAGTGAATCTTGTTATAAAATCTTGAGATCCTTCGAGCAATAACAGTAAGTCATATTCAAATGGAATTTCTTGTTTATAGACCGGGAGCTGGGAGGTCGAAAATTACGTCATAAGGTGCACATGTTAAAGCTATGCCGTTTTGAAGAGGCATCCTGGGGGGTTTCAAAAATGGGTTTGTTAGCCCTCAATCTGGGGGCTTTCTCCAAGGTGGACAAACTCAAAAATTCGAAAAAAGGTCAAAATTTACGTCATAAGGTGCACGGATTTGACACGTATCATGTCGTGGGAAAAGTGAGGGGATCACAAAAACACCTAGGTGGACAAAAATTTTGGGGGCTTTGACCCAGGTGGACAAACTTGAAAATCCAAAAAAATGCCAAATTTTACGTCATAAGGTGCACAAATATAATATGCGGCATTTCATTCCTCAGGTATTCAGGGACCTAAAACCGCTGAGGTGGACAAAATTTTTGGGGGCTTCACCCAAAGTGGACAAGATTGAAAATTTCATGTTTCGAATTTTGGATTTTTTTAAATGCGTATGTACCCGCATATATCCAACCGATTTCGTTGAAATTTTTTTTGGGAGGTCTTGGCATGTAACTAAAACAATTTATATCAAAATACCTGAAAAATATATAATTTTTCACTAAAAAGGGCAATATTTTGGAAATTTTTCAATTTTTTGGGAAAAAAGTTTTTTTTACATTCGTAAAAATTATCCGATCTTTATGAAATTCGGCACGGACGTGTAAAGTGATAAAAACTAACATAATCTCGAAAACTAGCTCATTCGGATCATTAGAAGGGGGTTAATAGAGGGTTTTACCCCCCAAAAATGGGTTTTTTGGAATTTTTACGTTTAAAATTTTAGAAAATCAAATTTTAGTTTACGCCATTGAATTCAGCTTGAAAAAAAAAACAATTTGGTATGTTTAATCATTGCTCTATGTCCATTGCTTATCAAAGAGATTCAAAGTCAATGATTAAAGCTTCAATATATGGATTGAAGCTAATTCAGTGATTTTTCTATTGGTCCTCCCTTGATGTTTCTTATTGATAACAAGGCTTCAAACTCCAAATAAAGCTCTACATACCTAACATTAATTTTGTTTTGTATACTGTATTTAGTAATTACACTTAGGTTGGCATTGTGTTCTAATTTACCTAGATCCTTGTAAGATATTAAAAATATAATAATGTTAAAAACATATTGAAACAATATAATTGTTTTACTTTAATTCGAATGCATATTATTAGGTCCATAAACGATGTTAACAGCCTAAACTGTGTCGAAGTAATGTGGTAATAATGAGTTTGTCCCCGCAGAATTCAAAGACAAATGCAAACATTTCTGCGAAAATTAGCACAACAATATGGCTGGAAACCATCCATTACTCGGAAATCCATTGTTGTATTGAGATATCGCTCTTGTAGTGTGTGGGTGATAAATTACGTCTCTCGTCATACACCTTTCCATTATTGCCCTCTGTTGTGTCAAAATTGAACATGTCCCAAATAAATTCTGGGTTTTCCCTTACCTCTCATACCTTGGGCTAACGCTGATAATGGACACGTTTTAAATAACAAATACATATTTATTTGAAAAATGTATTAAAATTAAATCTTTAATTTTATGAAAGTGAATTTTATATGTAGGGGAGAAGCTATTACGCCACGTCTTATGTGAAAATACCTTAACCCTGACCATCGTAACCTTTCGTTTTGGAATTCTCTGATTCCAAAAACACTACTCGTTTAAATTAATATGTCATCCATGTATATCTGTAATGTGTCCAAAAGCACACTATACCCCGTAAAAATGTTCGCTCTTTAAGAAATTAGTTACAGTAATATAAATTAGTAATTAATTATTTGGACGTACTCGTCAACCAGTCAGATCGGTTTATCAAAGGGTAAGTTGAAGTTATATTTTTTCTACCTCCCATAAACAAATTGAATTTTTTGTTCAAGCCAATATTCAAGGAAGGAAACGCCGTATTCCAAGTTTATCATGACTAGTTAAGACTCATTTCTCAGCAGCTTAAATATTTTGTTTGTCTCTAATAAAACAATGTTTGTTGTGATCAGTTGATCCCTGAAATTTCTATTCTCTTGTTGACTGTTATGGGCAAATACGAAACATATAAGGCGTCTAAGGCTCTTCCCTTTAACCTTCATAAATTTTATTTCCTGCAAAACTTCACGCCGAGCTTTTACCAAGGACTCTCAGTTATTAAAATTGCTTCAGACCTGGAGGAGGAGTCTCGATCACAAAATAACCCCTCGGGCATTAAATAAGTATAGATAATAAAATAATAGATTTGTTGAGGAACAAGTAAAATGTCAAATTTTATTTCTTTCCGACAAAGTTAACATGGGAAAGCAGTAAGCCAGTTTGCTGCCTAAGAGATGTAAGAGTGGGGATTTTAGCCCTCGATAAAGTAGACTTCCACCGTATAAAGCCACATAGCAAGTTTTATGAAAAAATGATGAGAAATAAGCGAGGCATACAATTTTATTTGCTTCCCTTAAGGTTGAAATGGTGACAAAGTACTGTGTTCCCCATCAGAAGCATAAAAAAGGGAGAAATTATTCAATGTACTAGATAATTATTTCTTTATTAGCTAAATTCAATGATGAACACCAACTTTTGATTGTGTTCGTTTTATTTCGTATAAAATGAATTGACAAATGTTTCGTTGGATTTATTCCCCTTCCCTTCCTTAATTCCTTGTCCCTTTGACCGTTGTTCCCAAAAGACCGGTTTTCAAAATTCAGGACGCAATGGCTAATTTTGTTATTCATTAAAGTTGTTTGTACAAATAAATCTATATAGTTTTAGAAATCATAACAAATTTCTTGAAAGATTTAAATTAGGTCATAATGATTTTTTTAACGCTAAACAAAGACATTTTTACATTCAATAACATGCAACGAATCATTTCATAACTAAATTTTCAGTAAATAATTGTTTAGAATCGTTGTAGAATGTTTGGTAATTTAAAGGTTACAGTGTAGTCCGTAAATAAGTTTTTTTAACTAGCTTCTTAATTGATTCAAACACTAAAATAATTTTTAGGGTTCTGACTGCTGGAAACATTTAACAACGCAAGGGAGAGGAAATTTCAAATACAAATGTCATACCCCCATCAACCCCCTTCTCACCTAAACCCATAAATTGAAATATTTTAAGCGGCAACATATTATTTTTTGTGAGAAATCAAAATATTTCCAATAAATTTTATTATTAAAAACTGCGAATTTAGTATCGAGATGTAATTTTACTTTTAAATTGAAATCTCCTAGAAACAATCTTGATCTTATAAAGACAATAATCTGCTAGTGAAATGTACACGCCTGACCAATTCAATCGGCAATAGCCATACCTCAAGGCTCTGGATTCCCGTACCCTCATTCTGAAGGCCTTTTTTTGATTACGATAAAATAAAGTCTTACAAAATCATACATTGCAACTCCAGCTACGAACAAAATATTTAATTTAAAATATTAATTCAAAATGCTCAAATTTATTATTGTACATTAAATTGCTCAATTAAAATTACATAAAAAGTAAGAACATATTAAGTTAAGGATGAGTTTTTTTAATATCTTAATCCAAAAATAATACATTTCCTGTGTTTTAGTTGTTATATATTTTTCTATATACATATAATGACTGTTCAAAATTTATTTTAGAGCTTAATCTTAACTTAACGGGGAATGAAACATAAAATATACGTTAATAGATGTTTACCAATACAAATAGTTTTTATATTAATAATTCCGTTATGAAATTTAGGGTGTCGTGTATCAATTAACACTTAATTTGAGAGCTTAATGGGTAGACATTTTTTAAGAGTTATAAAAATTCCTGTTTGACAATATTACCAAGCAATCAATACCAATGTTTTGCTTTGTGAGATTAATTGATTTTGAAAATGGCTTAGAAATGTTAAGAAGTCAACATGTCAGAGGAAATGTAAAGAATATCTAATCCAAATACATTAAGATAATATATATTATTATCATTCAAATGTGCTAATCCTATTAAAAGGTATTACGTTTGTGTGCAATAGTAAATGTATATGATTACTAAATTGGTAAATATATGTTAATGATACGTTGAATAATTAAATATTTTAAACAGTTAAATAGTTAAACATCTGTTAATGATTTACATTTGATAAAGCGTTAGAAAGTATATATTATGGTTTAAATTTTGTCCTAGATGAATAAATAATGGGAAACAAAGTCTTACTTTGAAAAGATTTAGTTACCAGAAAGTTTCAAAGATTGCACATCTGTTTTGGACAGTTTACCCAAAGCTCCTTGTATTTGAATATTCAGAAAAAACGGCTTTATAACTTAACCCTAAAAATAATTTGTATTTCTTTCCTAAATTTTTACCGTACGAAAAGCAATATTTTGATTGAATGGTGTAGACCAGGCTCCCTTATCTCAATTCAATCACCATATAGTTCATAAAATATTGCACGTGGCATATCTAGTCATACCTTTAACACCAAAAAAAGTTTCCTATATCTTTAATAGTATTAGAAAGTGAAAAAAACATTAGTACTTTCTAAAAAAGCACTATTATTTTCTTTTTATCGCTATTTATGTTTTGATAAATTTAAAACGTAATAAATAAAATTAGATTTTGAAAATTTAAAAAGGAGGTTTTATTTATATCTCCACAAGAAGTTATTTTAAAATTTCAAATTATTAAGTAAAAAACGAATAGTACAAATATATGATTAAATATGGATGATGAAAAACTTAAAATAAAAACGCCAAACAAATAATGTTCGGGGGTTTTCCGATTGTCGCGGAGCTACTAAACTTCAAAAAACTTTATGATAAAAATAACCAATGAGAAATTGCAAAGTAGTTTCACTTAATCTTGCGTGCATGATATATCTCTAAATCAGAGTAAAATATTTATCAGGGGTTTATTCAAGTATATATTACATATTATTGAAGCAAACCCCTCTTTTGGAGTTCATAAAACAAGCATTTGTTTTTATAACTTGTTCTCCGATTTAGTTGGATCTGAACTAACAACATGACAGGACAATTGTGACAGCTGTTACAAAAGATACTGGACGTTGCTATGCAGACTTTAAATTGCGCCATATTTATAGACCCATTCCGTGACACATCTAATCCTACTTTTATGATTTTATTTCTTAAATGAAATTATCTCACTTAAGTGGACATGGGTCCATGCAAAAGGGATTTAGTCACAAAAACATAATTTTCGGAAAAGCTATCCTGATGAGATACACACTGTTAAAATAAATATGACAAAAATAAATTTGGATTTATAGATATTAGGCACCTGTTATAGGGTAAAAAATTAAATGTACCCCAATGCCCAACTCAATTTTTTTCTTTTTACTGACTGAACCCCATTTTGCACAAAATTGTAAAATTGTATATAAACCCTTTAATTCTATGTTTTACCGTCAACATTTTTTAATTTGGTTCTATAAACATTAGACACTTGTTATAGGGTAAAAAACATATAGGCCCTACCTCAATGCTCACCTCCAATTTCTTTATTTATTTATTTATTTATTTTTTTTACTGACTGAAGACTTTTTTGCACGAAATTGTATATAAGCCCTTTAATTTTATGTTTTAACTGTCATTATTTTTTAAATTTGGTTCTATAAACACTAGAAACTTTTATAAAAGTTACGATTCTTGATAATACCAAATTTTAATGTGACATTATGTGGTAAAATTGTAGCCTACATATAATATTTGAACTTGAAATTTTGTCGTCAACAAAACGAATGAAATTAGTCGTCCTGGACATTGATGTCAATTTCTTCTTCTGTGGTCGGCCAGTTAGTTATTTCTTGATAAAATTCGGAATATTCACAGCTGAATTGACAATAACAGCTGATGCTACATTAATGATTCCCTGCAAAAAGGACTTCAGTCACCGACTGATGACCTTTTTGCGTGGAGTCTGCAAAAAAGGCCTACTGTTTAAAGCTTAAGGGATCTGAAGGGGGTATTGAAGTCTTTCTTGCACCAAAACATCCGGCTACATTTACAGAGATATGGTTTCCATAGATAACTCAAGTTCGAAAAAAACGTTACTGAAGCCCTTTCTGCATGGACCCATTCGGTTATCCTTTACATGCGTTAAATGGCATGAATTACAAAGGATCTTTCAAGCTTCATACTATCCAAAACGTTTTTTATGATACATTAACTACGCGAGGATTGATATTAAAAAATAGCACAGAAAAGAGATACATCAGTCATTCAAATTCAAACTCATTTTATTCGTTCTCAGCAATTAGGAGTGGACTACAACATTATGGTACTTATAGTAGTAACTTTTGCAACAAATCATACCGTGAAGTTGTTTTAATGTCATGCAAGTTTGTTGATTATTGTTGAGATAAAATCTAAATAAGGACACCATTTACGACAATAGTTTAGATATTATCCAAAGCCTTAATAGAAAACTATACAAACAATAATTTAAAAGTATTTGTTGAACTGGAATCGTTAAATTACTTGACGTCATTGTTCTGCAAAGAGGAAACTATATTGTTGTTTTGCAGATAGACACGTCTTTGAGCAAGAAACTATATTTCATTCGCTATTTTTTTATCTTTAGGAGACTTTTATGAATTTCCCGCTTTTACAATAATTCTCTTTTTAAACTTACTGCCACCCTGGTTTATTAAGACAACTTTATTTATTTACTTTCAGCTAAATACTTCAAGACGATACTGAACGATACACAGACATCAATAATAACAGATACAACAAAAGTAAATTACATTTTTTAAATTACATTACATTAAGATTAAGACGCCGACAAACAGTAAGGGGTACTTTAAGGCAAATATGAGTAAAGGATGAGAGAAGGATGACTGTGGCGGGATCTTGTAGTCTTGTTACTGACTAAGGCCGACATGTTACTTACACGGACTGTTAATTAATAGCCCAAATACAATGACGACTAAGGGACATACATTTTTTATGTGGTATCCTAACAAAAATTTCGCCTGGTTAACAATTCACGAACCGTTATAATTATGAGGACGGTCTTGAATGCAGTGTACTCAATAGTGCGGACGTTAATCCCCCGTCCACAAGCCATCTCTCATAATTATCCACAATTCGTGAGCTACAAGTTGCTGGATTACAGGACACGTCCCAGTCTTATTTACTTTGACATATAACAATTTTAGTTTTTATCTCTTAAATGTTTCTACAATCAAAAACAAATAAAATATAACCGAGCAAGATAAAGAAAAATGTTAATACCTATATTTGTTCATTTACAGTGGATTAATCGGAACTATTTATTTTATTTACTAAGAATCCTTGCAGATTATTCGTATAGCGATTCACACAAGGACGGAATCTCTGCTTTTCATGTAGTTTTAATGGGTGCTATTTGAACATTTGGGAGGAATCTGCACATCTATGAGAAACGACGGTTTTAGTTTGAATAGGATGTATCATGAATGGCGTATGTATGCATGTGACTCCTGTGTAATTATGTTTCATGAAAAAGGACAATTTCATGCATAAATCTGACGGCACATTGTTGCAGAAGCAATTGTTTCTTTTTTGAACTTTAAAAAATATAAACTCTAAATTATTCATGTTTTAAAATAATAATATAATCAGTGTGGGAAATTATGTTTCATTTTGTCTTCTACATGAAGAAAAAACATATATTTCTTTTCATGAGACTTTTTAATGAGGCTTTGCTTTTATGCATGGAAAGAAGTTTTTTCAATTCATCCAAATGCAAATATTATCCTTAAAGTTCGTTTCATGATGTTATCAGCAGGTCTTAGAAGAACACATTTACGAGTAATAGAGTAATAGGCCTACTGCTTTCAACCCTACCACTACCATAGGTTTAGTCGACAGAGGAAACGGTAAGGTTTAATACATTTTAAATCAAGACCTCAGGCCTATAAAGTAATTATAAAAAAATTATGTACATTGTTTTTACTGTGATGACGTCTCTCTATTATAATCTTTTACTTCTTAATATGGATACCGTATTGTAACTAGCTCCTGACAGTACGTTGATTTAAAAACGTGATACATTCACGTGAACATGGATTTGGTAGATTAAAGGTGATGGTCGGCATTAAAAATCATTCATTCGGGAGCATACAGCTATGTATAAGTATACAAAACACCTGTGATTTTAAACGTTTTCAATACAATGCAAATATGAGAGAAACTAAAATTATTGTGTATAAAAGAATTGCTGAACTGATAGGCAACGAAACACTGGTTTTTAATAACGTCAGCAGCTAGTTGAAGCAGTTTAGTGACGAGTAGACCAGGTAATAACAACGGATGAAGAACGTCGCTTGTAAACCCAGACAATAAAGCAGGGAGAGGATAGAAAGGATGAATTTCAAACTTGAAAACCACAATGTGCACACTGCCTCCTTGCGACTGTTTCTCTATACACCATTGAACTTTCTTGCTTTAGTTCGCTTAGGTTTTTCGTCAGTTCTGGTTTAATGAATACCACTTCTAAAACGAATATACTAGCAGAATGCTGACGTGAAAAGCACGGTTTAAATTTAATCACTTTGTAGGATTTTATTACAGCTAAGGAGAGACCCTGTAATGTTTATATTTTATACTCTAGACTGTAGTAAAAATTAGCCACGCAGCTCATAAAATTACATCCGGAGTCGTCTGTAGGTTTCCGGTGAGAAACGCCATCCATTTTGGTATTGCTCTTGGTTGCACTGGCAAGAGTAAACTTAACGTTGTTTCAAACACACACCAGTTTGATTCCCGACATGTGTAATCCCCAACAAGCATGCAAATGTGTGCCAGTTGGCCCAACTAAAAGAATCAAAACAGTGTCTTGGAAATTAGACGGCATTTGTGCGTTTGATAGGGGCTGTAAATACCCTTGTTATGCTTCATTTTACACCTGCCCAAAGGGAAACAAAACTTATTTTATTATTATTTTTTATCTAATAAGCATAGTTTTGTAATTTGGGGAACTAAAGTAAAATAATGAAAATAGTCATAAAACATTACATTATTCTCGACAAAAATATTATAAATAATAAATTATTTTATTATTCTTAGAAAAACCTCACATTTGCGAAAAACTCTAAACATCAGACAATTTTTAAGCAGCAAAAGAAAAACGGTTGGAATAATTTCATCCGGCGGTTGTGGCAGTTTAGTGACGAGTTCCCCAGGTAATAGCAAGGGATGACGAGTGTCGCTCGTAAACCGAGGCAATAAAGCAGCCAGAACCTTGGGGGGGATTAATATCAAACTTGGTAACCACAATGTGACAAAGCCTGCTTGTGACTGTCATTCTACACTGTTGGACATTGTTGGCTAGTGATGAGCATCGACTGCTTTTCATTACCGACTAGCGACTAGTCATAGTCGGGGACATCGACTAATCTAGTCGTTCACACCTTTCTATTAGTCATCGTATGAAACATCGACTAGTGTAGTCGATCTAACTAGTCAAACGAGCGAAAACCGGTAAAAACAACAATATCTAATCGGTTAAGTTGCTGACTAGTCGGTGAAAGATGACAAAATATCGACTAGTTTAAATAATCGACTAAAAATATCAACTAGTCAAAATAATCGACCAATCGACTAGATGACCAAGTAGTCGACAAAACCACTAGTCGACTGGTCGACTACCACCCCCCCCCCTCAGTGAATCTCCCCCCCCCCCTCCCTTTGAATCTCCGCACTGCCAGTTATGGGGTTGTCAGTACTTCCATGGAGGAAAATACACGGACGCGTTATGATGACGTTAAGGGATTGAATTATAATTTTATCGCATGGAAATATAAAATTACTGTAAGAAAGTTTTGGTGTTTTTTGAATTCCAAGTATTTGAACAAGAGTCAGGGTTTTAATCATCTAAAATATCCTCCAAACCCCTAAATTTTCGGGATAAAATCCATATAGAGTTACGGATGTTGACTGTAAAACTAATTATATGTTTTTATATTTGGCCCATTAAAATGGTTTTGCATTAAAACTTATGACAATCCGAGATATTACAACATACTAGGTAAAATGTAAATGAATCGATAACTTTACGATAGTTGTTAAAGAAGCCATTACTGAAGCAAAGTTAAAGTGTTGCTTGATTCTTAAGCAGCAAAACTCCGGTTTGAATATTCACGGTAGCCAGGGTTGAAACTGTTTAGTGACAAATTTAAGGCACAAGGAGTGTCGGCAATAAACCAGCACAATAAAGCAGGAGAGGCTTGGGAGGTCATAATTCCAAACTTGTTAACCAAAATGTGCTCAATTTCTCCTCACGGTTACTATCCTACACCATTGAACATTGTTGACAAATTTTCAGAACCACCAGTAGTCGTAATGTATACCACAGTGCGAGTAGGCCTACTCATGCAGCACACTGTAATTATAAGTCTGCATGTTACATAACGACTAACGAAAGTAAATAATTAAATCAGCAAATCGAAATTTTTATAGTGGCTAGTGAAAATTCAAAAATACTGTTAAAATAAAGAACCTTATTATTGGATATATACTTCAAAGTTAATGAAGACTTCAAACTATGTAACCTATTTATGTTTAATAACCAATTCCAGAAGGCATGATTGAACGGGACTTTAATTTATACGCTTCAAAGAGTTCTATCAATATCATTGAGGGAGGTTGAATTGTGTATTTTCAATCTAGACATGCAGTAATGCATGTTTATATGTTTCAGTGGTACGTGTAACATTATTATTGAGCTGAATTAGTAATTCTCTGTTTATGACACCTGGTCATGAGTCACGTATTTGTGACGCCTGTGAATTCTCTTGACAAGCAAATCCCATACAGAACTGTCTGCCTTAGTGTTTCATTTACTTGTAGGCACTATGTAGAAGTCGTTATTGATAGTATAAAATGATTGTGCATTTTATTCCTTTATTTTATAACACATATAATTTATTATTGTCTTTTATCCAACCAACCAACGCTCTTTCAAACTGAAATAATGTAAATTAAATGTAAACCCTTGTAATATAAAACCTGTTACAACAAAAATGATTTTGATCAACACTAACTGCAAGAAAAATTATTGCAAATTATTTGTGGGTTGTTTTAATGATTATTTCAATAATTTTTAGTTACATTAACACAAGATAATGAAAAGGTTTATCAAGAACTCTACTTTATACCTATTAAGAAAACTCAAACACAAAAATTGAGATGATTTATTCAAACCACAATGATATTTCAAATCTAAAGCCAGTAGCTTTTAATTTGATTATGATCTGGGAAATCTAATTACACCCTTAGTTAATTAATTGCATCACCAATCGCTTGGCTAACCTTTGAGTATTTGATAGATTTAATTTACGATTTATATTACATAATTAGTTAAATTACGCGTTTGTTGCAACGTTTAGTGAACGATTTAAACGTTTTTTGATTGAAACAATTATGCAAAAAAGAACAATACAATACTTAAATTACAACACTAGATAACACAAGAGGCCAAAAGCCCCTATTCATAATGATTGAAAATTTAAGTCAAACCCATTCTCCTTTTATATAATAAACTGGCTTTTAGATACATCATATGTTAATATCAAGCACATGGTTTTGAATAAAGCAACAACACATATTTTAATGTAAACAAAGCAAAGTTTGTTGATATAATTTTAGATTATAAAGATTTTTTAAATGATGAGTTAAATGTTATTCTTTTCCGACCAAAGAAAGTAAATTATCGTTATCATTTTAAAAATCCAGAAATAAAATGTTATATCTGCAATGGTTGTACTATTTCATTAAATATTAAAAACGTAATGGTTTGAGTATCAAAACCAAAGTCACTGATTAAATCTAAGGGAAAGACATTTAAAATGGTTTTATCTTGAGCATAGTTGGGTTGCCTTTTTTAAATTATATTGACAAATTTAATGCTTTTAAACGAATGATAGCTACATAAAGGACCAAGGCAACACAACACACTCACGATTAGGAGTGACGCCTTTGTTTCTTGCGGTTTTGTAATTAATCTTTTGCTCTAATTTTAGCAGAGCTAACGTCCACATCCACGGCGTAATTTGTCAACTGCTCTCAACCCCAGAGCATTTTAATCTAATGTAACTACGTTTTTTACGTAAGGTTTAAAAGAAATGTGGTTTTTAGCCGTATATTTAATCAATTGGGCAACAAAAGAGTTTGGTTATTAAATTACTTTGAAAATAATAGTCGTTTTTATGTAATTAACTATTTCAATATTTATTTATTTGTCATCTAAAAAAAAAACAAAAAAAATGCAAATACAACAGTGGCACAATGTAATGGTGTTGCAGTGTCTCAACGTCTATTACAATTTAATTTATTTTAGAATAAACGTGCTAGGTAAAGTCAGTACTATTTTATTCTTTTAAAATACATATAAACTTTAAAGTCCATGCGACAAAGCACGGTAAACTAAAGGGAAATATATCCAGTGGCCTCTTGAGAACAATCACTCTGACTTTACACTTTGATCATAGAAAATTAGAAACGTTTTGGTGTGTCCAAGATATTTATTGGGGGAAAAGTTGAATGTATTCATAAAAAATACGATATATTATATACTATTTATTAATGTTATCTCGTTTCACAAGGTTTCTGTACCAAGAAGCTGTTTGCGTCTTCAGGCAGATTCTGTTATCTATTGAATTTAGCTACGATTCTCATCCAGCCTTATTCACTTTGTCTATTATCTTATTGATGTGAACAAATGATGTTTACTACTAAAACTGGAACAGATTCCAGATCTTGAAATATAAATAACTAAGCTTAATTGTTTTTTTTATTCTAGATGATTTTACTATTCTTATCGATGATGATACATGATACTAGTCTGATCAGAACAAGAAGTAACGTTTTCAGGCTATATGTGAACTGGAATCTAAATATGTCCTTCTCCAGTAATCATGTCGCAAGGAATATTTTTTCTCTGATATTTTTTCATACGCTATCATGAATTAAGGATCTGAAACATGAAACATCAAACGCGTGTTCAACCTTAAGAAAATGCTCTCATTTTAAAACCCTTTATAATTTCACTTTAATTTTCACAGAACAATAGTTTTTAGCATCTAGTCACACAGTCAAATTAGACCTTTAGTAATACCTCCAAATGAAATATTCCTAAAAGCAGGATCTCCTTTTACAAGCACTAAAAACTTTATAGCCACTATGCTCTTGAATGTCATACCTGATTTTCTGATGTCTGAAGCTGATAGTCTGGCTATTAGTTTTTAAAGAAAGCTTTATAGCTTTTGATTATGAAAAGGCGTTTCTACTAAGTTGACGAATTTCTAAAGGTAGTTAGTAAGCATGAATGAATAGTGGAGCATGGATCTGATATTGTATTTATTATTTTAGTTTTCTGCTTAAGCCACCATGTGACATAATCCGTTATATAATAAGTTATGGCCAAATTCAGTAGGAGAGCTGATACAGACATAATTTTTTATCTACGTATAAGGCTCTTACGGACTGGTTCTCAAGTATGTGCCTTGCTTGAAATTACAAGGCAACAACTGAAGTCAAACATCAAAACAAATTAATGGCTGTTTAGACGTTAAAGTTTAATGCCCGTTAAACATTTCAATGAAGTTCGTTTTTGCAACAGCTGCTGTAGCAATAAAAGCTACATAAAGTTCAAGTTACATTTAACAGTTTCGTTCGTTGAACCTAATGAGGTTAAACCAATAATTAGTTACAATTCTCATAAATATTGTTTTAAAGTATTGCTTTATTGATCTGTGCTGATAGAATACTTATCTCTATATCATATACAGGGTTTCCAAAAATTATGGTAAATTATTTCTGTATATGATTGTAGAGGTGAAAAATAAAAAAAGTTTACTCAAACATAGGACCTAAAGTGTTTCCGTCTGGGTGTCTGCTTGTATTTGTTACATTTTAAATTATATCTCACGAACCTTTATAAACTTCAAACCTAACACATAAAAGACCAAAATTAAGAACTTTTTTTGTAAGAAGTATCAAGTTTATAATTTGTTCTATTTCAAAATTTTGATTGCTCTCAGTTTTCAAAGCTAAATATCTTAAAAACCGTAAGTTTTAGAAAAAATTATATAAGAGACAAAAAGTTTGCAGAATTAAATCCAATTAACGCTAATAGTAAGGTTAAGATGATTGGACTACTAATACCGGAGAAGTCGTAAATCTTCTAAATACAAATTTAAAAATTTCAGAAAGTAAATATTATAGAACCTCGTTTTTATTCAGAGAAGTTAAAATTTCTACGTTATAAGTTGTTCGATCAACTCAATTTTAATAATAACGTTAATTGGATTAAAGTTTGCAGTTTTTTTGTTTAAGTATGAGTAATTTTTAAAAAGTTACGTTTTTAAGATATTTAAATTTAAAAACAAAGAACAGTCGCCATTTCGAAATAGTGCAAAGTAGAAATTTGATTCTTGTTACAAAAACAGTTCTTAATGAACCAGGTTTGAAGTTTTACATTAAAAAGTTCATAGCTACAATCAATGGTCAAAATAAATTACTATCAAAATATCGCAATATGACGTGAGTTTGAGGCGAACTATAAATATTAAATATAATGTAAAGAATCTGAAAATTTTTCATATCAAACTTGGAAATTCCAGCGATACATTTAACAGTTTCTACCGTTTTAATTTCGGAATCCTGAAATAAACGCCGCACCGACTCCGACCGGATATCGATGAAACATGAAGTACTAGATCGTCTATATCGGACTATTTCACTGACTAATGAAATTAAAGCGACATTTATTTGTATTGATTTTTTACAGTCAAATGATTGGATCAATCTGTCATCAGAGAATTTGGTGATATATTGAATTTGCACGGTATGAAAGCTGGTTTCCTTGACCAAAGAGTACAGTATTATAAAACTGACTTTTATTCTGGGTTGGAAAATCATAAAATTTTCTTTTCAAGTCTTAAAAATTTTACGCATTAAAAATAATTGTTTGTTAATTTTTGTAAAAAATTGAATATTTTTAGGGTTTTTATCATGCAGCAAATTATAAACTATGGAATTATATTATAAGTATTAATCAAATTATAAGCATTCATTTGATAAATCACGTACACGGAACTAATAATTTGTTTACCGTTGGTCTAAATACTTATGTTGCTTAATTTTGGCTAATACATAACTGGTTAAAAAGCAAGCCTTGCGATTATCGTCTGATGATAGGCCGGCAAAATCAGTAGTGAATGATTAATTCTGGTGCAGGGCGTACGAGGCGTACGAGGCGTACGAGGCGTACGAGACGTATGAGTGCAAAGTCCAAGGTCATCGCTACGTCATTATTTCTCGCGCGCGCCACGAGCGCAAAGTCCAAGGTCATCGCTACGTCATTATTTCTCGCGCGCGCCACGAGCGCAAAGTCCAAGGTCATCGCCACGTCATTATTTCTCGCGCGCGCCACCACCGTTGCGCCGTTCGCTCGGCTCGAGCGCGCCGGTTCCTACTAGATTCTGCCGCCCTGATACTTCGGGAGAATAAAAAACGGAATAATTCGATATTCGATCGTCGATTTCGATTTATCGAATCGTTTCGTTAATCGATTTTAATGTTTCTACGGTATTCCGCCCTCCTGATACATAAAAATCAATTTTGAAAGCCATTTTAGGACTTGTAAATTTTTTTCAATAAATACAGTTGGGGACTTAGAAAATTTTCAATAGTCAACAAATATTTTTTCTTGACAACTTTTTTCGGAGTTAGAAAATTATTTTTCAGGAACGAAAAAAAAATAAAAATAACAAGTATGATCGAAATAATAATAATAATAACGGGTATAATCGATTAAACGAATATTCACTCTCTCACGAACTTTATATCGTGTTTAAACATATCATTCGACATCGGGATCTTTCCGTGGTACACCACATACAACGGTTGCTCCGATTTCAATAGCGCGTTTATATTTTTCGTACTCATTCTCTCGTTCCAACTCTCGGGTAGTTGAAACCGCACATCATCGCATGTAACCAAAACTCTTACTCCGTAAGCGTAGTGCATTCTCTCTATGCTATTGACCAAATATTTTTTACCGATTTCTAAATCGCTTATCTTCGCGAAAGCGTTACCGTTCACTTCGTCGAGGATATCTTTATAATAATCCTTTTCCATTTCCATCTTTCTTCCGTCTATATATAAAAATATATTTTCACGGTCGAATAAAAAATTGAGAGCGTTTCAAAAGATGTAATAAATCATCGCTTTTGACGAAAACTAATTCATATTTAATTCCGACTCATCGACTAGTTTTAAATAAATAATATAATCGGCCAGAGCGTTTCGCAGGGGAACTTTGTTTTCATCCGTCAGATAAATGTTGATTTCTCTTATCGTCTGCGTGTCGGGTTTGAGCGGCATGTAATTTAAAACGGGCGGTTTCTCGTAAATTTTATCTCTGTGTTCTCGCGGACTCGAGTGATACAACAACGAGGAGTTATCGTGTCTGTGCCAATGCTCCGCGTGATTGATATACGAATGTTCGACTAAATCGCAATGCACTTCGATCATCTCGAACGGTCTGATTTGTAATTTACTCTCTTCTTCGTAAATTGATAAAATAGTTTCCGACTCGAACATCAATTCGAACGCGGTTTCATCTTTTTTCAATTCTGTAAACCCTAGAAACCGTCGTAGCTCGTTGTTCATATGGAACTTAACTGGAGATTTGATACATATCTTAGACTGTGGGTCTCGAAAAATCTTAAACTTTTCCACATCTATCGCCGGTGTGATCTTACCGATCCTCATGAATTCCCTGATTTCTCTCTGCATAGTTTTCAAATCCCAAAACTCCGCATCAAAAGTTAGTGTAGGACGATCCTTCTCACTCTTAAAAAAAGTAATCGAAGCCGGCTCTTTCAAGTTATAAAAATAGTTATGAAATGAAAACCCCGTGAGCGCGAGATAATAACGCGCGTCCTCTTCCAAGTGTATGGGGTTTTCGAGCTTCAACTGCAGATGCGGTTTTCGACCGATCAATTTGAAGTACACCATTTCTCTATATATACTTTTAAAACATTACGGTTACGATTATTTATTAAGAGCGGGGGGAGAAAAAAAATAAAATTATTCGAACCATCTCAAAAATGCGTATTTATCGTTTTGTAAAGCGCGTTCTATCGTATTGAAATCCTGTCCTCTGGAAAAACGCCGCAATACCTCCAAACACAAATGACCGCATATCGGGGGATCTTCGTAATCTTGATATCTCGCGTGGTTATAACAAATACCTTCGGGCATGTTTAGGTATTCCTTCCACTCCAAAGGTGGCGGCGCCTCGCCGAACGAATCGAAATATATGACATAATTATCTTTCTTCGTATAACAAGTCCAATGAGTGCCGCCCGACTCGGAATCGTCTAAATTTATAATAGCGCATTCGTTTTTGCGCGGGTTCTCGGGTAAACGCTCTCTCATGAAAACACCGCGAAAATCGTCAATTTTCAACTTATCCGCCCACGTCTCCAAATCGGACATTGTCAGCGGAACTAGTTTTTTTTAACCTCTCTCGCACCGTCGAGACACTTATTCAATTTACCGTATACACGTTTAGCCAGACCGGCGCCGCTCGCGTCTTTCTCCATCAATTCGTCCAACTCATCGTCTATCAACTTTTTAAGCCAAGGCACGAACTGATTTTTCAAGATGGGCGCGACTTTGGTTTTTATCAGCGGCGACACGAATTTCTTGACATAAGGGATATTTTGTTCGGCTATCTCGAGTACCTCCCTTAACAAGCCTCCGTCGATCATCTCTTTCAACTGCGAATAATCGAAAATCAATCGCAGCCCCCTGTTGTTTTTTAACGCCTTTTCGATCTGTTTGTTTTGATCGCCGTCGAGCGTGACTTCGATATTACCGTTTTTCAATTGATCCTTAGTCAACGTTAACACGGCGCGTTTAAGCTTCTTATGAGCTAACCGCAGCTTATTCAGTTGACCCTTGGTCAAATTTATCTTCCTCTTATGACTCGCCATATCTATATATATACGAGAGGCATTATCGAATTTATAAAAAAAGTTCGAACTCGTCGAAAGTTCGTAACGTTTTCCTTCGAAGGAAATTTTAAATTCGCTAATGTAAGAGATGAATTCCTACTGTCGCACGTGTAAAACGCAAACGGCTTCGGAGAACGTGAAAATTGTGAAAACGAAAAATAAAAGATGGTCGGCGAGTTCCGATTGCGCGGTCTGCGGGCATATTCAACCCAATTTCCCGTCATTTCTCGATTTTCAAACTTAAAAAATAAATACAATTAATTTGAACAGTTTGATGTTTTTAATTTACAAATGCGTGTTAATGATCGTTACAAGAAAAATCTGGCCTATATAGTTGGGCCCCGATTTGGGTCCCAACCAAATCTGAGCGGTACTATTAATATTTTTAAAGTATCGGTACCATCGCGGTACTAATGCGCCGTCGTAATAAAAGAACCATAATAAAATCAAAAGTACCGATACAGTACCGTTTCTTATTTATTTCGAAATTATCGCGGCAATATTAAATCGGATTTTCTCATCGTCCGATATTATTAATTAGAGTCTCGTAGCTCGACATTGTATTTTTTAAACAAGTCGAAATACCTAAAGCGCTTATATAGAACGACATGACTGACGCGATTGACGTTTATCATACCGAGCTTACTTTTAAAAACCGTAATATCACGATAGTGCGCGGTGTCGATAAAATATGTCGGTTTAAAGCGAACGATATCACCCATATACTGGGATACAAGAACCCCAAAAAGGCGATTTACGATCATGTGAACGAAAAATATAAAACTACATATCGCGATTTAAAAGTCGATAATCCGAATTTACATCTAAAACGAACGCATCCCGATACGGTTTTCATAGACGAACCGGCGATCGGGGTTCTGTTGAATAAATGCGCGAAGGAAAGTGATGAGTTTCGGGAGTGGTTTTTCAAAGAACTCGAAAATATACATTCGGAACACGCCGACCGAAATATCGAGAATGACGAATCGAGCGAGTCGGAATCGGATTATGAATGGTTAGAAAGCGAGGATACCTCGCACGATCGTTTGAAAACGGAAAACGGATTATTCCGCGAGATGATAGATAGAACGCAAATACAACAAATTTTCGCTGTATCGAAGAGTGCGGATAATAACAAGGAATATAAATTCATAGACACGCAAAAACGCTCTTTTAAAAAAGCCGTCGAGGATTCCTGCGGATACGATTTATGTTTCGAAATGGAATACATAATTATCGACGACGAGAATATGATAAAAAAGGTTTTGAGAAAAATAAATAAAGAGGGTGTGGAATACGAATATAACGGAAAGAGCAAATGTATAACGATTCGCGATGACGATTTCGACCTGATCGACCTGGTTAAAAGAACGATGTCGGAAGTGATGTTGTGGTGAAATAAATACGTTTCCGATCGCGCGAACTATATGATTTTATTTTTTTATTTTTTCGATCGTAATAAAACGTTGACGTTCGATCGGTCGTTTTTCTATAGTAGGTACGAAATGAATAACGATAATAATATGGATATTGCGAGTGATGAGATTTCCGACGAAAGTTCTTCATCGTCTTATAATTCCGATGTGTCCAACACAGATGAGGATTACATGGACGATATCGCGAGTAAATTCGTTTTTAATAATCGAGAGGTTACAGTGTTGTTTGATGATGATAATAACCCTTGGTTTAAGGGTAAAGATGTAGCCGAAATATTAGGATATTCAAATTTAAAAAGGGCCTTACAAATGCGTGTTAATGATCGTTACAAGAAAAATCTGGCCTTTATAGTTGGGACACGATTTGTGTCCCAACCGAATCTGAGCGATTTTGGTGGGACCAAATCTGTTTCGCATCATAAAGGCTTAGAAATTTACATATCTGAGCCCGGATTATATGAATTGATATTTTCATCAAAGTTACCCTCAGCGAATGACTTCAAACGTTGGGTCTTCGAAGACGTTTTACCTTCCATCCGTAAACATGGTGAGTACAAACTGAGAGATAAAAACGTAGAGCTTATGGAAACGATAAGTCGGTTAGAAAATGAAAATCGTCTGATAGAAAATGAAAATCGTCTGATAGAAAATGAAAATCTTCGTTTAAACAATACGATACAAAACATGAAACCAAAAGTAGCTTGTATGCCTCAAAAATCGGACCTAAGACACGTCTTTGCCGTCTTTAAACGATATTCTTATGCGGACGGTATTTATACATACTACTGTGTAAGAACTGAAGATCGGTATTTTTCTACGGTTTATAAAAAGAAAATCGATGAAGGTTATTTACTTTTGTTTTACAAAGATGAAGTGCCGAACAGTATAAACGTTTTGAACTGTGTAAAAGATATCATGAGATACCGCAATATATCCTATAAATCGCGCAATAATGTTGTAATCACGCCGTATAATTTCATAGAATTAGTAGAAGAATTCTTCAAAGATTTGAGAAAATAAATAGTAAACATTTTCCCATCCTAATAAATTCTTATTTCTCGTAATTTATTTTATTTCTTTTCTTAACCGGTGCATTATTTTTTTCCTCATAGAGAGTGATGGATATCGTCCCGTATTACGAAGAGAAGATCGAAGATAACCTTCTACCCCGACCGTTACGTTGTCTGATAGTAGGCTCCTCGGGCTGCGGAAAAACGAACTTGTTGTTGAATTTTATTTATAATCCGCGCGGTCTCGTGTTTAGAAATTTATACGTGTTCAGTAAGTCTATAGAGCAGCCGGCTTATGTAGAATTACGCGAAAAGTACATCGATGCTGAAAACAAGTTGAATAAGAAGATAGCATACTTTTTTAACAATTGCGAAGATTTACCCCCACTGGACGAGTGCGAGAAAAACTCCCTCGTGGTGTTCGACGACTGTCTGATGGAAAAACAAGAAGCGATAAAAGACTACTTCATCAGAGGTAGACATAAAAAACTGTCCTGCGTCTACCTCAGTCAGAGCTACGGTAAAGTCGACATGCAAGTGATACGGAACAACGTCAACCTGCTATGCGTCTTCAAACAAAACAAACACTACACGAAACGTATTTATGACGATTTCGTAGGATCGGACATGACGATCGATGAATTCGAAAAGATGTGTCAAAAGTGTTGGAGCGAACCGTTCGGATTTTTGACAATAAACACCGCTAAGAAAGCGCACAACGGAAAATACATGTTCAAGTTAAAAGACGAGTTAAACGATGTTATCGAACGATAATCGATGTGTATGCATCGATTTTAATAAACGATTCGTAAACGTTATTTTCTAAGATCAATGTATATGAATCGTTTTATTTTTAAAAACAAAGTATATGCATCGTTTTTAATAATCGATTTGTAAACGTTATATTTTATAAAAACAACGTGTACGCATCGTTTTAGATTTTTATTTAAATTTATTTTTTTTCTTTATTTTTGAAAAGCGAAACTCCGAACCCTAAACCTATATATATAGATAATACGATGAAGAGGAAAAGCGATGATAAGGAGATCATCGGCACGCTGATGAAAAAACAGAAGATGGCCGATAAGATGTGGCCGGACGACGTACGAATGGCTAAAAAATATGAAAAGTTACAAGAAAAATGGCTAGAAGACAGTAAGAAAAATCAGATACGCGAAGCTGAGGAGAGGAGAAAGCTTTTCAGTTCACACCCCGTGTTGTTAGCTAAACCGAAAGAACAATTGTTAGCGCCTCCTCCTCGCCGTGAAAACAAACCGATTACCGTCGCGGAGGCTAAGAGGTTGGATAAATTGGAAGATCGATTAAAGAGTGAATTCGACACGTCTAGAAGAGCGGAAGTGGAAAAGGTGCGCGAACAGGAGAAGCGACACGAACCCGTAGTTAAAGCTATAAAAGAACAGACGGAAACTTTAAAGACGGAGAAAAAACCCCGCGTCATTTTGAGAAGACCCATCCCCACTGTCGGACAGTTCAGACCTAGAACGTCGAGCACACCCGGTAGACCTGTAGGTAAAGTGGACAAAACACTCGGTAGACCGGTAGATAAAGCGGACGAAACGATAACTCCAATCGAGGACCCAGACGTATTCGACGCGTCTACAGTTTTATCGCCGGCGCAAACTTCGCAGGAATTACAGAATCGTTCTATCCGCGAATTCACCGAAAACGAGGAAATTGGTGATATCGCGAAGCAATACCTCTCGAACTGTAACGATATGAGTTTCGGCGTTTATTACGATTTCGCGAATAGCAAACTCGCGATAGGATCGCAAACCATATCCATCGAAAACAACGATATCATACTGGACAGAACTATGGACAGATATATCGGCACCGAGGGACTGTGGTCGCTCTTGACCAGAGCGGAGATCCACGGTGTGCAATCCACAGCCGCGGTCGGCACGACACCGAAGGAGAGACTCATAAGTATAGGCGCGTTCACTTCTCAGGACTTTGAAAAATATAAAGATATTTTAATCAAAACACACGCTCTACATCATAACAACGATCCCACCTCGCCCAGACCCAAGGCGAGCGGTGGTTGGAAATGGAAGAATTTAATAAGTGACATATGGAAAGAACTCAAACAAAAGCCGTCTTCGTCCGGCAGCGGTCTACTCGTGGATACGAACAACCCCGTGGAATATAAATATATAGACGATTACGACGAGTTGTCGGAGAGAATAAAGTTTATACAAGCCGAGGAGGAAGCGGGAAATAATAATTTTAATAACGAAAAAATCGGGATCGTCAAGTTTATAAATAACGAGATCGAAAAACTGATCACTCGGCCGGAAGGTGTTAAACGGATAAGTCGGTGTTTGTCCGCGTTGAAGGAAAAGGAAGGAGGTAAATTGACTAACACCGCGGATGTTAAGTTTCGCGTAGATAAATTGGGTTTGGCGTCGGATAGGAAGAAACGTATGCGCATGTTCGGTAGGAGATGAATATTTTATTCATCCGAAAATTTTAAAAGTATATTTTTCATTAAGTTCGAATCGCGTTTTTTATTTTTTTATTCGAAACCGAAAACTTAAAATCTATATATAGATATGGAGAAGTATTACGAGGAAGCGTCCGACAAGATAGAACGGTACGAATTCCATACCGTCGAACCGGTGTCCGATCTGAATTTCAATTCACCCAATCAGATGATCACGTTCAGATTAGACGGCGGAGACGTTTTTTACGATAAGGAAATATATTTTCACATACGAGGCGAAGTGTTGAAAAAAGCGAATGGCGCGAAGTACGAGGCGACGGACCCGATCACGTTGGTCGATAATTTCCCGGCGTTTTTATTTAAGAGAATCGAATTGAAAAAACACGGTCAGTTGATAGACTTCGTCGACGAAGTCGGTATCACGAGTACGATCAAAGCTCTGACGACATACGGCAAATCGAGCGAGAGCACTTTTCACACGAGGGGATTCAAATCTAAATTCGATAAAGGAGTCGGCAAGTTCGAAGCTTACGGCCCCTTGTCGCATCTCGGTTTAGGGTTTTTCGACGCGCTGAAATATCCGATGTACAGAGGAGGATTCCAAATAATTTTTACACGCAACGAAGATAACGACGCGATATACCGTTGGAAGGAGGGTAGCGGCGCTAACGAGAAAACCGCGGACGAGGGAAAGATACAAATCACGAGGTTCGATTTAAAAGTGCCCCTGGTCGAGTATGACGCTGTGAAAAAAGTGCCGCTCATAGAGGGACTGAGACGATTGAGTACGAAGGGCGATTTGACATACAACTATTACCAGTGGCAGTGTATCGAGAAGTTCGGGGTGTCGGGGTCTTCGTTCAGTTTCGACTTATCCGGCTTATTCGGGAATATATCCGATCCGCTGTTCGTAACCATAGCTCTACAGACCAACCTCAAAAACAATCAAGAGAAGGATCCGAGCCGATTCAACGCTATAAACATAAAAAACTACCGCGTCAAAATCAATGGACTAGGGTATCCGAATGAGCCGCAGAATTTGTCTATAAACGATAAGGCGTACGGTATTTTATACACGAGTTATTGCTCGATCAGGCGGGTGTTATTCGGAGACGAAGACGTTTATTTAAGCGATATCGATTTTATAGACAAGTATCCGTTGATGGTCGTCGACACGCATCACCATCCGTTCTCCAGCGATAATAGGCAAAAAGATATTAAAATAGAATTGGAATTTACGAACCCCGTCGCCAGTCCGGTCGCGGATCAGGGGACGACCGCTTATGCGGTAGTCGTTTCGGAGAAAGGTTTCACTTACGATTTGGAGAGGAATAGAATTACAATGTTTTGAGATATTTTTTAATGTGGAGACGATGATAAACCGTCTGCAGCATAGACGGTTGAAAATTGTTTTCGTTTTTTTTATGAATATAATTATATGTTAACTTTTTACACGCGAGAATCAATTTTTTTTCCGAAGTGTGTAGTTTAAAGGGAGGAACGAAACGTTCCCTTTATAAAAAAAAGAAAAGAAAAAAAAAAGGATTTTTAAATAATAAGTCGGTTATGAAATAAAATATGTATTTATTATCTTTTTTTTTAATCCGTGTACAAGTCGAGTGTGACATTTAGTTTAATTATTCCATAGACGAATTAGCATCAAGTTCTAAAGCGGACTCTCGCGGTATCTTGTAGTGCCCCCAAGGGAGAGTGGTGATGCCGTCTTCTAAAATAAACCTTTTTTCGTCACTCGCCGATAATGCTTTCTTGTGCTGTTCTACACTATACAATTCATGCTTCTTACTTCTTATCATATTCATACATCTATACACGTCTCTCTGTTCGAGCAAGCATTCCTTGTAGTCTTTAAAAGTAATTTTAGTTTCCACAACCGATTTCTTAATTCCTTTCGCTTTTTTAAATGCTTTCCCATCAAATTCTTTCCCACGAAAATCTTTATACGAACTTAACCGATTGGAGTACATCTTAGCTCTGAGTCCCACATATTCGGATAATGGATCACCCCGCATTTCATCCTTAAATGTGCCGAGTATTTTTTCTCGAAATAAGTCATATCTTTTATCATGTTTCCTCATATCCGAGTAGAAATCCGGAGTTTCTATTAGGTATTCCAAACTGTCCGTGTCCGTATACTGCAATTTCGCTTTTTCTCCGTATTCTTTTTTAATATAATTATAATGAAAGTCGTACATCTGCGTTTTAGCGATGTCCGATATAGACATTCCTATATATATGGGTTTGTTAAATAATAAACTAGTTTTTCTCATGTGAACGGCGGAAAGATCTTCACAAAATATAGTTCTATGCTTAAAAATCGGTTTCGCCACCCATTTCTCGATCTGTTTAGTCTGCGTAGCGAGTCGTATGTCCACTCTATTTCTGACATTTTCGATGGTTTTACCGAACACTGAATTGTTTAGAAGCTTGTAAAATTGCTTTTCGGGTTTATTAGTAGCGTTTTTCCAACGGCATACATTTTTAACGATAAAATCCGACATCCAATAACTCTGACTGAAACTCAGAATTCTATGTATTTTTTTTAGTTTCAACCCTAACGAAAGATATAATTTTAACGCTTTGTAATGAACGACATATTTTTCTTTATCGTACAACGTGGTCAAGAGTTTGATCTCCTTCGAACCGGGAGGTGCCCGTCTTTCGACCGCTAGCGGTAGGTTGGAATGTAAATCGTGTAATTCTCGCGGATATTCTAAATCCACTTCGAATATATATCCTACGTCGCCATTATCGCGTATCCGCATTACATCGATTTCCTCTTCGACCCATTTAAAATTACCCGTAGGCATTTTGTGTTTAGACATCGCCCAACCGTATTGGTTCACGGCGTCCAAGTACATGAGATACGTTATAGGCTTACTCTCATCATACCCATCGACACGCGGGTTATTGGCTTTCGCGTGTCTGTTCGTCACTTGAGCTAAACCGCCTCTAATCCCCCTCGTGATCATGAGTATCATTTCGTAGTCGTACAAATAGTCTAAAACCGCTCCGCTTTCTTTTAATAATATGCTCCACGCCAGACCCGGCGTTGTAAAGTACCACGCTAAATCCAATCCGTATGATCGCAAAGAAATACGTCTATAATCTTCCATCACATCGGCTAGTAATAAAACATCGAGTTTGTTATAAAACAGTGTATATTCTTTCATATTCTTTATTTTAAATGTTTTCCAAACCAGTTCCGCGTGTTGATAATCCGACGGACTAATACCTTGTTCGTTCAACTCATTATAAAATTTTTCTCTCGGTGGTAAACTAGTCTCGAGATATTTTTCATCATCGTCCATATAATCGTACGGATAAACTCCTTTTCTAAATAATAACTTCATCGGATCGGGATTTTTATATTCATGTAAAAATAAATCAAATTTCATTTGAAATTCTATACTCGATTTATATTTATACAACTCAGGTTCGAATAGTTTATATCTAAAGTTTTCGTTTTGTATAGCTTCATAATATTTTTTTTGATGGTCGGACCAATTATTCATATCTTTATCTTTGAAAGAGGCTTCAAAAATTCCTCCATTATCCGAATCCGAATCTGAACTGGAATCTGAATCGGAATCATTTTGCGACTTTCTCGATCTGATATCATTATATTTATTTCTTATCTCATCTCTCTCCTTTAACCATCTCGTATAATACTCTTTTTGTTCCTCGGGCATTCCATACTTTTTTACATTTATAAACTGATATTCACTCAATCCCTTAGTTAAATCGTCTAACGAATAAAGTGTAAACTTATACGAGTCTAAAAATCTCGCTTTTATTCCGATCCCGAAATCGACAGTATACGAGATATATCTCTCTTCGCTATTCGGAATGATATCGATACGCGTATTTTCATCTAATCTCAACATTTTTATTATTAAATGCGTATCGTAACCGCTCAAGTTATGGATAAATATGGGAATAAACTTCGGAATTTTTAAGTTCAAATTACAAGACTGGTGCGCCGCCCCTCTATACTTTCCGGTCAGATGACAATGATCGCGAACCCGGATATCCTCTTTTTTATCCTTTTTTTTATCATTTTTTCCATGATCGAGACGAATAAACCGATAAGGCCGTGTGAATAAGTTAGCGATATCCCGTTCATCATCATTTTTTTCATCAATATCATTTTTTTCATCGGTTTCGAATTCATTCCCGCATATGTGACATATTTTAGCATCTGAAAAATCTTTTTCTTGTCCAGCGGTTAGAGGAAGCATGGGTTTTTCGTTGTTTTCATAATAATCTTTAATCGCTTGCAATTCTGATTTAAGCGTTTTAGCAAACTGTTTCCCAGCGTCGGTCCCGTAGTATAAAATCGGTTCTTTATACTCGCCGAAGGTATAAACCGTGTAGAGACAGAAGGATCTCGCTACATGATGTTGATATGTGTCGGTGTAAGAAACATATTTCGCATACCTCTCGGGTGTTCTTATAGTGTTAGGCGGTTGACACGTAGCTTCGTTTTCAGCGACTTTTTTGATTAATTTCATCTTCGGCGGTCTACGCCTCTCTACATTTTCTAATAAACACTCAAAATCCGCGTACATAACGAAAGGAAGTTTCATCCGACATTTGTAATCTTTAAATTTTATAACTTCCCCTTTTCCCGGTATATTTACTTTTACGGAGTCGTGTTCTTTACAATACTCTTTGTGTCTAATCAATAAATCTTCTCTACCGAAATATTGCAGGCATCGTTTGCATATGTAGATTTTATTACCTCTTTTCGTCATCTGAATACGTACCAGTTTTTCCAGATCTTTAATATAACAATAATGCGATTTTTTTCCTTTTTTAATATATAAAAGATCGATATGCGTATCCTTTTCTTCATCTGTCACAATCAGCGGATATATATTATAGTTACTATTGTAACCGTAAACGTTTATCGATATTCCGCTTCGCTTTACGAATTTTTTTACATCATCCAAGGCGACTGGAAACTCAATGTCTTTCATCGCACCGACAAACTCGTTTTCATATCGTTTATATTTTTTAACTCTTTCTGCATTTTGATTAACGGGGTGTAAAGCGGATAAAATCGCCCACAAAAAACATTTTTCATCTTCGTTTTTTACATTTATTATAGCTTTTTTATTTTTTATTTTATCTGGAAGATCGATGTAACTCGATCCTCTAAAAGGCGAGTATCTGTTAATCGCTAAATCTAGTCCTTCGATTTCGTAAAGGCTCCATCCGGATCCTCTCGCTTCAAACTCCTCCATATTCGTACATATTCTATCTCTCATCATCCTCAATGTTTGTTTCAAATCGGTAGTACTGTATGCTCTAAAATTTTCAGTTCTAAAAAACATCTTCTCTATTTCACATTTGTCACTCACATTACGCTTATACTTAGCGATAAAAGTCAAATTAAACTTAATATTATGTTTTGCGAGATAATCTTCTATGAACTTTATGATCGTATCGATAAATCTATTAATAAAAACTTTCGGATCTTTTATTCCGTGAATATTTTTAAAGTGATATGTAATTAACCTACTTTCAAAAGCCGTTTCTTTTAAAATAATCTCATTTTCAGTAACGGGTGGAAGTTTATCGCTTTTTACAGGCTTCACTAGATTAATAATCGTGCTCATCGCTAACAATGCGGCGCCGTGTAAAACGTTAAAAACGGAATTATTTTTATTAGTAGTAGGTCGTATATCGAGTCTGGGTTGTTTGGCTGAAGTCGGTCCATCTTCAACATCATCGTGTCTCTCGATATCCGTTTTAGCAGTCGAAGTCCGACCCGGAGCGTACTGAATAACTGAAGGTCTGCTTTGATAATCTCGAGGATTGAAATTTTCGATAGGAATCAAGTCGGGTACGGGCCGCTTTAATCTATTGACCCCACTCGTACTCGGTTTAGCTAAATCATTCGCATTACATTTTTTCGCGTGTCGACTAAAATGTAAACTTGTGATTTCTTTTCCACATTTATCACACGTCTTCTTCTTATAACGCGTATTATCTCGTTCTGGATTCGATGAACATATTTTCACATGGTGGGATAAGTTTGTCTTCAATATCACCTTGCCGCAGAAACCACATTCAATTTTGGAAGTCATTTTTTTCACCTATAACAGAAAATAAAAAGATTAGTTATCAATAAAAAATTAAATTCGAATGCATTCTTACAAATAATATTTATTTAAAAAATATTTATCGAAAAATTTTACAAGTCTAAAAAAGTCGACTACTGAAAATTTTCAGTCTCAAAAAATATTTATCGAAAAATTTTACAAGTCAAAAAAAGTTGACTAACGAAAATTTTCAAAGTCCCGAAAAAATATTTATCGAAAAATTTTACAAGTCCAAAAATGTTGACTATCGAAAATTTTCAAAGTCCCAAAAAAATATTTATCGAAAAATTTTACAAGTCCAAAAAAAGTATTTTTCGAAAAAATTTACAAGTCCGAAAAAGTTGACTAACGAAAATTTTCAAAGTCCAGAAAAAATATTTATCGAAAAATTTTACAAGTCCAAAAAAAGTTGACTATCGAAAATTTTCTAAGTCCCGAAAAAATATTTTTCGAAAAATTTTACAAGTCCAAAAAAGTTGACTATCGAAAATTTTCTAAGTCCTGAAAAAATATTTTTCGAAAAATTTTACAAGTCCGAAAAAGTTGACTAACGAAAATTTTCAAAGTCCCGAAAAAATATTTTTCGTAAAATTTTACAAGTCCGAAAAAGTTGACTAACGAAAAATTTCAAAGTCCAGAAAAAATATTTTTCGAAAAATTTTACAAGTCCGAAAACGTTGACTAACGAAAATTTTCAAAGTCCTGAAAAAATATTTTTCGAAAAATTTTACAAGTCTGAAAAAGTTGACTAACAAAAATTTTCAAAGTCCGAAAAGTATTTTTTCGAAAAATTTTTCAAGTCTAAAATCGTTGACTCTCAACAATTTTCAAAGTCTCAAGATATATTTATTGAAAATTTACAAGTCTTAAACTGAGCAAAAATATTCTAAGTCCAAACAGTATTTACTGAAAAATTTACAAGTCCTAAACTTGCTAAAAATTTTCTAAGTCCAAACAGTATTTATTGAAAAATTTACAAGTTCTAAACTGAGCGAAAATTTTCTAAGTCCAAACTGCATTTATTGTAAAATTTACAAGTCCTAAACCGAGTGAAAATTTTCTAAGTCCAAACTGCATTTATTGAAAAATTTACAAGTCGTAAAGTGAAACTTGCTAAAAACTTTCTAAGTCCAAACAGTATTTATTGAAAAATTTACAAGTCGTAAAAGTGTTAAAGTCTTAATAAACCAAAGTCGGCACTTACCTCAGGAACTGTCGAGACGATCTTCAAAACACAACTGGTCAAACTCAAAATCGGACCGGTATATATACCCGGAAAATCACGTGGCTCACGTGTAAAGTTGCACGTGCTCTTAGGGGCAAAGTCAGCTTTCAACGTGATCAAAATTTTCCATTGAAAACCGTTTAAAATTACAAATTTTTAAGAGAAAATAATTCAAAATTGATTTTTATGTATCAGGAGGGCGGAATACCGTAGAAACTTTAAAATCGATTAACGAAACGATTCGATAAATCGAAATCGACAATCGAATATCGAATTATTCAGTTTTTTATTCTCCCGAAGTATCAGGGCGGCAGAATCTAGTAGGAACCGGCGCGCTCGAGCCGAGCGAACGGCGCAACGGTGGTGGCGCGCGCGAGAAATAATGACGTAGCGATGACCTTGGACTTTGCGCTCGTGGCGCGCGCGAGAAATAATGACGTAGCGATGACCTTGGACTTTGCACTCATACGTCTCGTACGCCTCGTACGCCTCGTACGCCTCGTACGCCCTGCACCAGAATTAATCATTCACTACTACTCAGCTTATCCGTGATTAAAAGGGGTAGAAATTCGGTGATTTATGATCCTGGAACGAGGCCAACCAATACCACTAGGGGCTATTTTTATATTTTATGGCAAACTTATTATTTAAGAATCTAAAAGCCACTATCTGTCATTTACTGGCCTACATATTTGACTAGCCCTTATAATCCACATTAGGCCTAATCAAAGCCAAGAGATCAAGCGACTAAAAATTGATCAATCGTAAATTTTCTTAATAGAGAAAAATCATTGACTGAGAAAATCTAAAATAAATGAGTTATTTTCATCAAAGCTTTGAATATTACAATAGTTTGAAATAGAAATTTGCAAATAGTATTAACTGCATTTATTAGATGTGGTATGTATTACTGTATCTTACTTTTCCATATTATCTAACCGACAAGGCTCATGATTCATTTAAATATTCACATACAACATTAATTTTGAAGGTACCTATGATGTTTTTCTGGTTTAATCTTAGCATTACAACGTTCGTGTAATAACTTAAAGAAACTAAGAATAAAGCTGGTAGTTAATTATTTTATAATGGTTAGGCCCTACTCCCATTAGAATTTGGATTCGCTGGACAAATACGTTGCCATCAGAATAATAAATAAAACTTTTCTGTAACAATAATACAAACAGTATTAGTGACAAGTTTGTAAATGGTGCTAATTGTTTTAATTAATTTTAGATACTTAATTTGCTGCTATTTGCTCACAATAATAAATTTAATCAGATGTGGAATCGTAATTATGTTTAAGTTTTCATATTATTGTTCTCCAAGATGTGGAAGGTACTTTCAAGGAAAAATACTTGAAATAAGGAAAGAATGACTTTCAAGAATTTTAAACGGTTTTAATTTAAAGGATATTAAACTGTAGAACAAAGAATTAGGAGACGTTTAAAGGACTCTGAACAGGGAAATCTTTTAACTAAAATACAGTTGCTGTCAGCTTTGCACAATCTTAATAATTTCAATGCCTGGGGACCAAGCTTTGTTTGGGGGAAATAGTTGGCCTAACATTTTTAAACATATAAATACCAAATAACAACAAATAAATACTACATACAACACTACATAACATATGAATACTACTCCTCACGAATAACGAGACAATCGTCTTTGTGGATTGACTTATTCAGTTTCCTTTTTTGTTTGCAATTCAATTTATTTAATGATTCTTTGTTTGAAATTCATTGTTGGTGATGGTGATTTTATATTTCGAATTGGATTTTTGCGGACATTTGCCATCACTGATTAGTAAAAAGCAACTCAAAATTTATTTAATGAAATGAAAAATCATTTATTTATTCAGGCAAAGTAAGGGCCACTTTGTCCATAGACATATCTCAGACAATAGTTCTAGTCCGTTGGAGCGCATCAGAAAGAGCCACAGTCATGTCATTGATCATGGAGTTGCAGTAAGTAAAGTGAGGTAAGACTAGTGATTTTTCGAGGTGGAGTATGCTATGTAATGTTAAGAAATTTTACAACTTCTTAAGTGAATGTATCGAGGCAAAGACTTTCTTTCGGATGTCGACTACGGCGTCATTCAAAGTAAGAGTACAGTTAATAGTAAAATTGTTCACTCTGTCGTACCTAGTAAGGACGAAAATTTCTATTAACTGCTAGTTTGTTTATAGAGTTAAAGTCAATTTAATCTCTTAAAAGTAAATGGCAAATGGTTATAGGCTTGGTCTTTTCATGATTGAGTCTAAGTCCGTGTTTTTCAGTCCACAAAGTGATTCGGCCTATGTCTCCGTTTATTCTCCAGACACAATTATTAACATCGTTTACTGAAAAATGTGCGTAACTTTTAAGGTTGTCAGCATACATGTGGTATTTACAGAGATTAAGATTTGTGTTAATGTCATTCACATACAGTACAAAAAGCAGAGGCCCAAGGATTGATCCCTGAGGCACACTGCAAGTAACAGTTTTCCAGTCAGATCTGATGTCATCAACCTCATCTGCCGCCTGCCTGACATATAAGACATCCTGTCTTTATTCTTTTTTTCTGTCTTTATTCTGTGACATTCTATCTTTATTCTGTCTTTGCTTGATTTCCTTATCATCGATTCTTTCGTTGCTTGTTGCTTTTATTGGCCATTCTATCTTTATTCTGTCTTTGCTTAATTTCCTTATCATCGATTCTTACGTTGCTTGTTGCTTTTATTGGCCATTCTATCTTTATTCTGTCTTTGCTTAATTTCCTTATCATCGATTCTCTCGTTGCTTGTTGCTTTTATTGGCCATTCTATCTTTATTCTGTCTTTGCTTAATTTCCTTATCATCGATTCTCGCGTTGCTTGTTGCTTTTATTGGACGCTCGCTATCGCAGGTCTCATCGCTGTTTCTCAAAGCTGTGCTCGTAAATCTAATTACAATAAATTAAAATAATTTCTTTGAAGCTTTCGTAGGCATCTGAGGTGCAATAACGCAATTTTTTACGAATTTATAAACGCATTTTTATTTATTTTACGATATGAAACAAATTTCAAAATTTTAAAAACAATGTATTACAATTGAGCAAGAATAAAGTTGCAAACAGCACCAAAAAATTAAATGTCTGCTAGAAATTTTCAAATAATTGATAAGCTAATTTGAACACTCAATGAACAATCTGATCTTAATTGATTGTATTATCTCAATGCCTATTCCACTCTACTTGCAACGCAATATAATAGTATTTTTGGAACAGAATTAAGTAGCTCGTTTATGAAAACCTAGAAGTTTTTTTTTACATTATCCTTGTTATTTTCCATTCAACATAGCAACACAATATGGTCTTATGAAACATTTTTCAATTTTCAAATTAATTTTTCTAAGAATCTCGCATTTCTACTGCATATTTAATTAATTGGGAGAATTTCGAAAGCGAAACTACATCCAAGAAGAAATGTTAATGAAATTTGAAAGCTGTGTAGGAGATGAAAATATACACCTAAAATAATTGTTCATTTATATTGATAAATTATTGATAAATTGTCAGAATATAACTCCAGTTACAAATATTCATTCATAAATTATTAAAAAAAAGATTTTTTATTAAAAGTTTCTGTTTGATGCCACACTCCCATGTGCTGGATCATTATTCACATGTGCTTATTACACAATTTCTAAACAATTATGTCCTATGAAATACGTTGCCAAATTGCTAATTAATTTCGATTGAATAAACTTTTATATAGTAGCATTAACAAGGATTTTTTATTCATTTATAGCTTTCCAAAACTTTTTTAAGTTAGTTTAGAATTTTAATGTTTTAAGCCTATACGGTCCAATAATTTTTAACGATTAAAATAACTTGAAATCTCATAAAAGATCTGTTTTAAAAAGGAATACTACTTTGTTTGGAAAATAATTTAATATTCAGGGAAATCGTTCTATTGATTACATCAGCTTGAACTAATATGATCACTAATTACACTTCACTCAAAATCAAGGAAAATGCAGAAATCGATAAAAAAGCCAACAGCAAATGTTTTACATGTTTTATCAAACTATGAGCAGTATATTAGTAGAGGGTTTCAATTTAAATTATATAAGTTTACAGGTACAAATTTACAGCCCAAACTATATCCTGTCTACAGCGATAGTTTGGGGGAGTCAATAACGTTTTTTCCTAATGTAAATATCAGAGTGATACTAAGTTTTGTAATTTCTCTACGGTGTAGTCCAAAATAGCTCCATAATCCTGCCATAAAACTGCAGTTGCTTGCGACATGTTGCCCATTATTCGGTCGTAACAGCAGTTTGTATAGTTAAAGCGCAATTGCAATAGTATTAGCCTGTGTAAAAGTCGTAAAGTTCAGCATTGTTTGTAATAAACACGGTAATTTGTTTGTGACGGACTGCGTTTTGAGTTCTAAACCATAATACTCTACTAAAATAAACGGAAAATTTCCTAAATGTTTAATACGTTCATAGGGTTAGAGTGTTTTCTTTTAAGACTGTTGTTTTAAGTAGAAGCCATGAAAACGTAATTTAGTAATTTGAAAGAAAATAGGCCTAATTGTTAAGTGTTCGTTCTTGACCCTCTTGAATCAGTGATTCATGTAATCTAAAATTCTATATTTGTTAAAATATATTAAAATACCCATAAAAAATGAGTTGTATTTTTTCTTCCTGATTTACTGATTTAACCTTTTTCTTTGCTGATTTTGAAGAGGCCCGCATAACTCTGCATAATGTGGAGGAAAAGGATATAGGTCGAGTCAAATTTTGTGGCCCAGTACAAAATTATAAGAGTAATGTGTATTTTAGCGTCGGGCCACGTCACTCGACACGGGCTGTATCAGTTAATTATTTTCTAAGGTCTATTCTAAGGTATTATTTCATTTACAACAGCAATCAAAATGTAAGTAAATTGTTATAGCAAGTTAACAAGACTGAAGGTTACAGTTTCATTTTCTTGTGCATATCAGGGTTATTTTACACAAGTTATTTTCCTTTTCAGGCTTGCGAGTTATTCGGACTGCCGGATCGTCGAATATAAGGTTTATTGTTCTTTCTTAAATTGAGTTTGAACTGATATTCTTTTACGGTCAAACTATCATAGAGACATAAAATTATAAAAACCAAATGATGAATGCACACAGAGACAAAGTTGTTTGATACAAAACAAATAATACAGGCAGATTTTTTCACTTTTGTGAATATACATTATACTTTTATACTGAATAACTGAAAATTCATCGAATTTATATTTACCAAGCTTGTATTCCATAAAGGACCTCCAAGCCTACTCTATAAGTCGGTAATGTTGCTTTTAAGCTTTTAAACTTCTTATTTCACAACTTCGACACACACACCTACAAATCTACAAGATAATATTTATCTTTAACTCTCATCCATAAAAATACATTGGATAAGAAACTCTCTACAACAATTACCTGTACATACGACTGCGTCAACTTTTGTCGCTTCAACAGACTCAATCAACGGTCAAATCTCCATCACAAGGAGGCTTCCTGCTTTATCAGCCTGGGATGGCGACACTTTCATGTTCCAATTGATCGGTTGATTGACTTATTATAGCATTCCGTTATGACAGTAAGTAGCAATATGTTATAAAACATAATTGAACCATGATATAACTGTTATAAATGGTTATAAATGTTATATAACATATTGCTATGTAATATAACATTGGTGGTTATAATATTGCTCAAATGTATAACAATGTTATAACCACCTGTTATAAATGGTGTTACAAGGTATAAATATAAGGGTCGCCAATGATCTTGACAGATGGATTGGTGAGCGTGGGTTAGCCGCGGGGAGGAGTGCGGGTACTTTCCTGAAAACATTGGTTTCCTACAACTACAGTCCGTGCAAAAATAGTGTAAACTCCAATTTACGGTATGGAGTCCACACCTCCGAAACGGTTGGTTAATTTTTTTCGAACTCCCCATAAAATTCAAGGAAGTATTATTAAATGTTACACTACAAAGTTTTAAATTCTTAGACAGTTTTTCATAACGTGCAAATTCGATAAGTAGATAAATTTATGGGATCATTAATTTAAATTTATTGTTGATTAATAATGTTTCAATGTTATAAAACCTTACAATCGTATAGGCTACAACGCGACGTCGAGAAGTCTTGTTTTTAGAATGGCCAGAATGGTTGTTTTAGCGCCGATTCATCAGTCAAGATCTTTGGCGACCCTTATAGCCATTATGGGGTCTAATTGTTTAATGTACATGTATACAGAGTATTCCGCAAGTAAGTAAAAATACTTCGTTCAACCCCACTTGGAAAAAAAATTCGTATTCAACACCACGTCCACCCTATCCTGCTTCCTTTGCCGTCATCGGTTAGTCTGGAGGTTTCACATAATTTTACATATCTGTTAAGCCACTTCAAGGACTCGAGTGCCATTAGGATCATAAGGAGTTTTGGTACAGAATATTTAGTTTAGATTTTGTCCATTCTAAAAAATGACTGACATGTTAGTTCTGAAAGCTCAACATTTAAAACCCTAATCAGGTCTATACAAATTCCAAAACAGTATACAGTTTTATGAAGGTTATCATTCAAATAACTAAGAAGTTCAAAATTTTCTTCCGTCTTTAATCCCAATCAACGTACATGTACATGTGCGTGCGCGCACGCGCGCGCGCGCGTGTGTGTACATGTGTGTGTGCGTGAGTTATTTTTTTTTAACTTGTGTAAGCTAGGTTTACATTTTTAAACATAGGGAACGTAACTAATACCATTTGGCCTAACCTTTTAAGAACATGAAAAATAAGCTTACTCTTACAGCACCCCGACTTTTAAAATAAAGCTTTGTTATGTGTAGAGTTTTCATCTGCTGAATTACATCGTATCTCCTTGATGATCTAATTCTTACATTTATATTGCGTATAAATTTTATAATCGCACAACGTAATTACTTATAATGTTTTCTTTTATTTGAAATTAGAAAACAATACTCAAAATTTAGGAAAAGTCACAGCTGAGTTGCAACCCTAAAAGGTAAGTTGTTACTTCTAAAATGTGTGCGATTCAATTTCTTGAGACTTTACTTTACTCCTTTTCAAGATAAACTTTACACTTTTTATAGTGTATGCTAATACGTGCTGATGTGTAAATCTACCCTCTTGTAAAAGTGCACGAAAACGCACTTTTACAGTGCGTAAGATCGCATTTGTAAACGTTGAACTTCACACCCTATGAAGTGTTCGGTTACGTGTTTTAAAGTGACAACTTAGCTGGCACCTTTTTTTGGTGTAATTTAAAATTGTAATTGCTACAGTTTAAAGTAGAAAAATTCGTAACTAAATTATGTTTAAGGGATAAGCTTTCTAAAGCATTGTCAAAATAACATTGTTATACTAAGTCCTAATGATATTTTCCCATGTGTTTAATAGGTCCATTTAAAACATTACACCTGCAAAAAACAATGTTCTGCTGGGATTACAGAGCGTAAGTTTAGTCAGTTAACCCTGTAAAATTTTGCGAAAACATTAATTTAAACTAAACTGAGTGTTAATGATTATAACAGTCGGCAATTCTTAACACTCTTTCTCATCGTCACGAAGACATAGCCAGAGGACCTGACGGGCACAATTGTGCAGTCATTGCTGCCTGCCCGTCGCGTGCCAAGATCAGGGCTGCCAACCAACCGAGTGTCCGGACGCAGTTCTACCAACGGTCACGTTCGCACCTAACAACATCAATCTTCCCTCCGAATTGTCGCAGAAAAACCGAACAATGGCCATCACGTGTGAAAGTATCACGGTTTGGTTTTCAAGAAGCTTCTCTTTTTGCCAGCCAATGTTTCCCCAGTCCAACTGAAACTTTAGAGTGGCAATGCAACGGAAACATGTTACTGCCAAATTTTTATTACAGTACCGAATATCTGAAAAGTATTAAGTATGGAAATTCTCATATAACATGGTTTTTATTTTTAGACCACTAAAAGAAACTTTGAAAGATATGCAAAATCAATTAGAGATGTACTGTATTTTAATTCAGGGTTTAAAGATAACATAAGGTTATAAAACATAAATAAATCAAATTATATTTTATATGGTATAGTTCTCTTGAACGTCACAAACATATCTTAACCAGTGCTTGTTTATTACTGCTTACAATACACTTCCTCTCGTTCAAAAAAAGTTCTTCTGATTAGAGCTGTTGGGATGTTGGGGACCTTTAGGATAGGGAAGTTAAAAGGATGGTATTTTTAAGCTACTTTTTTTGCAAATATCTAGAAAACTGTGTTTTTTTTTTTTGTAAGATATTGTACTTTGCAAAAGTGATTGTTACAAAATTATAACATATCTATCGTAAACTATTCATGAGATATTGAGGGGTGAATGTGAGTTTTCCATTTGTTTGTCAAAGTCAAACGTTTACCCACCCATGCGCCTTTTACACACATTCCACTAATTTAAACACTAATTCATCTTCGGGGATAAATGAATACAAATTTAAATACAAAGAGCTATAAATATATTGCAGGAAGTTTCTGACCCCTCAAAATCTTTACTCCCTACTTTCCAAAACTTTCAAAAATTTAGGAGGAAAAACTTTAAACATAACCTTGACCCATACACTATTTAAAAGGAGAAGATTTTTGAAGACTAGAGGTCTCTATGCTGATCGTGCGCAAAACACAGCATATAAAGGTTTTGAGTTAAAAAAAAACTTCCCATAAAACTCTGATACAACATAATATATATAACAGCACCTTCACTTTTACGCTATAACGATTGTTTTACAAGTCGCTGTAGAAGGGGAGAAACAAAGAAAGTCTCTACCATGAAAATTACTACGGTCGAGTAATAAAGCTAAAGAAATCGCTTTAGTTTAAGTTTTTTCCTATTGTCTAGCATTTCTTGAAACGTGTTTCAAACAGTCCTACATAATCTGTGGTTTTTACAAGTGATTTTTTATGCTTAAAATTATGTATGTATGATGTAAACCATTTCCTTACACAAAACATCTTAATCAAAACTAAGCTTTAAATTGAAGGTAATTGTGTATTAACTGTAGAGTATAATTTCATAGATTTAATGTGACCTATTTAGAGGTGAACTAAAAACTAGAATTTTTCAACTTTTGGTTTTGTAAATTAAGGATTGTTTGGATTAATAGTTAAGAAATATATATAATTGTTGGATTATGTTTTCAACGATTAATATGAGTAAGTATATTTGATTGATTTTCTTACGTTACTCCAAGAAAGTTTAAGTCACATATTCTACAATTAAGTACATAAGTTGCACATAAGTATGGTTGGGTGAATTTTTAAGCGTAAACTTTAAAGCGAATTTTATTATAGATTTAAGGTAACCAATATTTTACCTTAATCTTTGACTAAAATTAATTAAAATAATAGGTTGCAGGTTTTCTTTTACTTTAAGAAAACTATTCCGTCTTCTCCTCTTTATCCAGTCAAAAACCTTCATTTTACAAACCACCCTTGATTCCATTGTTTAGGGTACGCATAAGTTATTACACATTCACCTTTAACACACTCCTAAAACCTATAGTATCGTTTTAAAATTTTCTCAGTGTAATTTTCCTCGCTACACAAGAACAATACATAAACACATTTCGGAGAAGGATAGAAGAAGAAGGAGAAAAATTTGCTTTATTGACATAATATAGTTGTCATACACGGTACACAGACAGGAATAAAAACGCAATATAAAACAATGGTCATATGACCGTCTGTTAAGGTTGGCAATACGTTTATAATAGTCTTTGTCTCTTCTCTTCACTCTCGGAGAAATAACTCTAATACCCTTAATACCTCTTAAGACCGTGACGCAGCACTTGCCGCGTATTTTAACCGGAATATGAGTGAAGGATGAGTGTAGGATAATAGTGGCGCGATCTTGTAGTCTTGTTACTGACTAAGGCCGACATGTTCCTTAGACATAATATATATTGCGATCCTTAGGAGGGTTCAAAATACACCCTTTCAAAAATTGTGTTTTTAATGTTCATGACGTGTAACCAGGAAATTGTAATTATTGAAACCATAATTCATCGATACCAACTGAAATGATTTAAATTGTCTTATTACCTTTCAAAAATTGTGTTTTTAATGTTCATGACGTGTAACCAGGAAATTGTAATTATTGAAACCATAATTCATCGATACCAACTGAAATGATTTAAATTGTCTTATTACATCACATATCTCTCTTTTTGAATTTTACCACTTTATGATTTCAGCTATGGACCTCACACCAAGGCTAAAGAAAATAAAGAGGGCTGATTAATTTCCTTGATCCTTTATAAAATGCCGACATATTATATCTGTGACGTTCTGCCACCAATTGGATTCTGAGACAATTATCATAAATATAATTTTATACGCAGTAAGATGTTAAGTTTTTGGACAGCTGACACTGCATGTTTTTCACAAACAAGTTAGTTGCTGTGTGTTTTTATTTACTTATTTGAGTGTTGTAAATAAAAGTAAACTTATTTTAGGCATGAACGATCTTTTAATTTTTTTTAGTTACATTACAGTTATATTTGTTATTACAAGATTAAATTGTGTTTGTAGATGAAAGATAGGTTCTTTGTGATTTATTAAGATGAGTTGTGTTGTGGTTTCTTTCGGAAATTATGATAGAAAATATAATCAAAGTACCCAATTTAGAAAAAATAATCATTAGAAATTCTGTTATGAAACAGTGTCCAGGTGTCATACACACTACGTCATTTCGTCAGGTGACCTAGGTGCCTAGACGGATGGTGAAATGGTGCAGCCCTTTTTTTCTTTAGCCTTGCCTTAAACTGTATTTTTACCCAGAATCCTCTCTCCCAGTTTCCCTGCGGGGATTCTGTCGCTCGCTAATCTGCAGCGTAATTTCCTCATCACCATCGCAAGGCCCGGGGAAAGTGTCCTCCACGGTGGTCGCTCGCCAGGCTGCGTCCGACCGGAAACTGATGCTCGTCTTTTCCGCTCTGCTGTCCAGTTGATTTCATGGTCTTCACTCGGCTGATTTCATCCACGCAGCCGCTTTGTTTTAGGATAGAGATTATCTAAAATCCGTCTTTGAGTGACCGGTGGTTTAAAAGGAATAAAAATGTGTTTCCAAAGAGTATAAAATTGGAAAATAACAATTTGGATAATCTTCAATGATCTCCTCCGATTAAATTAATTATGTCAGCTTCGAGATAACAATATACAGATACAAATTCTTAAACTTCAAATGATAGAAGATAGAAGATAAATAAAAGAACTGCAGTAGCTGAAAAATCTATTTTAATGTATGTCCATAATTAGGATTGATATATATATAATATTTCATTAAATTATGTTTCTAACATGACGATTTTACTTAAAAAATTCGTTCAGTACTTCTGTTACTCCTTAAAGGAAAGTATTTAAAAGAAGTAAATATATACAATGAAATTAACAATGAATAAACAATGAAATAAACAAAATTATTAAATATGTAAAGCAATTTTTCTCGATACAAAGGTGATTCTTGATTTGATGGACTATTATGATACATCTTTTGTAGGGATGATTATTGAATCTATTATTTAACAGAACTTTATTATAAATATAATGGATGGTATTAATAGTGAAATGGATAATGCTATTTTCCTAATATTATACATTAAATATCTAATTATAAAAAACGAAAATAAGGTCAGAAGAAAAATAAGGACAAGGAGGTTCACTTAAAAAGATTTGAAGTAGTTATTGAGTTTTATTAAAGAAGAAAGTGACAGATGGAAGTATAATTGATTCTTAGAATTGCTAATGAGATGGGAATTTAAGTCTGTTCATAAAAGGAAATGACCACTTTCAAAATTATTACTGCTGTGGATCTTTGCTTGCCCATCAACGTTCATTAAAAGAGCTCAATTCATTTATAAGATATGTAAATTTTTATAGAACTAATACTACTAACTATTTTAAATAATGTGCAAGCCAACCTAATAACAGAAGATTTCATTGAAAAAGTTGAATTATTAAAAAGTTAATAGAACAATCTTCTTTATAGAGATACGACATATTTTTATAGTCAAGTGGCTTTTAAATAAACTATAGTATATTAACATCTATCATTGAACTAAGTATCAGCACTACATGATTTAATGTAAACAAAGCAGGTGTTTTTTAGTCCAAATGTTTTTCGAACGGCAAATAGTTTAAGTTATATTTAGTTTTCTGGCGTATTTAAAGAAATGTGAGTATTTTCCCGGGTCCCTGGCACCGAGACCTTCATTTTGAGCCCTCTCCCATCATCATGAGACGTGCTAAACGCCCACAATTTCTGCGCAAAAGTTTCCAATACGTAATAATGCATATATTAAAAGAAAACAATTATCTACTCATTTAACCTTTGCGATCCTGCGATAAAACTACTTATTATGCTTTGCATTCTCTGATTACAATTTGCGAAAAAAAAGGATGAAAGGGGAAGTAGTTTACCTTAAGTTATATTCATAGGTAGTGAGTATTACAAATACAGTACGACTTATTTTTTGGTATGACATGTTTATAAGAAGCCGTTCCTGAACCAAAGGGATTACTTCAATATAGGAATCTACAAAAGGGAATGATGATGTAAGGGATATTGTTGAGAAATTCAAGCTCTTAAAAATAAAAAGGTAACCTGTAAGTAGCATGTAATTACGACGAAATTTCAAATCCAGATTCGAGGGTCATGTGAATTTAACTACCACATCAAACGGATTATGAACACTTAACTAGAAAAATTATCAAACAAAATAAAAATAACTTATAGCATTTTAATTAAATTTTGGTTAACTCTGTATATTATTTTAACATACAATTATGAGCACATTTAATTTGTTTTAATTGTTATCTAACATGTAATCACCAACCTTAAGTTTTAAGTAAAAACGTTACCAAGGTTATACTCCTAATGTACTGAAAGGCCTCATATTCTACAGTGCGTAACATTATGGGTTTGTGCAACCCTGCATAACGAAAGTAAAATGGCTTTGCGCCAAAGTACCTCGTAAAAGATCTAAGACAAGAATCAAAATGGAGTTCGGGGAGGTAATTTATTCTATTACCTCCCAAAGCTGTAATTTGGAAAGTATTTTAGATAAAAAGTGTGGGTTTTATGTATTTGCGTTCTACCTTTTTTCTTTGCGCAGTAAAAAAATGAATTCAAACAAAATGAAAACAAACTCGATTGATAATTTTTTCCTACATTACAAATAGTTAAAACAGTTTGACTATTTACATAAACCTTTCATCTTACAATTGAGCAACTTAATAACTGTAATCAAGTCATCTCCAGTGTTATTTTGTATATATATATATATATATTATATACACTCACTCGGAATGATAATAATTAGAGTTATTTGGTAATAATTCAAAACCATACTTTTTTTATTTTAAATGTTTTCATAGAAAAAAATAAAGTTCCTATATAAAAATAAATCATGTCAATAGTAAAAATTAATTTTCTTATCAATCTGAAACGCAATATTGGATATGTCAATGTAATAGCCTGCTAAGGTATATCTATCAGTAAAATATATTTTATCACAAGAGGTTATTTAAAGTGTTGTTGGTAAAAAAATTTCGTTTTCCTTAAAATATTGATTTACCAGCTTCACAAAACAGCTATTTATTGATACTCTTTGCAACAGTAACATTTGCCTAGTTCCATTATAGTTTAATATGGTTGATATTTTTTTAGATTTATTTTATTCAAAAGACACTAATTATTATTCCTTAACACTATTCTTAAATAACTGACTTCAAGCTTTATTACTACATATTAGATCAGCGGGAAACCAACCATGATGCATCTTTCGTGTAGATTTTTTATAAGTAAAATGAATAATTAAAACTTATCGGAAGTATAAAACACATAAAACTTTAAATACCCCAACCTATGAATGATATTTTATTCATTCTTGGTTTTATTTTTCAGCCAACCTTGTCAGGTCACGTTTTCAATCGGAACTCTATCTAGGAATACAACGGCCAAGATCTAGGCCACACAATAAGCACACAAGCCCGGCCAAGCCACAATGCGACAAAAAGCCACCCAGGTTCATGCATGGCCGGCCATTGGCCACAGTGGGTCCCGTAACACGCGATATTACTGTTGCATCATGGGAGATCCGCAACGTCCGTGAGCGAATGAGCGAATGTTCTAAAGTATTGTGACTTTGACAGCGTGGAGAGGAGGAGATTGGATGCAAATTAGACTTTCTCGGTCACAAAGAAATGCGCCATGCAGTGAAGGGTGAAGGAAAATCAGATTGATGAAAAATCATGATCTATTTAAAAAGTACTACAGACTTACAAACTAATTATTCTACCTCGTTGTCTGGTATTTTTTTTTAATAACGTTTGCTTGGTTTGTTCTGATTGTAAAATCATTCTAAGCATGAAATTATAGAGGAAGGGTTAATTAATTGAGGCATAAAACTTGGTAAGGACGTTAGTCGTTTCATATGATAATATTTACGTGACAGTGAATCTGCCCTTAAATTACGAAATGCATGCAAAAATGTATGTTGCGCAGAATTAAGTGAAGTGACCTAGATGCATAGTCAAATCATGAGAAATCAAAAATTATTCTAATAGTCCGCGGCTATATGTAGGGCTGATGGATAACAGACTCGGCCATAATACTGTGTGTTCGGAAGACTGTATCGAGACCAAGGTATGCTTTCAATTTAAAAAATAAAACATGCAACAGCCCTTCCTGATACTTAACTTTTTATAGCTACGGGAACTAGTTTATGGACGTCGTTGATTGTTGACCATTTACATCTACACCCCTCCCCCTCCTCTCTAAGAAACATGTCGGCCTTAAGTCAGTAACAAGAATACAATCGCGTCACAATCATCCTTCACTCGCTTGAAAATACCCTTTACTGGTGGTCAGCGTCTTATTGGTAATCTAATGTAATCTAATCTCTTTAAAGTCATCCTACCAACATATTTCACCTGACCCCCCCGCTTACCCTCAATCCAAAATTACGTCATCATTTTAATAGCCAGAGATATTCCCTTTTAAATACATGTATAATAGTAGCATATATTAAATTATATATTCATTTAAGTATTTACAAAACTAGGTTTTTAAGCCTTCACTAGCTAATATTGATAACACATTTCATTTCCTACAACTCGATGTTAAGGATTATATTTTTTTGCCGTCATAAGTTTCTTAGAAATATTGTGCACATACAAACATTTAAAGTGTAAAATTTTGTCATAAAACTTGAATAAGAAGCCTTCTGTGTAATTTATGTGAAACTGATGGCAATTTACTCTAATCACTTTTTATCCCTTATTTTAACCCTTATTTTTAAATATTTAATTTCTTTTCAATCAAATCAATGATAGTGTTTTTTAATACGCCATCCTTCTTTATTTATTCAATACCAACGGTCACTCATCATTAAACATTACAGCATGAACATTAATACAGCAAAATATACTTCAACCCACTACAATGAATAACTTTAGCTCTGTGAAAACAAATTGCGACTATTTTTAATTTTCATTCTGAAACCTTCGTCCCTTCTTTTCAGATAATATTATTTTTTTTCGGTCCTCTACCCAAAACTAAAAGAAATCGTTATCGTAACTAATACTAATCGTACGGGAATGATGCAAAACAACGGCGAGTCCAATCCACGGTATAGGTCAAATCGTAGTGGAAAAAGACTGTTGAAAGTATGTCCTTCGCTAAAAACTGTCAGTGAGTTTGTTACGGTCACGGCATTAGTACGAAATTCTCTGACATGCTGCCGCTTTAAGTTCTTCGTGTCTTTCTTACCTTTAATAATTTATGGCTGTTCTTGACATAGAAAGTGTTGATGTTACGCTCAATTGAGAATTTGGGTAGTGCCCGAAATGTTTGCTCCCTACGTAATATGTACACTGTATTTGTAAATACTCACATCACGGGCTGAGTATAAAATACTCAGTTCCGGTTAAACCTGCTAAAACGCCGAGCTCATAGTTCCTTTCGAGATTGGAGCGAAATCGTAATACCCCAGTCGCAAGTTATGCATGGGAGGTTTTCTCCTTAGGGCTTGTGTCTAGGGCCACTTAATGCTGTAGTATCTTTAAGCCTCGAGTCCCTTTTTTCTAAGGGTTATTTTCCCCAGTAGCCCCATTTTCTCGGAGCCTCTATTCACTCAGTTGACCATACTACTATAAGCCCCCTTGACTGATTTTCGACATTTTACCTCTGGGATTCCCCACCAACCTAACTTTGTCCTACTACGTACTACTATGGGCGCCCCCTCAATGCGTTTTTCACACCTCTGGGCTACCCTTTGACCGTCGTGGGGTTGCACCGGGTAAATTGAAGGAGGTTCGAAATAAAAATCGAAGGGGCATTTTAATAGCCCCTGACGTCATATGATGCAGTGTTACCAACCTAAGTCATTTTTCGTTTTGCGGGAGGCGGTGTTGCCAACTTAAATTATTTACAAATTGAGGGAAGCAGTCTTGCCAACCTAATTATTTTTGTTTTGTGCGGGCCATGTTGCCAGCTTATGTAACGCCTTTGATTACGTCACGTTGCCATCTTTTACACTTTTTTCACGTAACGGCTGTCACTTACAGGGTTTAAGTCTTGACCAGCATGTGTTGTCCGTTAAAGGCTCCATTTCCAACACGACGTCAGTGCGCTCAACGGTGACGTCGCCGTCATTGCGCCAGAGTCAAATGTAAAGCAGGCAGTAGTGATTGTTGACGCGTCAACAATCAGCGTGCACAGCGTCTACAAAACAGTCACCATTGCCCGCTTCACATTTAACTTTAGCGCAATGACGTCGACGTCGACGCTGAGCGCGCTGACGCCGTGATGAAAATTTATCCTTAAGCACTCTTCGATGATTGCAAACATACCCAAAACCTGAGACTTGTAATATTTTTTCTCGATGAAGACATTAAGATTTTTTTCAACCTCCCCAGAATACTGTTAGTTTGCTGATTGAAGTAATAAAGCTAACCCACACCGCGATCTGGTTAATAGTGTCGGTCAATGTCAAATAAAATGGTCGGTAATCGATATATTTCACAATTTCCACGTCGAGGATTGAGCAAACATTGTCGAGTTTGATGTTTGAGCGTAACATTGACAAAAACCTTGAGAGCACTAATGTCCGTGTAGCCTAGCCAGTGCATAACGGTTTTACGTTTCAATAGTGCCCACTGCATGAGCAGTGAGGAAACAAACCATAACAAATTTTATATCAGGAGGAAAATTGCTTAAAGTTTTCTCTCACGGAACACGTTTTAAGTTAAATAATATTAAACCGAAAATTTTTGATTTTGGGTAGTATGAAATTAATAAAAAAACTCGTGTAGTTTTGAATACTTCTATTTTTCTAAGGACTAAAAAAAACTATTTAAAACAACAGTTTTGTTAATTAATTAATCTCTTAATAGCCCTAAATATCTAAGGAATTATTAAGGTTCTATTAAGGCCAAACTATTCGACCAGGCAACAGTTCAGTGTAAATTTTCCCCTAATTGTTCTCAAGTTTTTATCAGTACATATAATTGGACTGAGTGGTAAGAACGTTACGGTACGTTCATCATTGGTTTTAAAACTAAAGTTTTTTTTAAGTTTTAGAAATGGTATCATTATTTCTTTATATGTGCGTTGCTTAATCAAATTATGCAGAAGCTACGTTAAGTTTGTTCGTGCTTCATTGCAAGAAAAGTATAAAATTCTATTTTTTTAGGATATTGAATGGCATTCACTGGTCTTCTAAGTGCCATAATTTAAAAAGGTTTGAAACTCATAAACAGAAAAACATTAATTTTCAACCAACAATTTTTAATTTAATTTTTGATTTGATTGATGTCAGGTTTTAGACATTTATGAATCATAAATACTTCCCAAATATAGTCCCTGCAGGTTAAAACGTTTCTCCTTGAAATTACCAAAAATGGACATTTGGTTGCTTAATCAAATTAATGCAAGTGCTAAGTTCTGTGCATGATTCAAAGACAAGTAATACACTTTATTTTTTTGGTAAGTTATGTGGAATTTACTCACCTTCAAAATGAAATTGGTATTAAGGCTTTGACACTTATAATCAGTCAAGAAGTACTTTTCTAAAAACTATATTTTAATTTCGTTTCTTTGATTGGTGTTAGGTTTAAGACATTTATATATCCTAAATAATTCCCAAATTTAGGTCCTACAGATTAAAATGTTCCCCTATGAATGTACTAAAAATGGAAATTTTAGCAATGTCTCGCACTTTTGACCTCTATAGCTTACATAGTTTACAACAATTTTTTTATTCCTTGACATTATCTAAAAATACTTAACATCAAAATATAAAGAAAAATTTCATGACAGTTATCAACTGCTGAGGTAGATTTCCTTAATAACTATTTTATCATCGGTATGAAAACACATACCTAATTCAAATATTTACCACCTTCAGAAACTAATGAATACTGTCTTGTAATAATGAACGTTGTGGAGCCAACGTTGTGTAGAGCACGCCGACAATGCGAGCTATTCTCATACGCGAAACGGTTAATGGAAATTGCGATCTCTTGCTTTACATCACCAATCTGCACAGACATATGGCTGTGATAAAACAACTGTAACCATCCGAGAACAATAAGATCAGGAATTGCACACAATAATTAAACTCTATCTTATTACTACCACAGCAATATATCATCGGTACTCTCTCTAGCTTGTACTTGTGTTGTGTTTGTAATACAATTTAATTAGAGCACTACTTTTATGTTGGTTCAGCTCTGTAAGTTTAAACTTATTTGAAGAATGAGTTAATACGGTGTACATCAATGTTTCCAATTAACTCTTTGTGTTAAAATCATAAATCTACTTCACGTTTAAAATAATCCTAACCTTAAGGTGCACAATTTCTTACAATCATTAATAGGCTATTATTATCGTTTTAACAAATTATGGTTTTAAATGTTATGTTATCATTAAACAAAACTCATTTTTAGCTACTTATTTGTAAGTATATGAATATTTGAAACGTTTATGGTCTAAAAATACAAACTTATATGGAACTTTTTCCCAAAGCAAATTTTAGTGTTGTAAAAAGGTGGTGTATACTTTTCTCTCTTTCTCTTTTTTTTAAGAGGGTGGCGGCCTCTTTTTCACCTTGGCTTCGCTTTGCCCACATAGACTATTGATCTGTGCGTGGACGTTATCAAGCAAAGACAAGGAGTGAGCCGGTACAGTACTAGGGTGAACGGTACTGCTAAAAGTATGCGACAATCCCGAGTCTCGAACCTGCGACGCTCTGAGGCCTCAGTTCCGAGGCTGAGTGCGCTACCGACTGAGCCACCGACTCACTCTAAAGCCATTGTTGTTGTTGTCATTGTTGTTTGATGTACAAGAATTGCTCAATATTAAAAGGTCACTTGGTACTACTCAGCATATTTATTTCACTACAAGAAGCAACGGAGAATGTCTTAAAGATGATTTGTCGTGGAACCTCCTCGATCGAAACTGTGAAATCGATGTCTTGTCGATTGCCATGCTTTGCGGTTCTGCTTCACTTACAACAAAGAGCACCCAGTTGAACAATTGAATACTCTCGATATTGATTTTAGATTCAGTTTTCGCCATCGCAATCAGAATTGCGTTGGCAAAACATTACGCAAAACAACCCATCAGGAGAATAAGCGCTGGGGCCTAATACTCTAGGCCAAACTACCATGGGATATTAAACTCATAGGAGTTTAACCCCCCCCCCCACAGAGACACACAACCAACATATCAACCCCGTTTATTTTTTGTAAATTTTTGTAATTATCATAAATGATCTTGTTATTATGCAATTTTAAATCTAAGCCCGCAGTATGAAGCTTAATTTTCGTGACAGTTATTGACCGTACCTGCCGATCACGGTCTTTCTAGGTTAGGTATTAGTTTTTTATTTATCTGATTTGAATTTTTTGCCGTGTTTGATTATGTGTATCGTATTTGAGGTGGCGGTGCAATATATTTTATAAATTATTTGTATACTTTTCTTCCTAAATCTATATTGGTAAATTAAAAAAGAGGCATTAAATAAATAACAACATACGTTACTTGTTTGTATAAACTAGAAATTGGCAACGTATTTATGAAATCTCTTTTAGGTTTACGCTCTTCAACTATTGCAACATGGAAAAAAGTTACAAAATCCTGGGACTAAAGGTAAAAAACAGGCTAAGCCTATGTAAATTCTTTCACAAGTAAAAATCAATGATGTACCGTATTTATGTTTTGCCTTTCAAACTACTGGCTTCTTAACATACTCTGTGAACCAAGGTAATTTTACTGCTCCTCAAATATCTATTATATTTAAGTATTTTGTTAAGGAAGATAATTTGTACGATGTGTGTACTAAGTTTATTTAAAATCGCATTAGGATGAGGGCACTATTTGTTTATTTGTTAGGACCTAACATAAAACTGGTTCTAACACAAAACAGAATACTATTATTGATACTGTTAAGTAGTAGGAATTATCTCAATAAAAATTTCTGAAAAACATGTTTTTGAAGAAAAAATTATTAAGAGATCTTAGATTGATTACAAGTTTCATTGCGGGTATATTTAATTCATATTTATGAAATATATTTTTCTATATCTATATTTTGACATTACCTCTACATTTGAAACACAACGAGAACTATATTAACACATACAGGAAATTACAAGACATCATTCTAACAAAACATCACAAAACAAAAACATAAATGTAATAACAAACCCATCAGAACACAAATCAGGAGAAAATGGGAACAAATCTTTCTGTACAAACAAAAGTAATGAAATCAAGCAGAACGGATTCCCATCATTGAATGCTAAAATAAAGGATATGGATGAAACCTATAGTGACTTCTTTCTGAAAAATATTGGCTTACACAAAAAACACATGAAGCAACTTTACAACTTCAAAGAGAACAGCGAGCTTTTTGACGTCGGTGGATCCATGTCAGAGTCATCGAATAAATCACAGGAAACTCTGTCCCTGACAACCACACTTAACCTACCTCGCCAGCAAACTCAAAACAAAGTCTTTTTAGACTGCGCCAAGATGACCAAAACCAAAATAAAAACAATAAACACAGAAACCACCAGAAAGTCATCAAATACAAGCCCTTTAAAAATATGTCATCAAAACATAAGAGGCCTATCTAAAAAAATAATTCAGCTAAATCACCTATTAAGTGAAATAGCAAACCTGAAGCCCCGGCAAAGTTGTCGACAAGCCTATCAGACCTTAGGCATACTCACAGTACCTGCATTATATATCTAATAAGCAATTTTATAAGTTGACAAACTAAACCTGCAATCTCACATGGACCTTCATACTACCCACACGCCATGCCTCCAGATTCATCCTACCTCAACATAGAACAGCCCTCTACGAGAAAAAACCATCATAAATAGGCCAAAAGCTGAAAAACCTCCTTCCTGACCACCACGGAACCTGACTGGCAACAAACTGAAGAGCTCACTTCAAGAATTCCTGCTGAAGAATCATGTATACACCATTGAAGAATTCCTGGAACCTATGAACAATAAAACTCCTTGAGTTTACTTATTGTGATTTGACAAATTATTGTTATTAATATTCATGTAATAAATAAAAAAAAAAAAAATAGTAAAAAAAATTAAATCGATAGCGCTAAGGTGACATTTAAAAGGTTCTATAAAATCATAAAATAATCTTTCTGATAAAAACTGTCTTATCATCTTATCCCGCAGTATGCATGATATTTCTGGTTCGAAACATGTTTACATCAAACTTATAATAATTATTTGTAATATTAACATCAACTGTTAATAATTATCGATCATAATCTCCTGTGTCCAAAAACTGATGACTAATAATCTCTCTGTAAGCTATAACTGTACACAGTTCTACACTTATATTATAGTCGAATTAATACAACCTTCAAGCGCGAGAGGGAGGGAAATTTCACTTAACGTTCGCCAGCGCCAGGCATGTCGCTCATTGAACAAACGAAAACCAACGAGTATTATTCGCAAGATCCCGCTAAGTATATCATTGGCTGGAATTTGTCACGACGTCTTTTCCCATTGGATCATTTGGTTTGTGGCTGTTTATATTTAGCCCTAAAAGTTTATTAAATGTCCGCTAGTGTAACACAAAACTTAGAAATTTCTGTATATTTCGGAACTCCTCGTGAATTTTCGTTTGCCTTCGAGGGGTTGGCCTGTCGCTGGCAAATAATCATACTATTATTAAGAAGAGGTGTTTTTATATTTGTATGTATCTAGCAAGTGAACTCGAAAAATACTATACCGACTGGGTTGAAATTTCACACAGATGTAGATCTTGAACCTGGGAAACACACAGGCCTATTCACTCCCTTAAAATCCCCTCGGGCTACGCCCCGTGAATATCTTCAGTTTCAATGTTTACACTTTATATGGATGTAAAAATTAAAATACTGAATAATATTAGCTGTAATTTTGTATCGTGAGCGAAGCCACGGGCAACTGCTAGTATGTAAATTTCCCTCCCTCTCGCGCTTCAAAGCTGTATTAATTCAAACATAAGCATCAACACCGAAGACAAGGTCAAGACAGTTTCACCGAGGCAGGAATCACCCTAGCTGGGCTCGTAACACGCTGCGCTCCACTAATGTCACCATTTTGTTTTCGTTTGCGGTCGGAGCCCCAGGGGTGCCAACCGCCAACCGCCGACCACAGACTCATGTCACGGCTGCCAACCGAAGTTCACCAATTACGGAAACTGTTACCGTATTATAACCAATTCGGAAAGCTTTCTTCGGCGACGCTCGCGGCGAGCGTGAAGCTATAAAGCGATCCGCGACCGCGTCTCTGCCCAGTGACTGTCGACTGTCCCGGACATGCCAAGTGACTGTGCGACAGTGGCGCAGTGACAGTGCGGTGCGGTGCGGCCTCATGGATTAATATGTGGTTACCATGGTGATAGCGGTTAGTTGTTATGTACGGTAACTTGTGTTCATCTGTATTTTGACAAATAGTAGTTATGTGATAAGCTAGTTATTAGTTAGAAATATTTTTTGTTTATAGAACGAACTGATCTTACTTCTTTCTGTTTCTGATCGAACGTTTTACTGTGATTGATCTTATTCACAGTAGTGATTAAGATCAATGGTATTTTAAGTATATAATTCTTTTTACGTCGGTGCGTCAACTTAGTTTTACTTAAACACTTGGATTGTAGCATATTTTTAAATAGGAGGGGAGAAGCAAAGAACAAAAGGAATCTAGAATTTGGTGGCTTTATTTGTTAGTTTTAGTTTCACTAAAGAATGCATATTTTATACAGTCACTAAACAGATATTTTTGTATTATACTTCTGAATTGATATACGTCTTTGATGATCACGACTTACAACAATACAATAATAAAACGAATATGGGAATAAATATTATTAAAATTCGTATTTACATTTACTGTATCAATCATTTACTTTATACCACGAAAAATAAATAAAAACAATCTAATAGGCCAATAAATTTAACGAAAAGAATTCATTGAAAATGAAATAGAGAAGGATAAAATTAGCTGCACTATTATACGACAATGTTACATGTTCAATATTTGTTTATTTGATCAGTAACTTTTATAAGTATAATTTAACACCTTTAAAATAATGGAATTAAAAGAAACTTTTAAAGTAACTGATAGACAAGATTAAACTAAACCGCTCTTTACCTGTTTCAGAGAAGAAACCTTTTGACCGGTATTTAAGAAAGTACTTCAACTTCAGAGACGTTTACAGACATCGAACTCTTTTGTGTAGTTTACTTCACTTTTCTACTCTTGTGGAAACCAAAGTTACAAAAGATTTTATTCACCAGAGATTTTATAATTGTCTCCTTCATCTTCAAACTCTCTCCACTGTTTTACCTCTCATAAACTCCTTTATATTTAATTTTGGTTTTGAAAGAATTTTTGTTGTAAATGCATTCATCATCTAATATTTTAGTCTTTAGATAATATATTATATTCCATGTTTTCATTTTTGAATTTTGAATTTTCAGTAGGTTAGTTTTTATATTGCTTGAATATAACGTGCAATAACAATATTTGTTAACTCCTGGTGGAAGTTACTAGTCATGACGGTGTTAATAATTAAACTTACTTAGCTACAACCATTTTTTGAATATGAATATTTCGAGCCAGACTCTATGTTCTTCGCATTGATACGACTGGTGATGAAACTAGTGTCTGGTCCGAAAAACACTATACACAAAATTTTGGTGTAGTTTTTATTTATAGAAGCTACTTAAGTTTAAATACAAAATTTTGTCTACATATACCTTGTATTCTAATTCTAATTCATTAAGTCCTATTGATTTTTGTTGTTGTAAAAATCAAGGCTTACGAAAGGTTTTTATACTAGTTAATGACATAACCTTCTGCCATGATAAGCCAATACTTAGTGTGAAATTAAGACACTGAATAGATTTTGAGACTGAATTTGCAGAGTTCTGCTTAGAGTTCTATCAAGCAATCAGCAAGATTTTAAAGTTCGATTTCAAACGTCATAAAAATATTGGAACGATTCTACACTGACCCTAAGAATAACCGAACTTTATAGCACTTTTATGCCTGATTCTCGGTAACAAACGATTTAAGCTTTGTCATTATTAAAGGTGAAGGTACTTTCCTTAGTTAAATATGGAACTAATCAGCTGTTTAATATTTCAGTAGATTGCAATGATGTGGCGCTAAGTATAGTTTATTTTATGAGAAGTTAAGGTTCAATGGTAAAAAACAATTTGTTGCTCAACGTTGTCATTGAATTGCTTCGAGTATCATAGCATATTTCATCTTTCGTTTGTGTGTGTTGAAAGCCGAAAAAAGTCTACCAATGTGAAGATAAAACCGGAGTTTAAACATAAAGCAATCAACGTAAAACTGGTGAGCTATACCTATTCGTATGAACTACCACAACTGCCCAAAAGATTTTCTAGCTCATGAGAATCAAAATAAAACTTGATTTCAGTACTCAAAACTTTGAACTAAACATGATTGGCTTGCAATAATTAATAAAAATTCATTTCAAAAAAGCTTTGAATATGTAAAAAAAAAAACTTGAAACTGAAGTGAAAGTTGTCTGCAGAATGAAGGGAAAGGACAAAAGCTGGTGACTTGTGGCGGGCGGTAACTTCGCTGATGCAATCTGCTAAATTGCACGGGTTGAAATAAAAACCTTTCTTTAGCTTTTTCTTGTAACCATCTCTGGAATAACTTAGTTCACTTTCTAGATCCTCGTTTAAAAGCGTACCCTAAAGTTTATTTGGTTCATGACAAGTTTATAAGAGGAGACACAAGATACACGCAATACTCAAATTAAATTGACCATTTATTTATTCAGTCTTTTGCGAAATAAGAATTGACAGTGTAAACACTATATCTTTTTGATTTAATATTTATAAAAATGTTTCTCTTTCTTATTAAATCAAATATATTAAATGTAATTTATGCTAACATATTCTTAAAGAAAGCTTGATGATGAGATGAGTACCTCACAGGAAGCGACGATATAACTATATTGACATATCAATTTTATTATAGCTCACTCACTAATAACTTAAGTTGTTAGGTAATTCAATATGTGGAAACAATGTGTTAACTATTTTAGTCTCTGGATCGATGAATCCTATCGTGAGCTGTTTGATGCCATTGATATCGAATACAGATCCGTGCTGATCCATCATTACCGGGATTTATTAGATCCCGACTAGTTACGAAACAATACATCCGAAACTGATGTCAATAAGATCAAACCACGTCAGATTGACAGAAGCGAATATGTATAGGCCTACGTCTTCACAGTTAGTAAGCCTCGTTAATGAAATCAAACGTATATTCTAAGTAATCACGAGTCAAATAAGAAGTAAAATTAAATTATAAATTATCCACATACAAGTAGATCGTGTATTTTTTTGCACGTATCCAAGCCGAATAAATAGTTTTCAGCTAGAAAACTTAAAAAACAAATAAGAACGATTATTACGTTTATAGTTTTCAATCTGAAACGTAAACGTATCAGTCATATTTTCATTTAGACTTCGAAACAAAGATAAAAAATAGACTATATAAAGTGTTACTCCTGCAGTTCGCTGGTTAAACTGACAAACTTTAACGAACTTAAAATATAGTTGGAACCTCATAAGCAGTTTCATAATATAAACAAAAAAAGTCTCTGTAGTTGAAGTTCCTATTACTCTGCTTGGTTCAACCTTCACGTTTCAGTTCAAGCCTTATCGGTGATAACGATTCTACAACCTTTTCTGGGCACATTTGATTAGTTTTGGATCAGTATCGTCAGATTATAAAATCATCAGCTGATAACTATTTGTCATCATACTGACACAGAAACATCTGTCTTCTATTCCTTTTTGTTGGTTATAAAGTTACTCATTGCTGATACCAGTCCAGATTTTTAGATTTCCGGACTATGATTACAGGAAATAGAGGTAAACAATCAGCTGATTTGCAGCGAACCGACGTATGATGCATGTTTACAGTTTACTTTTTAGAGGAATGTTGTGGCAGCACTGGCAGCAGTAGCAAATATTTGTTTTTTTTACTATAGGTTTTTCTGAGTGGTATGATGAACAGTATCGTACGTTACACAGCCGGTAAGTTTTACCGTACTCGCCTCTGGCTCGTGCGGGAACTGTCATGCTCGTCCGGCAAAACAGTACTTTCTGGCCTAATAACGTCATACTATAATGAGCGTATTATAGCTTAAATTGTTATTTGAAATGTATGACTTATGGAAATTCCCTACTGAGGGGTGAATGTGGAATGGGTACAGTTGATTAACATGAATATCTTGTCACCCACAGACATCTCTACTGTTTCGTTTCGTATAGCATGCATTTCAAATACCAGTTTTGGACAATTATCGCATTTATAATCACAGTTTGAGTATATGGTAGCAAAATATACTCTGCAAAGTTTGTAGGAAATCAATATCTCATCAGCCCTGAACTACGTGGTGAATGAAAACTGAGTATAAACTATGAAGCAAGCGCTGATTAATAGAGCCCGTGGTAAATGTTGAGTTTCTATAAGTTCCTATCCTCGAAATATTCACTGATGAACAACAAATTCTAGATAAATTTGCAGTAACTTTTATAATCGTATATTAGCGTCTTAAGAATATACCAAATATGTTTTTAAAAATTAAATAATGATTGAAGTGTTGCACAAAGGAGATACATTTTAGCTTCAAAGAACAATGCAAAAAAACTTTTAATCCTCACAGATAGAAAGCCTTTAACGAACAAATAACTAGTTTTCCTTATATTTACTGAGTGCTTTCTCCCTTTGTTGAGTTTTGGTAGAATTGCATAAAAAATTATATATTTTTTATTTTGTTATTTTGTTATTTTAAAATTTTAAATTATTTTGGTTCTTGAATTGAAAAGCTGCATACAAAAATTTACAAGTTCATAAGCCAACCAAGCAAGAAGGGCACATTAATAACCACTTTCAGGTAGTTCAAAATTGAGGATTCTCTTAATAAATGGCTTTAGTTGAGTAAAAAATATATATCTTTCGATACAGGAACACATCAATGAAATTAAAGGGGTACTTGTGCTGTAATTTATATTCATAGAGCTTTTAGATGTGGTCTGGTTAAGTCACACCTGTTCTATTTTTTCTTCATTTATAATTACTTTGTAGATTCATTGCTGTTTTATTTTAAAGTTGTGACTACACTAACCAATATTCTACATAACCATTTAGAATTTAGTAGCTTTAAGTGCACACCAAACAAACCTTTAAAAAAAAAAAAAACGGAATTTACCTTTTGTGGCAACTGAAACCAGAAACTAATTGCTCTTGCAAAATTTGAGTCATTTTAAGTGTTTACTAGAGACTCTGAGGGTGGAAAACTTAAAAGCTGCAACAATATTCGTAACAAAAAGACTTATTGACATTTGTTAATTTATGTTATATAACGAAAAAATTATCGATTCAAACAGGAACGTGCAAAAAATTACACCTGCAAAGCAATTTAAACTATGACAGTGATATAGTAAACTTATTGTATGTGAACAATTTGTAATTAAGATATAACACATAAAGAACACACTAGAATACTCCTTCGATACTAATACTTTTCGTAACTGTCCTCCATTCACAGTCCTCCATTAATATACGTAACTGTATGAACAACCGAGTAGATATTGCATTGATCACAATTTTAAAAAATCCTATGAATGTCAATTACAGTGTCTGTATCTGATTATTACCATTGTCTAATAATAGAGCCCGTAGTAAATGCTGAGATACTATAAAATTATTTTCAAATACTGGGTACTGGAAATAATTTTCAAATATCTCCAGAGAGAACAGAAAGAATAAAATCAATAAAAAAGCGTACATAACACTACAAGAGGTAAAGCATCCATTCCAACGTTCCCTTCTCTGTTTAATACAGACGCAAAACCATAAAACGCTTACAAAGCAATCGAGTATAATCGGCTTTCCTTGCCCGATTGTTGCACAAGGGTTTTATCGTTGAGTGAGGCTGTCCAGCCGTTCAGCCTAGCAGACAGACGGTAGACGTCGTGAGATTGGTCACCTGTTATGACAACATCCGCTTCCGCAGGCCATCTGGCGTTTACGGTGTTAGTTATGGTGTTTTAAGCGGTCATATATATCACCGCAGTTGCCTTCGTTACGTGTTCTAATTTCTCTCTGGAGAGAGTGCTATGAGAGTGAGAGGAGACGGTGTAGTTCAATAATTGAGGTAGAAATTATCGATTTATTTAAATTTTTTAAGGCGACTCGGAATCGCATTGGACATGTCCTCGAAAAAGAGTTTCAGTTATCTTTATACTGTTTGTTTCCAGTTTTAATTTTATATAACTCCCAAATTTCAAAATGGATTGGAGAGTTTTATATCATCTTATTATCATAAGCATTACTAAAGCAATATTTAAAAGGCGCTTTTAATGCAAACATGAGGTAAATTGAGAGGATATCTAAATTTGAAAGTTCATTTTTATTAATGTTTTACTTACCATTCTTGTATTTTATCTCATGTATTACATCGCCGAAAGTGACCAGGGGGCAAGTTGGCACTATTGCGATTGTAATTATAACAAATACCCAACATATTAGATAAGTATTGATCGTCAAGTTGTAGGACTTTGTTTGAAATACCATCACACTCATGTTTGAGAAGCATAATCTTGTTGTTCCGCCAAATCGCTTTGCATATAAAGCAATAATAAATATGTACGTGTAAGAACTGCTTTAGCTTTAATAAAACTTATAATCGTTCTTTCGAAAAACTATTTCACCGTTGTATTCAAACGTAAAAACTGTGGCATTATTATTCATAGGTAATAAAACTTTTTATCTGAATGCTAGAAGTAATGTAAGAATTAAAAAAAGATATTTATGGTTTGAAGTAATATAACTCTACTTGGACCCTAAAAGATCCAATATAATACTTAAAAATACTTATACTTAAATCTTCTATAACATTTGGGCCTGCGAATCTCATGCACTGTAAAACTTTCGAGTGATAATTTATCTACTGTCATAACATTGCGAATTAATTACACATCACTGTAACTTTAGAGTCTAGAAAACTTTTAAGGTCATGCCTACTGTGGTTGCAAATGTAAAGATCCATTTTTTAGTTCTAAGAAAACTGTTTAGGTAAAATTGTAACAATTTAATGGGTGTTTCAGGTTATTTTGGTGGTATGTGTCGTTTACACTTCTTCAGCACTAGCAGATCAGAATCAAACAGAAGAAAACTTCCACGTGCCCGGTACAAAAATCACAGAAAGTTTAAAAGGAAGTAAGTATTTGCCGATTTAAGACAAATTTTTCTTTTTGACTTAAAACTACTATCAAAAGGACAACTTGTGGAGTTGAATTCCTTTTTTGATGAAAACATTAAAAGGTACTTAATTGAAAATAACCCTCATTTAAGTACATTCATTCATATTAATTTTTTGAGTATGTTTATATAAAATATGATAACAACTTAAATAAATCAAATTGTAGTTATTATAAAAAATCGCTTTAGTGTTATGATTTTTTGTATATATTAGGACCTATATATATCTTAGTACATATATATCCCATAAGATATCCATGAAAATCCATTGAACTGTAAGTGATCTGTTAGCCTTCAATAATTAACAGTTGAAACTTATTTAAAAAAAGACATACAAGTTAGGGCTTCAACTAAGCTAAGTAAAAAAAGGTTTTCGTTATCTTGGTTTTTTCTAGTTTTTTTTGCGTCGCTGGTGTATATAAAAACTATTATTACGAGGATTTTTTATGTTTCTAGGATTTACATGTTTATTTATGTTTCCAATTTTTTTTATAACTAACTTTTTTCTTGTGCGACGCCTTAAAACCACAAAAGATTTACTAAGCTATTTAAAACCATACGGTCTGGTTATTTTTCCACTGTTTTGGTGGCTACATTACTTAAGCCTCATAAATAAAATGGGTCGAGATGTAAGGATGCATGTGTTTATTAAATTGCCCTCTTTGTTACTTACAAAAATACTTTCTTTTGAAAAATCTATGTATTTACAAACGTACAATCTGTTAAAAATATAAACAAAGTACTTGTTCACAAAGTGAATTTGTCTGGAAAATCACGCAAAAGTAGAATTAATGGACCAACGAAGCGGTAGAGGAAGGGATATTACCCTAACCATTTCTCAGCGAAAGGCAGTCCCTCAGATAATCAACGAATATAGTTTTCAAAATTTCACCAAATATATCACTAGCTGGAGCATATTGATATGTTGTCATGATCTCGATTCACATTTGGTGAATTAATCAGTTCCTTTTATTTTCATCTTATTTTAAAAGGTTAATGATCATTCCTAGATAGTGACTGTTAGATTTTGTGATTTTTGAAGATTTCGGAATTCCTCGTATTCTCACCTGCCCTCGTAAAGATGGTCTTCGCTGATGGATGAAATAGTATATTTCATTACTAGGGGCTAAAGTGACGCTTTTCGTACGAGGTCAAGTTTTACGACCTGGTAAAACTTTTTGAAAGCCGTGGTCGAAAAATTACTGAGTAACGAAAAGCAGCTTTAGGCCCGTGTGATGAACTATATTTTATTGTCATACTGCTTAATACAACACGCTGTCTTCTTAAGAAAACCAAAATATTACCTTCAAAGATATCGCCTAAAGAGGCTTTCATCTTGTTATTGCTATTAAAAACAATCAGCTTATTGTCTGTTTCATTTGTGTTGGACTGACAACAATGAACAACCATCGATGTGTCGAACGCACTGAACTATAGTTTGATGAAATGAGCTAGTCGATTACAAATCGATTAAACTGACAACAATTCAACAATGAATAAAATAACAATAACAACCGATAACCACTATCGATGCGATCGATAGCTCACCATCGATGCTGAATTACACACGTTTAAAGTTAGTTTTGGTACATTATAAACCAACAGCTGACGTCCTCGACATCAGCAGATTATTTTTCTCTAGGGTGAAAAAGAGCCTCTTTAGGCCCGCATTACGTGTAATAAAAACTTCCGTTTTCTTAGCTGTATAACGAAAAGTATATAAATTATATCCTACATATACAGTTTAATAATAACAACTATACATTTTAAAATAAACATTTGCTACTAAACATTCGTTTGATTGAGTATTCCACAGTATTGCTCTTGATCACATAATCTAACCACTCAAACTTCAGCCGAGTAGAACATTTGCTCGGAAGCGCCGAAGCCGACCAGCCGACCGCATCACCGACATACCGAAACATTTATTTGACCTATTAGGAAGTGATAGTTTACCGTTTGGTTCCAGCCCATTTAACGCATTGCGTCATAACGCTTATGCCCTCCACGTTACCAAACAGGTTCTGTCTAGCCGTGCTCGTGCATGGCGCGCTGGGCCGCATCAGCAGAAAAAGTAATTTGATTTTTCGGTTCATTGAGTGTTTACTCTGTTTACATTTGACTGCGTTTTATTGACTGTAGTGTGACAAAGGTTTATTGGCATTTCTAGAGGTGTAGAAGGGTGCTACGGTGTAAATTGGGATATTTTTAGGATATTTTAAGCTCAGCTTTGTAGACAGGCTTTGTGGGCTTACGAATTGAGTATTATTTATTTTTGGTGATTATCGAAATTTTACTAACACCCATGAGTGGTTTTGTTGTAACCTTATGGCAAAAAACATTTTTGGGTATGCTATTTAATTTGCGTTTGCTTTTACTGGTTATTTAGTAGTGTTTGTTCTACCTGTCGACCTAGATTTAGTAAAGGGGCCGTACTTAGACCAAGATGTGTTCTTCAGATAAGAATTAACCTTTTGTGTATGTCTGCAACAATATTTGTGTGCTTCCTTGAAACACAGCTTGATTTTCACATACTGAAAATCGATTAAATGATTAGCAACTCAAACGAGTTTGTTTATTATTTGTTCTTACTATTATATTGTTTGGATTTATGTGTTCAGTAAATAGTTAAAATTATTTGGGGAAAACTCATTTTATCGCGGGGGAACATAGTTTGCAAAATATAGTTATTTAATATTTTCACAAAAATGTTCATGTTTTATAATCTTTATTACAATTTCAACTATAAACATATTGATTTTTCAGGCTTTGACCAAAAGTTCCTGATAGACCATCGCAAGTACGACGAACCGGGAGAGGACGTGACGTTCAAAGAGCGAAGCGACGAAGACTTCAACTACGCTTACCCAGAGGAAGTGCAACTCGTGCCTCAAGTTCCGGTCACTCCCGACTCACCCAAGTACACACTAGTCCCAATAAAAAACATTAAAGTCGCTCAGGCGAAACCGACCGAAGCCCAACAAGACGATGTCCTCACTATTGGCCCGACTATACCTTCGGATTTTGAGGAAGAAATTGCGAAGATTCAAATTCCTCATCTCGGCCTACCAGGATTTATAACAGATCCCCCTCCTAGAAATGAAGAGTATGAAGACGAGGAAGACGAAGAAGACGGCGAAGGAGAAGTAGACAACGATGAGGTACCGAACAATGACCACTTCTTTACAAATGAGTTTCTAGAACCGCCAGAATTTAGAGATACAGTACCACCGACAAGAGCTCAACCTGTCACGAAAATCACTCATGATCGGTCTCGAGACATCCAGTTTATAATAAGAAACAGACCTGATCCGAAGAAACCACTAATCATAGCCACTTCATTCCCTCTTTATGCTACGAACGAACGATTTAAACCAGAAGGAGAAAAAAATGGGGACACCGACGAATTCAGACAGATGTTTGGATTCACAAGTGTGAAAAGCGAACATGAGGTTGCAGAATCTCCTGGTTTACACCCCGCACCTCTAAGAAGCCCACAATTAAGACCGACATTTACTCACTACGGTCCACCGAAACCGGTTTTAGTACGACCAGCTTACCCGCCAATGCCGGCTTATCCGACGTTTGTGAGGAGGCCGTCGATGCCCGTTCTTCAAAGTCGCAGAGTGGTGGTTCGCTACCCGCGTCAATACAGGACGTATTATCAACTGCCCACACCTCGGTACAAGCGGGTCCAGGTCTTGACTCAGAACTACGTTAAACACCCCAGGAACTACTACAGAAACAGGCTTCCCTCGATGATGTCCACACCACAATTACGGAATATGAAAACGCCAGGGAAAAAGAAGAAAAAGAAAAAGATCAAAGGTGAATGCAAGCCGAAGAAAATCATAAAGGAGATCCACTTTCACCACTACGACCCTCAACTGAGCGCCCAACTGGCGCCTCTGGAAGGAATCAACTTCAGAGAAGGAGAGGACTACGAACACGACATTAAGGTTATCACAAAAGAGACTGAGATAAAGGATGAAGTTCAGAAGGGTCATGAAGATTACGAACAACATAATGAAAATCTAGAGAAAGAAATGGAAAAACACAAAGAGGAAACGATGCAAAGATTGACACATCCAGAACGTTACTCGGCATCATACAACCCTCGCTATCCGGAGGAGTCGGTAGAATACATCGACTACAACATCAAAACGGACTCCGAAACAAGCATACACGAACCTCATCCAGCTCACGAATATCCGGATGAGAGATCATTCAACGCACAAATTTCTTCTAATAAACTAGGAGCAACCTCATCCTCAAGTTTACAGAGGTCTTCCAGGAAACTAGGAGTAACCCCGACCCCAAGTTTACAGGGGTCTGCCAGGAAACTAGGAGTAACCCCGACCCCAAGTTTACAGGGGTCTGCCAGGAAACTAGGAGTAACCCCGACCCCAAGTTTACAGAGGTCTGCCAGGAAACTAGGAGTAACCCCGACCCCAAGTTTACAGAGGTCTTCCAGGAAACTAGGAGTGACCCCTACCCAAAATAACACGACCAAGCCATACACTAGTCCTACTCCCTTAGTAGGAGGCAGGTACGTCAAGCATCGCATCATCAAGTACTACTACGAAACGCCAAATAGTAAAGAGAGCTAGCAGCCAAATGTAATAGTTATGATATTTTCCGTAATGTATTTGTAAATATGCGGATTTTACATTTAAACTGGGTACATTATTCTATGGATATCGTGTTGTGTGCTCGTTGTCAATAAAAGTTCCAAAGATTTTGGTTTTTTTTAAATTATGTTTAAGATTAGTTCTGTCGATTTTAACAAAATAAATGTACTTGATGGTGTACCACTAACTATTTCTTATGTATTGTACTAATATCATAATAAATTGAAAATAAAGCTTTAAACGTATTAATTATATATATATTTTTTAATACTGTTAAAAGCTTTAATTTACAGAATTAAGATTGTAAAAGTTTTTCAATCTATATTTTGTTGTAAACACAATTTAAGCTTTTCCTTTTAATTTGATTAAGCTTTATAATATGTATTAGTGGTTAAGAAAAGTTGTATTTGAAAATAGAAAAAAACTCATTTAGATTATACAAACAGTATGCAATGGCGTAATTTTATATTTTTGTGAAAAAAGATCGAATGAATTGTTACAAATTGTTAAGAAGTCTAAGTTAAGAGCCTAAATAATAGGCCTCTACAAAATGGAACTCAATTATGAAAGTAAAATGATGGATGTTTTTCTTAACTAAATATATGTTCTGATAAGTACAAGAATAAAAATGTACGCTGTACAAAATACAAATGAAAGATGTGTTTTGAATTAATGTGCGAGACCTAGTTATACTAAATATCACTCAACAGAGAAAATATAAAATATTTTTATCAAAAAAACTAAATGAAATATATTTATTAACAAAATTCCAGTCAACGACCATTGCACCTAAAAGCTAGACATTTTTCGCATAGACTCCTCTCAGATAATGTATCGGCTGACTCCTTGCTTTGCTTGGTATCTTCCACGTACGGGCCTGAGGCCCATGTGGGGGCGGGGGACAAATGCAAGGTACAAAGAGGCCGCTATCCTCTTTTAAACAAAAACAGAAATATAGGCACCCATCAACATATTATAAGCCTTGAACATATGTACTCACCAGGAATTGATTTTTTGAAAAGCCCATAAAGCTCCGCGTTATAGAGGGTCAAAGTCTGTGTCTTGTACTTAAAAAGAATAGTTTTCCTTCATTTTTTACAGTTTTCAGTTATTAAATGTAAACCATTTCTGTTTTCTAATGTAAATACTCAAGGAAGCAGGTTACCATCACCTAATTTTGTATAAAATTACGAAATTTAACGTTAAGTAAAAATGCTTACCATTTGAAAAGTCTCGAGTGTTAAAGCTGAGAAATCTTTTTGTAAGTGGTAAGTCAATTTACTTTGGATTGGGCTAGTTATATTATATTATAAACACAATTTTTTACTTTGCAGCTTTGTTTGGTCTAGTTTGCAGGTGAACATATCAAAAGTCCTCGTCCGTAACCCTTGAGCGGGGGGAGGAGGGAGGGGGTTCTGAAGGTACCTTTTTTTGGTTTTCCCTCAATATCTTGAAAAATCAATTTTAGTAATCCCTATTATATTGGAAATAAAAAAATGAATTTCCTGTAAGAAAAGCATATAATATGTATATTTTGGTCCAGCCATTTACAAGGCAATCACTAATTGTATTAATATTTAAACAAATATTCCTTCCGAAAGAAATACATGTAAATTTGTGTGTGACTTACAAGCCGAATGGGGCAACGCTTTTTCGCCTAAAGGAAAATTAACAACATTCATGAAATATTGACGAAATTTCCAGTAATTTGACACCTCAATCATAAAAACTGATCCAAAGTGAAGGTCTTGGTAGGCTCATAAAAAGTTATTTTCAAGGTATTATTACAAATGTGTGGTTCCTACATAGTCCAATAAAATTGTCTTCAAAAAACCCCTTCACGGGAAGGTTTTGTGTTAAGTTTGATTTTTGTTGTACCTTATGTTTTTTTTGGGGCGCTGAATCCGAATCCGATGTTTGTTAACAAGATTTCATGACGGAACATTGACAAAAACGCAAAATAAGGCAACAATTAAGATAATTTACGCATTATTGCTTATAACTCAAAAACCGAAAATTTTATGTGATAAACATTTATTTGCTAAAAGAGAGTACATAACATTCCTGCAAGATACACTGCTTATTTTTATTCCTATGACGAATCCTATGGGCAGTGCTGAAAATTTAAAAATGACAATTTTTACATATAAGCTAATTTTCCTATAATGAATACGCTATTCCAGTATGCGTTATAGTAAAGTCTAGGTTCCAAGGCTACTATAACTTTTCATTTTGATGTCCCCTGACCCCAAAAACACCATCCGTTCAAATTATTTTACACATGCATATACATGTTCAGTTGTTTACATATAAATTTAAATTTTTTTCTTTTATTGAAAATAACTCTCGTAAAAATCTCTAATTTAAATACGCTTAGGTAAGCTATGTTCTAATTTCCAGTAAATATAAAAATGCATGGGCACAATAAATAATAATAAAATTTACAAATTAGGGAGCTCTTCATATATCATTCACTAATTAAGGAAACACCTATGGTTGTAATGCACGTACTGTTAAAATCCACAAACTGTATTCAGTGCAATTCAAATACGAGAAAGCTGAATTTATTTGCAGTAGGGTATTTTTGAATTACTATTGAGCCTCTTGTTTTACCGTCAACATGTGACAAATACGATATTTACTGTAATCTATAGCTGCACAAAGTGTCTATAGATTTTCGATAATCGCAGAGTGAAGCGCACAAGGCTACGTTATACCCACATTATCCGTTATTGAAAAAAGCACATTGATCTTTCCAGAACATTACTAACTTTGACCATACGTTGGATTTAAATGTGACATTTCATTAAAATTAAGAATTAACAGGAAAACTATAACAAGGTTTTTTTAATATTTGTACATAGCATTATAACTTTACATACAATTCCATCAATCGGTTTATCTTTTTTCTACACCAAGTACCAGATCCGATAAAAATTTCCATGAAAAGAGAGAATTTACAGCGTGTAGAATTAATATGTTTTGATCCTAACTCGAATTGAGCTGATTAATTTTGAACTGTAACTGAATCGAATGGCCTTCTTATGTTGGTGACTCTCAACTGATAACTTTCACTGTTTACGAAAAGCCGCGACTAGTGACCACCGATTTGTAAATTTATGTTGGGCGATGATTAAGGTCTCTCTTTAATAAAGCATCTCAGAAACTTGACTCTGAGGGATCTTTTGGATGCCGAATAACAAAATACATGAACCAGTTAATGTCCATCAATAAAATGAAAAGTTCTCTGAAAGGTTCATCAATAAAATGGTTAAAATTATTTATTTACAATTAGATTATGCTTTAATATAACAATTTGTCCGTATTATATCAAACCTCTCTCATAAGTTGTTTTATTATTATTGTTATGAGTTTTAAATGCTCTATGTAAACAAATAATATTTAGAAACGATAAGTTACCTTAAAATTTTATATTTTAAATACAAATTTATTAAAACAATACGGTACGTGTTGCATACCTTGATATATACAAATATGCTTATTTTTAGAGTAAAATATTTATATGGACTTGTATTCCTTAAAATCCTAGCCTAGGGTTGAAAATATTTTTTTCTGCACTTAAGTCAGAAGTACAGTATCTAGATATGAACAAATCACTATTATTATAAAACAAAAAATCACTTAATCTGATTTTAGTTTAGGAAAAGGTTTAACAGCATTTTAAGGGGAGGAAAATTAGTGACACACAGAAAAAACCGCTCTGCTTGCACAATGTCATGACACAGGCCAATATATTATAATTTCAAACCTATTATATTTGCTTTCTCACATTTAACTAATTAAACTTACATTTGATTGATTATTAAAATCTATAATTGTCTTTAATCGCGTTCTGTTATGTGTAAAACACCAGCTTCATGTGTTAAATCCGGATCCATGATGAGGAGAACTCAGACAATACAGACGACACGGCACCCAGGTCACGTCGCCCCCAGCTCTGCAACCTCATCTGACAACTTCCAGCCTTTCTGAATCGCCTGAAAAAGCGATATAAACACTCGAGATAAGTAGTTTCACTCTCGATAAAATATTTTGTTATTGTAATAGTCTAAGTATTCCGTGTAAATTATTCAGTAGGAATATTCAGCAATCGATGAGGTTTAATTTATATTTCATTCAGAAATGATGCGAATAATTTATTTTCATATCTGCAAAATAATAATGTTTATAATGTTTTGGCAAAATCCAGGTAAGCTGCAGACACAATACCTTACATGTAAGCCGGATTTTCTTTTGTTTCCAAATTCCAAATATGGCACTCACCTCTAGATACGCAGAGTGCTTATCGGTTTTCGATACTTCATGGGAAAAACGCTTAACACTCTCTACAGGAAAGTACCAGTAACAAAGTTTCCCTCAGTATGAATTATCCAAGCTCTGATTAACCTCAATATACCACAAAATACAAAACGTAATTTAGATTCGGGAAATCCCCATCAGCTCACAACCAAAAAATTATTAAAAACGAAATATTTACCTACTATTGATTACCAGTAGCTGTAATAATATAACAACAAGGAATTGTTATGGTAAGTAACATGCGTCCCAGGTTTTATGAGTCATAAATTTGAATTGCAGTAGGGTTCGATGAAGAGTTTTATACATTTAACATGCCTTATAGCGTCTAAGGAATTGAGCAGCTATAGGTTTGAAACTGTGACTGAAATAATTGGCCATCACAATTTTGATAGTGATGAGGTAAAAATAGTTCTTGGCTCTTCTTAGTGACGAAATTTACTATCTTGGATTTAACTAAGGGCATAATATGAAGGAAGTGAAGTGAGATTTTATATATCGTTTTAGTGACTAATTTCGCCATTTTCGATTAGGTTTCTAACTAGAATCCAATCTAAAATTGTATTATAAGATTTACAGTTTGGTTCATAGAACAATTTTCATATATTTAACATGTCCTGAATCTCATAATATCTATAGAATTGAGCAAGTGTTGGAACTTTGACTGAAATAATTGGCCATTGCAATTAATTGTGTCAGATGCTTTTTTTACAGCTGAGCTAAAAACTCTTGCAACGTAATGTATTATCTGAGTGTATAATACGAAGATTGTAAAGTGAGATTATGTGTATATTTTTAGTGAAGAATGTACCGTTTTAGATTAGAGATCCATGGGGGGGCCAGGGGGTGCCCGGCACCCCCTAATTTTTGCTGGATTGTTTGGTAGAAAAGGGGGATAAATTTTCAACACAACTTTGAATAAGGTATTACATAAATTACAACAGGGTTTTTGTCAATTAGAATAAACAGATATTTATTAGAGTATTCCTGCAAACAGATTATTTGAATAGGAGTTTCATGTTTGCATCTGAGCATACAGTACTTCATAAGTGAAGTGACCTGGCACCCTCAAAAATCAAGAGCTAAATCCGCCCATGGAGATCTGAGAATATAAATGCATACCATAATATTACATGACCAAGATATTGAGAATTGCATAAGAAATAAAAGATAAAGCAAATCTACAATCTTTTATAATTTTTGCATCATCCAACGACACATCCTAAATTTGACTTTTATGGCAAATTGCGTTAAAAAGGACCTCAATTTTCATAATGCTCTTCAACAAATCATGGAAACAGATATGAGACGCCTTCAATTGAAACTCAGCAAGAACTGAAGCCGTGCTGTATACCTATTGTTGGCGAGTATGAGAAGGGGCTGGGGTATTATCAACGAGCGGAATGGTCTTTGTTTCAGCATGTGTTTTATTTTTTATGTTCCTAATGCTACATAAATTGAGGAAAACGACTACATCGCTATAGAAAAACCTACACCTGAAATATGCCTAGCACTTATCTGAGAATTTAATTAATCTGCAATTAATTAATTCACAAATGATCTTCGATTTTAAAAAAATATCGTTGTGTTCTCTCTACTCATATTAAAAATTATAAATTACTATTACCTATAAGGTTAAACTTTTAAATAGTTGAAGATTAAAGTTCAAATACAAGTGCTGATTCCGATGTACTCCTACTTTATTCTTAGAATGCGAAATACTAATGTATTTTGATGGTTGGTAAAACGTTTAAATTGTAATAATCTGACGTGAATTAAAATATTTAGTTTTACTTTATTCTTAGAATGCGAAATACTAATGTATTTTGATGGTTGGTAAAACGTTTAAATTGTAATAATCTGACGTGAATTAAAATATTTAGTTTCATTTTTGTATTTATATTTCAAACAAGTATGAGTGTCAGGACAATAAACCCGTCATATGAATTTCAAATCTGTTACTGTTTTCATTGATGATAATTAGAAAAAGTCTAATTGTTTTCTCAAAGTAATAATAATATCTAAAAAAAGGGGGTTTTTTGATAAATTTTTAACCCAGCCGTATAAAAACAAAATTAATTCAAAGCATTAATAAACTAATTTACTTTGTTTGAATTTAATGGAAAATTAGTCATTCAAAGACTAAAATATTTCTTAATAAATAGACAATAACGAGGAAAAAAATTGTTTGTTCATTGGTAAAATCTCGGATGCCATTACAGAACCAAGATTTATTTCCACCTCAATAGGACGAAATCACCTGTTTAACAAACGTCAAACGTGGACCGAAACACACCGTTTACCGCTCCATGCCAAAAAACGTTTTCTGCCCAAGGCCGCAAAAGTATCGACGTATTGTAAATATCACTATTTTAGTTCCGATATAGAGGAAAAAGGATATCGTTATTTTGGTTCTTATCGGTTTATCGTTATTTCTTTTCCGATACATATCGCCACAACTCTTTAGTTTCCGTAGGTAGTATCATACCCTCAAAGCGTTATTTTCGTTTCAAATAAATATTCAGATTTTTTTGCAATAATATAGTGTTTATTTCATTGGGTAGAGTGTTGAAAAATAGCGTCCGCACCTCGGCCGAAAATGCTTTGCAGCTCTCGACCATTTCAAATTCTCGACTTCCTTTCGATTTTGAAACACAATCTCGAGCCCGGAAACCCTCTTTTTCGGCCCCTGGTGGGAAATACACTATTCCTCATTTATTAGTATGAACTCGCAAAAATGTCGTCCCTGCCAGCTAAAAAATTCCCCTCGATGTTTCGCAAGTGAAAGCCGATCTTGAGTGTTTGTATCACGTTTTCAGTCAATTTAGCAAGGCGAATTCCGCGAGGAAACTTTAGGACGAGGTTACGGAGGCCGCTACGTGACCTGTGAACCGTGCTGACCGGACCGCCGGAGTTTTCCTCATTTTTCCTTACAAAATCTCGCGTTTTATAAATCAAAACTTGCAATTAAATATTCATAAAAGCCCAGTAACCTATTGCGATTTTGGCCGAACAATAAAAAATAACCAGTCAATTTTAGCGTGTATGGAGCAGCTCGTTATGTATTTAGAATGGAAGTTTCATCGTGGAAAATTCATCAATGAAAAGTATTTTTATTTTACAGCAAGGTGGACGTGTGTAACACAATTGTTTTATTGATTGCATCGCAGGAAAACAATTGTCTAAATGTTTTAAAATGTAAGAGTTATTTTAGTTCAAATTTTTACTTTCACTGTATGGGAGGTGAAATAGTGCTATATTAAGAATAAAAATTACGCCTTTTGTTATAAAGTTGTTTTAACAGTCGTACTAAGAAACTGTTTAGTTTAGTCAAACACGTCACGAAAATAATAAGTAAATAAGTTTTACCATCTAGAGTTTTCCTTATAGGCCTATATACAGTATGTCGTATAGTTTTAATTTAAAGAGTGGAATGCCAGAAGACTATTAACAAATCAATACCTATCAATTACTGTCAGTCACGATAGGAACGAAGACATGAAAAATGAAGAAAACCGAAAACGACGGAATGATTTTTAAACGAAGAAATGAAATGAGTTTGCAGTGTACGCAATTGGTTGTAATCCTTTATTACACTTAATAAACTGCCTTTTCTATTCACATCTAAAAAATAATGATTAAAAAGAGGTTTTTCAATCAGTCTTTAGAGGGATTGAAGACATAAGTAAAAAGAAAACAATAGTTACTTTATTTGCCAGCCTATAAAGTATCATATAGGGCTTTAAAAATTATTCGTTTTAGCTGTGTGGTCTTTTCATCTTTTAAACAGCACATTACACTATGCATTGCTTGAATTGGCGACTTACCCAGCTAGGTATTTTAAGCCAAATATGAAAGACAGATGAGTGAAGCTCGGTTGGAACCTACATTTTTCCTCAAGTACTAAATGATAATGCGCCAAGAATAATTTTTCAACTCATTTAAACCAGCGCTATCACAATTTAAAAGTTGTTTGATGACTAATTATTTTATGGAAACTTTACATGATTATAGATTTCCTGCATTTATAGTTCACTGTATTCTCTACTTTTTATTGTTGTTTCATCACAGTACCATAATTGTGGCGTGATCTTGTAATCTTATTACTGACTAAGACCGACATCTTCCTTAGACAGGACTGTTAATTAATAGCCCAACAGCTAATGGCAAATAAGGGACCTACATTTTTAGTGGGATCCGATCCACCATTTTGCCTAGTTTACTAGTTTTCAAGATATTAAATAAATTTCCAGTATATTAAAAAAATCAATTACGGTTATTAAAAATTTGTTTACTATTTTTTTGGGATAAATTACAAATTAACACTTTTTTATGAAAAAAGCTTTTTTATAAATAAACACTTCGTTTTATTTCTCCTCATAAACGCAGAGATGATTCTTCTTCTCTTCTTCGTCTATTGAAATATAAACGTGGACTACTGTCTAGGAAAAGGGTTTTATTACTGCGTTTATGAGCCCCTCGAGAACCCTTTGGAACTATATTTCTTGAAAAACATGAAAAGTCACTACCCCTATTACCGTTGTTACTTTTATACTTTTCATTTGTTCTGTGCAGTTTTCCATCTTCCTGCGTTTGTGTTTGTTGGCACCGGCGCGGCGGTGTCGGGAGATCCAGTAAGTAATTTGTTTGTCTTCGCACTGCTATCTTGCTCTATAGCTTCTGTGAGTTTGTAAATTCATTGATTTTTGCTTTATTTGAATTAAATGCAATTTTATCTTTGTCGATTAATGAGAGTACTCAGTTAAGGTAGCTTTGCAAAATTTACTTAATTCTATGAAATTAAAAAGCTCGGTTGGATTAACAATGCCATTAAACTTGTAAGTTGTAAAAGTTGTATAGTTGCGATAACAGAAGTATTTATAAACTGTAGATAAAATGAATTAATATTCAATTATTTTTATATTAACATTGAAGATCCCTTTAAAAATCATACATATATTGCGAAAGTTTGATAAAAAACAAATACTGGTTATAACCTTTTATTATTCTAGGTGTCAGGTGGAATGTAAGTCCATACAAATTTGAATAAAATTAAAATAAATTTATGAATGAATGTTATAAAAATATGTAGTTTTGAATTGATCAATAAATATGTTTTAGTTTATTGCAGACAAAAGATAAATTTTATTTTATCACATCCGAAATGTTTGCACTGTGTAAAATTTTTTTCAATAACAATCAACTACATTTTATTTCAGAAAGTTCAGTCAAGGTGAAAGTCATAAAAAAGAGGTCCTATCTTGATATTGAGTGTAGCACTTATTACTTATTAGCCCAACTAGAAAAAAAAACTAGCTAAGAATATCATAAAGATTTATTACGTAAATATGTATTTAAAACACCTTTCTTGGGCAAAACAATATTTATGAGAAACTATTTTACTCCTACTAAATGATAATGGGCCAAGAATAATTTTTCAACTAATTTAAAGCAACATTATCACAATTTAAAAGTTGTTTGATGACTAATTATTTTATGAAAACTTTACCTAATTATAGATTTCCCCCATTTATAGTTCACTGTACTGTTTACTATTTATTGTTGTTTCATCGCAGTACCATAATTGGATGCAAGGAGTATTATTTGAAATAAAATCTTGGGAATGCTCTGTAATAGGCTTTTATTAAGTGACGAGGCATGGCCCACATTTGAAACAATAAACTGCAAAATTCTCATATAAGACGTGACCGCTATCACACTCTTTGTCTGCCAGATATTACAGTTAACAATCCTTGAGAACAAATAAATAAGGCTCTATAAGGCCGCCTCAGTCTCATTTATTTCTCGTTGTTTAATATTGTAGTAGATTAATATACTTACAAGGAAATTCAGTTTGTGCAATTAAAGTTATTTATATGGGAACTGTTTACAAAGCATACACTGAAATGGACTAATGTATTGTCAGTTTTATAAGATTAAAAAACACAATTTTTAACGGCGAGATGGTAATATCTTACCCATTTTAAAATTATTTTCAACTTTAGAAAATATAAAAAAACTCAAAAAATAAAAAATATAGTATGAAAAGTTTTAAGGGTAATATTTTTAAATAAAAAACTCAGTTATCATACAAAAATGTTGGCTTTAAACGAAAAAAACAGATTTTACAAAACAGCTGCATTTTGGTTGAATCCGCCATTTATAAAACAACAACTATAATATTTTGGAGACCCAGCTGAGCGCTCTGAGCAACTTGATTCCACCAGGTTTTGCATTAAGCTGGTCCATCATAGTAGAGGCTGGTTAGCCAGGCCAACTACAACTATTACCAAGATTCATTCTCTCAAAACTAGCAAAAAACAATATCTGTTAAAGTGTTAAGGTCGTGAAAAGAAAATTATGCTCCTTCTTTAATTCTAACCACGATCTGATTAATAATTTTGTACACATTAATTGTGTAAAGAAGAAAATTAATTATAAATGTTCATCACTCGTAAAATAGTATATTATTTATATCTCATTGAAACAGGCAGTATCTTATACAATCGATCATTATAATTGAAAGTTTTATAAATTTATTTACAAAAGAACGATATTTAGGCTACATAAGTAAATTTTATTTAGAATTTAAATAACATCTTATTGGTTTATCCAGTTAAGGAATGGATAAAAAAAGTTGACTGATAGTAGAAGTAAATGAACAAAACTATATTGTGTCTTTAAGTTCGAATCAAACGTAAACATTGTGTTGGAAAAACTTGTAACATTTTTTCTGCTAAAAAGTCTGGTTAAATGAAAAAAATCTTAATCGAGGAAAATTCTTAAGAATTTAGACAAAAGCTATGCCCAGACAGGACTCGGTAGCCTCGGTGACATCTGTAATGCAGTTTGGCCTGCTTTTTACTTTCTGCGCCAAACATAAAGAGTGATATTCGTTTTCATTTTCCTTGGACCCAATAAAGAGGTTTGTGAGGCTGTCTCCCTGTCTGCCTGAGTGTATGTATTATTCAGACCCATAGAGTTGCCCGAATGATTCCACTAGGTTTCATCGGATATTAAATTATTCTTTCGTGTTCTCAACGTTTTAAAATTAAAATCACTGGATTTTATGAAATACATTTGTGTTTTATGATACAATTAAGTATTTAAAATTTCAAAGTTTAATGCATTTTGAAACATTTTGGCACCTTTAGTGTATTATAACTTTCATAAAACAATCACGCCAAGTCCATTTTGTAAATAAACTAACTTAATTTATAATAATTTCATTGCAAACTGAATCATGATAATATTCTACAAAGTCTTTTCTTTGATAGAAATTGTATGATATATGCGTCTCTGAAACAGTTTTTTTCAATTTTTATAAGGAATAGATAGAAAATGTTTGATTCCCACTCAGAATTCACTTTGAAGGTGCAATTACCTGACAAATTGTTTTAAGATTTGTTCGGAAAATTTAGTCTCAACAATGATATACAGTATTCATTAAATGTAACTGTTTTTCACCACCGCATTGTTTAAAAACCACTTTACGATATCAAATTTTACAAATTTTCCTTTGATAAAGTAATAATTGAGCATAATTAATAATAAATATTACAACAATAATTTAAACTGTGAAGGAACCCTGCAGACATTAGGGACCCATAAGGGAATATTAGTGGGTACTCTACCACTCCAATTTGGAGACATTTAGCCTTTTATATAATTTTATTTATTTATTTATATAATTTTATTGTTTTATATAATTTTGCTAGCTATGTTGGAATAGAGTGACAACAATACAAGTAGGAACGCCAGATAGAGAGAAATTAATATTACCAAAATCTTTCAAACGCAAAATAAATTAAGGTTTACTGTTTGTAGTGAAGCATTTACAGCAAATTTTTAACACTTCAACTATTGTTAATATACTATAGCGAAAGGTATGTGAATACAGTTCTGAAAACATGATACTCAAAGGAAGCCTTTAATTTCAATCATTTATGAAGTTACTCATAAAAGGAAATCGGGAATGGTGCCATATTCGACGGATATCATACACGCTCTTAACAATATAAGATGTTAGGGCCTTCCCCGTCATAAAGTTTATGTCAGATCGTAAAGGGAAAAATGATGCCACTCATATTTAATACAGAGTTTTTGGCAAGGTAAAAGTTCATGGAGAAGTCGGTCTAAATTATTTCGAATATGTAACTACGCTATGTTCTTACCATACAGTTGAGGATATACCAAATGATTATGTCTGATGTAATTTTATTATAATTTCATGATTCAACTGCCTCCCTAATACATTATTCAAATTTCACTTATGTAAGGAGACAAATATAAGAACGCAAATTAATACTGTAGTATTTATTAGTTCGTTACAAATTTCACTTAAGTCCAATCATAATTTAGTAAATGGCAGTCTGGATTCGTGGGTGGTAAGCGTAGTCGGCAGTCGGGTTTGGTTTAGTAGGTTCCCTCGTATTTGCCAGGGTAGTATTTGCCGTCATCGTAGGCTCCGTAGGCAGCGGCACCCTTGTAGCCGCTGTATCCTGTGTATCCGGCTGTGTAGGGGTAGCTTCCGGTGTAGCCGGTGTATCCGGTTGTGGCGGCGCCCTTGTAGCCGGTGTATCCGGTGTAGCCGGCGGAGTAGGGGTAGGCACCACTGTATCCGGTGTAGGGGTAGGATCCGGTGTAGCCGGCTGTGTAGGGGTAGCTTCCGGTGTAGCCTGTGTATCCGGCGGTGTACGGGTAAGTTCCGGTGTATCCGGTCACGGGAGCCTTATAAGCGGCGGGGGCTGTGTATCCGGCAGTGTAGGGGTAGGCGCCAGTGTAGCCGGTGTAGGGGTAGGCTCCGGCGCCGGTGTAGCCGGTATATCCGGCGGTGTAGGGGGCCTTGTAGCCGGAGTAGCTGCTGTAGCCGGTGTAGCCGGGGTATCCGGTGTAGGCGGAGCTACCGTAGCCGCTGTAGCCAGAGTAGCCGGTGTAACCTGGGTACGCGCCGTAACCAGTACCGTAACCGGCTCCGTAGCCGCCGGCACCGTAGTAGCCTCCGTAGCCTGGGTAGCCTGGAACATGGAAACAATATTGTAATAGTTATATGTTTAATACATTACATGCAAAAATAAATCTCTCATCTAAGGAAAAAAATTAGGTAAAGTTTATTTCTTTAGTCAAAGGTATGATGAAAATTTTTAATTGAGTAAGCCCACATTCAAATTTAGAACTGTGCGTTCCCTCCGGAGGGTAGAGTGAAGGGATCTTCTTCATTAATACTGGTTTTTATTTTTCAAAGCTCTTTCCTTGTGGAAGCAAATAAAAGTTTTAATTTAGTTTTCAACTTTCAACTCCCAGGGGTTCCAAATCTAGAGTTCATTTTATGGAATATTAGATTATAAGACATTATTTATGTTATAGCTAGCTGACGGTGTCCCTCTTGGCTGTTACAAAGTAAACAAATAATAATAAATAAAAACAAATGCATCACCTGTTCAGACCTTTTCCTTTCATTTGTACCTTAGGAAAAAATGTTATAAAAAATCAATTGTTTTCCTGGAACCCTGATGGGTGGTAGACTCAAATATGGTACATGGTTTTCCCAAAAGTTTGGGCCTTACGTATCATATTAAAAGCCAGTAAAAATTTGAAAGAATATAATACAGCTATGACGTAAAATAAAAAGGAATTTATGTTCTATTGACAGCGGGGAAAATTTAATGTTCATTAGGAGGTACTTTTTTAGTCTCTCATGGTCTACGAATACATCATGTGAACAGAATTACTGTACTCCGATACAAAATCCCAATGTAAACATGAGTTATTTGTTATATTTCCGAATTTATTCGAACAGTAACTAACTAGTACCTATAATTCGATTCGATTCCTAAGTAAGGCCATGTTTAACACTCCAAATAGCGCATTACACACAAAATTATCAGGAGTACAGCAGAAACGTATCTATGATAACTTAATATTTATTGTTGGGGTTAGTTTTTTTTTTATTTTTAGCGAATTTCTCCTATAGGGAAGAAGCTGTTACCGTAGATGTCATGGTAAGTCCTAATCCTGAGACCATCTTAACTTTTCGTTTTGAGGTCCCCAGATGCCAAAAACACCATTCGTTTTTTCATATACATATGTGTGTGTTTTTAAACACGATAACTCACGTAAAAATGGTCTGATCTGAATAAAATCTGGGAGAGACATGTAAAGTAGTAATTATTCGGACGAGCTCGAAAACCAGCCCGACGGACCATTGGAAGGGGGGCATGGGGGATAAACCCTCCCCAAAAATGGGTTTTTGGGATTTTTGACACATGAAAAATAAAATTATCAACTTCTAGTTTCGACATTGAAATCAGCTTGAAAACAATTAGTATGTTTAATTATTGCTGGTTATCGAGATATCGCTAGTGGTAAACACAGTACGTTGTCCCAATGTTAACCTTTATGGGGAAATAAATAAAATGCTATATCTCGCCTATTTATCAACATATCTGAACAAAACTTTGTTCATATGGCTTCATCTAGTTGATGTTAACTGGATTATTGCAAAAAATCTCGCACTTTTACATTGCCACAGCAGCAAACCTGCATTTTCATTCCCCATGTTATTATTATGGAGAAAATTGTTACATGCTCATTTTGGGATTTAGGTAGATTTTACTTATTCGTGGCTCCGTCTAAATGCTTTATTAAAGCATTTGAAATTCGTTGAGTATGCAGGTGAGCTGCAACTGGGGTATTATCTACTTACCGTAGCCAGTCTCGGCTGTGGCGAGAGTGGACTTTTCCGTGTCCTTCTTGGGTCTCTCAGCCTGCTGCTCCTTCTTGGCCTCCTCGCAGACGACAGCCGCCGCCACCGCCAGCACCACCTGCCACGGAGTAAGGTGAGACAGTGTGTGGTACACAGAGCAAGGTGATGTTAAGGCACAGATTACGACATGTGCGGAGGCACCTGACAATAGTGACTGTCATGACCAACATTAAAACATATGAAGAGAATTTTTTAATGTTGTTGAAAATGGGAAATTGCTCATGGAGATCACAATTGCCATTTTAAAATTTAAACGTTAGGCAGTTTAGTATTCTAAATACAAAGACCTAAAAGTCAAACTTTATCGTAACATTTATCAGTTTTGACTTCTGTGGTTGTTATATCCTATACTCTTATATGATCAGTGTTATCGTGCGTGGGTGCTTGCGCGCTTGCTTCCTTGCTTGCTTGCACAATGATCTCAAAGACAGCTCCGAGGATTTCCTTCAGTCTTGAAATCACTAACACATGACTCGAAAACGTGTTCTATGCAGATAACTCGGCCAGAGAAAATCTAATAACGTAATAAAACGAATTTTAAAGTTGTAAAATTTTAATATTGGCTCTATGAGTTGCCGTAATAGCATCGAAATATTCAAGGAAAGTGTAAACAAATGAAGTAATCATAACAGCTGTTTGCAAACTACAGCCATTCAGGGAGACTACAGCGTGTGGCAAAAACAATGCATAGAGTAATAAAAAGATTTTGGTTTAACAATTTCATGACGCTGAAATATTTGATAATCATTAGATGAACTGATAAACATGAAAAAATTCCGAGCAAGACTCGGTCCACCAGGTACATGTATCAAAACTTTACAATCATATTTTGGCTTAGCATAATATTGGGATAGTAAGGTGTCAACGTTGAAACTGACCAAAAATGTGTCGATTGTGAGTTCGAATAACTTTTACGTAAACTAATTTTAATATTTGTAATCATAAGGGTGAAAGTTAAAGCCGATAAAACTAGAGACAGGAGGATGACATGGGTTGTTTAAGTTAATTGGTGTTTTTAGGAGTAACCGAAATATGAAACTGTTTGTTTTAGACTTTTACAAAGTAATTACAATTACTTTCAAGGGCGGGGCATAATGTTTAAAGAATATTGTTTGACTAATAAATTATAGAGCCAGATAAAACACAGATAGAATGACACATAGAAAATAATTGTTATGCATATCTTTGTTTTAATTTTACTGTATTAAACTAAGCATATTTTTTGGTCGTAATTTATTTTTCATCATACTGTCCCGAAAACAGCCGTTTTTAGTTCTCTAAATCGTACGCAAAATGATCGTTTTTGGATCATTTCGAATAGGAGTACTGAAAAAACATATGGTAAATTTTTCCGTACTCTAATGTCAAAATTTGTTTATGTTAAGTTTGAAAGTTTGAAAGATTTCTTAACTTGCAGCCACTCTTGATTACAACGTTTCGATCATAGCTCCCACTGCACCCACACATTACTCCTTTAACCATAACGTCAGGCCGGATATTTTAGATATCGGTTTATTTAAAAACATTTCTTACCCTACTCATATGACTCCTTTAATTGATCTCGACTCTGACCATCTCCCAGTCATACTATCATTTAATGAACCACCTGTACCAGAACCACCAGATGAAAAGCTTATTAAAGGGATAATTGATTGGGAAAGTCTTAGGGATTGTTTTAATGATTTATTTAGTTACCCACGCCAACCAACTGATATTTCTCAAATTGATGAGGCGTTTGGATATTTTATTGATTCTATCCGACTCGCAATAGAACGAGCAACAGTTCGTAGTTTTAAACCCATTAGGAAATTCTCCCGAACCCCTCAGTACATCCTGTCTCTCATTAACCTAAAAAACAGACACAGAAGATTATGGCAAAGGCTCAGAACTCCTGATTCTCATAGAAGATACAATCAGTTTATTAGGCGAGTAAAGTGGGAATTAGACCGTCATCGATATGAATCGTACAACAATTATGTGGCCAATCTATCTCCTAATGATAACAACTCCTTGTGGCTGGCAACAAAGCGAATTTTAAATGAACGCTCCCCAGTCCCCAACTTAATAAATAACGGTCAAGTTTATGAAAGTAAAGTGGAAAAAGCTAATGTTTTGGCAGACCACTACCAATCTTCATTTTCTCCCAATGAAGAACTTCAAGACGTTGACTTTTGTTCTCATGTCACCTCAACCAATTCATTGCCATTACATACTGTAGAACGACCAATTAAATACACTTCCCCATCTGAAATTTCATATTTCATTAAAACTTTAAAATACGGAAAATCTCCTGGACATGACGGAATACCTAACATTGTTCTCCATAACCTGCCCCGAAAAGGACTTGCTTTCCTTGCGTCTGTTTTCAACTCTTGTCTCACCAAATCTTACTTCCCAAAAATATGGAAACATTCATTAATTATCGTCATTCACAAACCAGGTAAACCTTTATCTCAAGTCGATAGTTATCGCCCTATCAGCCTTCTCCCCACGCTGTCCAAATTATTTGAAAAAGTCATCAAAAAACGCCTCGATTGTTACATAAATAATGCCTCTATAATACCCCCTCATCAGTTTGGTTTCCGTTCGCACCATTCGACAACTCACCAATTATTAAGAGTTACAGAGGACATCATAAATGGATTTGAAAGAAAATGCCATACTGCAGCTGTGTTCCTTGATGTACGTCAAGCCTTTGACAGAGTTTGGCATGATGGTTTGTTATTTAAACTGAGAGAATTTGGAGTCCTACGCTACCTACAAAACATAATCAAGAGTTTTCTTGACGATCGGACATTTTCGGTAAAAATCGATGGTACTCTATCAACGCCCAGACCAGTACGAGCCGGAGTCCCTCAAGGTGCAATTCTATCGCCTCTATTGTTCAATATCTACACATCAGACTTACCATCAACAACAAATGTCAAAACTGCTGTGTTCGCTGATGACACTCTCCTCTACTCCACTCATCATGACATTGAAATTGCCACCCTCAACGTCCAGGATGCTTTGAACGATTTAATGACTTGGTTCACAAAATGGAGAATAGCCATAAATCCGACTAAGAGCGAAGCAAAAATCTTTACCCTCCGTAAACCAGGAGATCCCCAAAATTTTGAAATTCTAGGTGAACAGATCCCTTGGAATCCCCCAGATCAAGGAATTAAATATCTAGGTGTTTATGTTGACCGAAAACTAAATTGGAAATTTCATATCAATAAAAAACTAAATTTGGCATATGGCAGGCTATCCAAATTATTTCCCCTTATGAACAAGAAATCTTCTTTATCCATAAAGAATAGTACACTCCTCTTTAAATCTCTTTTACGCCCTCTAATAACATATGCGTGCCCAATATGGGGTACAGCTTCTTCAGGTGCAACTAAAAAACTTCAAACCTTTCAAAACAAAGTTCTGAGGATAATTTTAAAATGCCCCTGGTATATTAGAAATAATCAACTACATCACGAACTAGGAATTGAACCTATTATCGACTTTATTAAGAAGACCTCTTCAAAGTTCTTTTCAAGACTTCATTTAACAAGTGGCATTACATTTTATAACACCGGCCAACCTTCTGACATCGGCAGACTCAGGCTGAAACCAAGGCTCCCTCAAGACGTCCTGTTGACGTAACTCAAGATGAAGACCAAAATTAAATCATTCATCAAGATTATATTACTTAAAATCATTATTGTGTGTTCTCTAGTGCCTGGGGGGCTAATTTGCTGACCCCTATTAATGCTACACCTCGCCTGAAAATTACGATCTCGTATCAAAAAGAGCCACTTTCGCTCCTAGTAATGAAAACTACTATTATAACGTCTAGTTTACATAATGTAATTTTCAAGCGAGAATTACATGAGAATCCTTGTCATGTAAGTAAGTATGCTAATATAAAGTAGTTTACATACGGACATAAAAACATTCTTATTATATGTGATATCGCAATGTAATGGTGGAGGCCTTTCCGTAACAATCTATTGAAATAAAAAATGAAGATTTTATTTTGTAGCTTTTCTTATGGTAATAATGTCAGTCTATCGGATTGTAAATAATATAAATAAATCACTTTACATACGATTGTGATGTAATCATCAGTTAAATGGCAGATCAGTTTAAGTTACAGGATTGGGTTGCAGTGTTAATATAATTAGTTCCATGTTCAGATAATATAATTAAACGGCTGCTAATCAGTAATGTTCAGTTTCCAATTACTGTGAGGTTCAAAATTATCATTTGTTATAAATTGTTGTTGTTTGCGACACTTTATATGTTTTTTTAAGATAATATTTTGCGTAAAACAATTTATTGAAATATCTCTCAGCACTGTTACCAGCTATAAATCAATAAACTTTGAATCTTACTAGACTATTTCATTATTTTGCGTAAAAAACGCATATGAGGTAGATTTAAGACAAGAGTGTTTCATTCATAGTCAATAGTTAATTACTATAAAATTAAATAGGGCCTACTCTGAGTTCTTTAATTGGAACTTTTCTTTAATTATTTATCACCAAACACGATATCAATAAAAAAATAAATATAAGTTGAATTGCTAAAATATTGGCAGCAAATGTACATGTAATGTAGGCTCAAGTCCAATATTATGAAATACGTTACTTTTATTCAGTAATGTTAGAGTAGCAGTCGAAGAAATAAAAAATAATCGAACCGGGTAATGTGGTGAAAAAGTCAAAACAATTTTTTGGTAGACTTTTCATTGATAAAAATACTCTGTTATTTAATAAGCCTGAGCAGAAATACGTAAATAGCTATTGTACTGGATGTAAGTAACTATCAATGTGGAGAACCGCATTTTGAGTTATTAAAAGGTATGACTTGATAACAACTTTTACACTGAACTATTTTCCTTTACTAGAAAATGAATTATAGTGAACACATTTCCCTGTAATTCTCCCAGCTTATTTACAGTCGTATTTGAGAATTGGGAAGGTGCTGATAAATTGAATTTAGCATAGAAATTATTGTGTAAAATTGTTTTTATCATTCTCCATCTCTACGTTTTCTTTAGCTTGAAAGTGTATTAATAAGATACATACAATAAGAATTAATGTTATGTTCAAACAAAAATATTTTATATGAGGAATACCTGAACAATAAACACCGCACATATTGAGTGATTTCATATATTCTTCAGTAATAGAAGTTTTTTTACTTATGCAGTTCTATTGTTATAGTTGACAAACTTTTCAGTTTTGTTAAGAAGTTAGTTTTATTACCTAAATACAGAAGTATGAATTATTGTTATATTATGAATATGAAAATAAATCGTCTGTAATAAAAGAGATCCAGCTGATTCACATAAAGCATACCAAAAATGAGTAACTTACAGATATTAAAATAATGAAAGGTGCTATTAAAACAATACAGCATGTCTCTTATTTTGGTATAAAATAAGATTTCGTAAGCTATTCTTAACCCTGTCTTTGTAAAGCAAAGTCTGTTTATTAAGGTCGTTTAAAGTTATTCATTCGTTCAATTATAACTCAAATAATTATTTTTATCCTAAAAATGAGTTCCGTGGGAAAAAATAATAAAAACCTTGCAACTTATTGTCAAGGAATCAAAGTAAGATGCAATAATGTATTTAGTAAATCTTTAATTTTACTTTGGCATTGCTTGAGGTTATCCATATGATTCTATACTAAACAACTTGTTAGTGCATCATTAAAACCATTAAATTTAATAATTTAAGTCGTTGTTTCATTTTTTATATGTAATTTTATATCGAGCATAGTAGTTTCCCATCGTGTACAGAACATATTTTGCAAACAGTAAGAAATTTAAATCGTCGAAAAGTAAAAGCAGTATCATCTGCGGCTGACCGAGAAGAATGGAGTTGGGACCTCTCAACGTAATAGATATACGGTTTGGCGTTTTCTTCATCATTAAAAGCAATACTGAAAACGCTAATAAACCTGATAATGCAATCACTTTTTATGTTACCATTAATTTTAACGTAAAACAATTTAAACTTATCACCTCACTCCATGTAAGCTTTTTTCTGGCGTTTTATTTATATAATATGTATAACACGATTTGTAAGCTGTTGCAGAAATATTAAAATTAAACTAGAGATCGCCTACACGTGAAATTTAACCAAAATATATTTATTTGGATTCAGTTTTAATCACTGCTTGAATACAAAATGTTATTTCATATGTATATTTTTTATGTTATTCCGTAACCAACATAACGACTCACAAAGCCCATATTAATTTAGTTATTATTTCAAGTTCATTTGTCTACTATTTTCAAAAACAGTAGTAAATTATAAGAGGATTTTGCTCATCTACAGGAAAGTACTTGTCTATTGGTGTACTCGATTTATCATACCTTGTATAAAGACTGAGTAAAAGGGATTACTCAAATCATGCTTGCCTGATAATAAATAGATTTAAATACAACATTTGAAGGAGGGGATGGCATTTATTTGTAATCTTTAAAATTATGCGAGTAGTTAAAAAAATATTTTATTGTACAAGTAGACAAAAACCAAGCCATATATACTGGATTATGTTTTATTGTTGGGCAGTAATATAAATAAATTTATTGACACATGCCTCTCAAATAATAACGGGTCATTTAATAAAACTATCATTTGTCATCAAAGACTTTTCCTATCATTTCACCCTAAAGCACTAATATAAAACCATATTTTATTTTACTCATTACTTTTTTCCTAAAAAATCTTCATATATATTTTATTTTTAACTATAAGCTTTTACAGATTTTTTAAGAAATTAACATACGAGGCTTATTAAAATCCTTACTTCAAAAGTGTTAAAGTTAGCAAGTTTAGATACTTTCACTTAAAAACCCTTCTTCTGTGTTTGAGAAAGATTAAAAAATGAGCTGATAAAAATGATAAGCTTACCAAAAGCTTGAAGAGGGAGGATGCCATGTCTGTGGTAGGTCTAACGAGTGAAGGCTTGAGGACCTCTTGGGTCTTTATACCAGCGGCGCCCCCCCCCCTCCAGTCCGCCGCTGTGGACGATAAATGTCATCCTCGTCCTCGCACTGGCGAATGTCAAGGCCTCAGACCCATCCTGATCCTGCCGAAAATCACCCCCTTCAAGTGGCAGGTCATTTGTAAATGGGTGAGGTAGGCGCCTCCAAGCCCTGAATGGGCGTACGGACAAGAGTTTCCTAGTATTGATGGTGTGTTTTTGGCGGAAAATCAAGTATTCCACCTTAGAGCTTTGAAGGGGGTTTTTCAACAAAGGATTAATTTTTTTTTTAATTTTTTATGAAAACAAGTTATGGTGAAAACAACACAAAACCCGTGTTTAGATCGTAAGGATTGTTTGGTATTTTAGTATTGTTTGCACTTTTTTTGGTCATTAAGTCTACAAAACTTTAGTCTAATTTTTTTTATTTGTATTGAAATGGACATGAGGCCTACTAATTACAGGCTTAAGTTATATTTGCTTCAACGAACAGTTCTTACTATGTTACATATGTTCTTCCTAATAGGTTTGGAACAACTTAAAAAAAACTAAGGTCATCTAATCTCTGACTTTGTCGCACAAAAAAAATTAAAACATGTGGTATAAAACTCATTTCAATCAATAAACAAACTAATAAAAATATATCATTATAAAACATTTTATTTATTAATTTCATACTATGAAAGTTTTGTTCGTCATAAAATAGTTGAATATAAATTAGTAGTTAAATATAAATTACCATTCAAATTGATAAATTGATCACAAATAAGTGCCTTGGGTGAAACAAATTATTAAGGATGAACTCACATTGGTCAAAACCTTACTAAAAAAAGCTAATCTACAGAGAATAAAAGATTCTTTGAGAATGTTCTTGCTACAAGTTAAAACGATGTTAAAACTCCAATTTTCATTGAACAAAATGAGTATAAGTCAAATCACGTTCCCTCGTTTACTAGTACGTAGTACAATTAGCCCTGGCCAACCGTAAGGTATTAAAGGTCCAACCTTTTAGCCGTGTTGGAATGGGTTGTGGTTGCTGGCAGGAGTAAATGTCTGACGATAGCAGGAGCACGTTCCAGGTAAATTAAGCATGGTTGAAATTAAAACTCTAATCCTCTTTTGTCTTTAAAGCCGTATTGTCTACCTTATCATCTGCACTCCTTATTGAAATAAGAAAATTCCTAGAATAATTATTGAAAACTCTGGATTAGTTTTATTGTTCGACAAGATTCTTCGTTGGTTGAACAAAACTAAACAAGATTGAAATTGTGATGACATTTTAAGGGTCTCTTTTAATGAACCGCTTTTAAAACGATTTGAGAAACAAAGTAATAATTGTCTTTATAAATAATAGTAACTTCAAAACTAGTGGATAAAAATGGATTGTTTGATTTTAAATGATTTAAGTAACATAACAGATTTTTCGATACCTGCAGCTGACTTACTGTGTCGACGGCTAAAATGTTTATAGATTAAAAAATCTTAAGTTATGCATGTATTTTTTAAGAGTGTATTTAAATTATATAGAGTATAGACCATTTTTTTCCTAAGTATTTTTTTAATAAATACTAATACGTGATGCGTATTTATTTATAAAACAAATTACAATTAATTTCCATAAAATAATTTTTGCTACTATCTGGTCAAACTTATATCAAAAACCAAATCAAAAACAAAAAAAACAAAAACCAAAACCAAATACAATCTCTTTGAAAGGATTAGGTTCTGTTTTCTGCAGTATTCCGATGGTTCCAAAGACTCTATCATGTGATGGTGTCTATACAATTAAGGACCACCTTGTTTTCGTAATTTTCACTGCTTACTTCTTAACCGTGTTGGTTGTATAGGACTCTTCTGGACCGGTAAGATCAACAGAATTAAGTACAGAAATGTCTTGGGAGGTAATATAAATGTTACAGATCTGAGGACGAAGACATTCGTATTTTCTTGGGCCTGTAAGGACAAACCTATCTATGTCTAGTATGTCTTGGAAATGTAAGTTTGGTACATCAAAAATGTACAGGGTCTCACATAACCTTAGTTCCGACGATCGTTTGATGACCAGCCAATGAAACCAAGTATAAGGCAAAATAATTTTTCCAAGTGATTGTAAACTAAGATATCATCCAGATATAAAAAGGATTTCAAATAGGTATTCACAAAATATTTTTATAAAGATGGTATCAGATACTCGATTATAATAAAAGATTTAATTAAAATATAATCATGTTCATTAACCAAGTTAATCATTAATTTGGCTCAGTAACAATTAATTTAAACGGAGACTAATAAATTATACGTTGTAGGAAGTAGTATTGGAACCATATTTCAAAGGTGATTCGGTGCTGTTTGTAATCAAATTAGATTGTGTTGGCTTTTGTTTGAGTAACTTAGCAGAATTCCGAATGGCATGCGTATGCATTTCTTACACCATAAATCATTAAATAATAATTGAACTTTGATAGGCTTTGTTATTGATTAGTAGGCTATCAATGAGTCTTTATAAATCGGTAATTTTCTCAATTGAGCCTTGTTGGAATGAAAACCCGCTTCTAAAATTTATAATTCTGAAGCTTGAAGAAAAGACAACTATAACACGCAAGAAAAACATAACTTCCAAAACAGCTGTTTGAGATATAAATTACGAGCCCCACTTGTTTCGCTGTTGCGAACGCATCCTTTAGTACGTAATAACTACTGTTTTGAAATATATGAAACGATCCCATCAAAAAGAGGAAGGTGAAGAAATTAATGGCCCAATTTAGTGTCGAGGTCGGTAATGCGCGTATGTGTTATGGCCGGCGGGCAAAGGTCGCAGCGTGGCGTCAATACATCCATCCCGGGCTCTGAATAAGAACAGTGTCGATAAAAATAAATACTTAAAAAAAGGTGGTTTAAGAGTAATGGTGCAAAGCTTAGTAGGTGCCATCGAAAAACATAATTCAGTTGATTTATGATTGTGGAAATAGAAAAAAAAACATCTTTTCAAGTTTCATTTGAACGTGATTAATTTTTTATTGGATGTTTGCTCAGTAGTCACGAAAATAATTGAAAAGATGCCTTAAGAAATAAGAAAATGAGCTTTTATGCGTTGAACCTTGCCTGAAACAACGCTATTAATTCAAATTGGTCTTATGAATGATGATTTTTCTTTTTTTGTTCTCTTTGAATGATGACTTTTCTTTTTTTGTTCTCTTTAAAGTAGTTTTAAAGACTTTTTGGGGGGGAAATAATTTATATAATAAATAAGAAATTACAGCTATAGCTTGATTTCATGCAGACACATAGGCCCTTCATGTAAACACATTTTATTGTTTTATATAGTTCTTATCGAAATTTTGTCAGAGAGAGCTAATCGAGCAGCTGAGTTGAAAGGAATTACATGTAAATTAATCTTCAAATCAAGCTCTTTCTTTGCTGCAATCACCAATCAATTTAATCAGCGCGCTTAGGAATAAATGGGACCATTACTTTTCAATTACTTAGTACCTTAACCCTAGGATATTTTCTTTGTAAGCAAATTAAAATATTATCCAGTTTATAGAAAAATGTAAGAATAATTAGTGCTTAAACTTTTGTACACCCATCTTTATTTTGGATTCTCAGGGTGCGGTAGCTATGATATTTAAAGCGGAATTACAGTGAACAAATGGCGAATAAATTATACGTTTACAAATTAATCTCGGCTATCTATCGTTATGTTATTAACTATGCTGTTGACTCGTTCGACGAAAACGGTTCTACAGTTTTCTGGTAAGTCTGTTTACTTTACAGATTTGAGACTGGCTTCAAACATAATGTTTCATTAAAAGACTACAAAATCTCTTCACTTATTTAATAAAACATGTTTATTATCTGTATAAAGGGTTTATAAAATATAAGAGTAAACCTAATAGCTGAAAAAGTTATGTATCTCTTTCAAATATATCTTACTATTCCAAATCTTATTTTCATTACTATCGTGCAGCTCAAATGATAAGTTGTTATAATAGCCTGACTTTTAACGATTAGTAAACCATATCAAGAAGTAGTGATACAGTACAGCATTCACTACCCTAAGTTAGGCAAGTCAACTCATCTAAAATAAAGTGTATGTAGATAAGAAACTTTTGGAGTGCTTTTGAACTTAATGAGTGAGCTTCCGCACCCTTTGTAACTTGGGATGCGTAAACACTTGATGCGATGTAGCCATTATTGCGCTTTAATTATTCATCTTGTTTCGCAGAATAAATTTAGTGTTTTAAAAGAAATTTCTATGTAATTTTAATTTACTACCTTAAGAAATGTTTGGCTAAAAACTACTGTGCTTCTAAGCCTTTTTTATTGGTAGTTGAATTCAGTTTTTAAATTTTCGTTTTTTTCAAATTATAGAAAATAAAATTTTACACGTTGGAATTTTTCAAGGACCGTTAGCACTATTTTAGTTCAAACTATTTTTTTTCTCAATATTAAGTTTGATCTGAATGGGAGTTACGAAGATTCTGTTTAAACCAAACTATAACATTGAACTAAGTTATCTGATTGATCTTTAAGATTGACTTAATCTAGATTGAATGGCCCTTTACAATATAACATGCAGTATTTAAATTTCTTCTCATCAATTTTTGTTAAAATACTTTAAACAAATAATTTTCCATGGGCCATAACCTCGATCTTTGAACTTCAATACCAAAATTAACAAACCAATAGTGGGGGGAGATAGTATAATAGATAATAAGGAGACATTTTTTATTAGTATGGGCAGTCAATTCCATTCAATTCTTCGGGAGTTGCGCATCTGGATACAGTCTAGAAGTTTTGCAAAATATAATTAGGTCAGTTTAGGAAAAGTTCAAACCAGATACATTATAAATAAGAGGTAATTGGTTTTCAAAGAAGAACCCTAAACAACAATCAAGTTTATTTCACACCCTACACCGACATGTTAAGCTGTGCCAAACAAAGCCTAATTAAAACTTCCTAAATCCTTCCTTAACTATCCTGTCAACATCCTCCACCTTGCCTGGAGACACGCAGGGGACACGCGGGCAAAGGTGACCCAAATCCTTCCGAGGCCACGCAGCGCGCCTGGCGTCGTTTGTGGAAGACAATGCTCCAGAAACGTGACTTCGGTGGACTTTCGAACAGCTGATCGAACAACAATCAGCTGACTGAGAAACTGGTCGAACAGTCAATCAGCCGGTATCGACCGTCAGCAGTATCGTAGCTCATTAATTGGATTTGATGATTACGGTGCTTGCGACCAAGTGGCCCTGTTGAACTATGGCGTAACTGTGGGACTGGAGGCTATTGTGTTGTGGGCTGTGTGTTTTTGTGTGGTTTCAAATGATTGGACTGTTCTTGTAATACCGTTGAGGAAAAAGTATAAAACTATGTGGGGAATAAAATAATAATATTGTAATAATATACTAGATAATAAAGACCGAAGCATGAAACGAACTAACGTAAATAAATAGTCAATATAAACAAATGCTACTGTGATTTTTATTGGTCCAAAAATATGAGAATACAACATTAGGTACTAATCGTTAAACAATTTTTTTTTATGAATCTGCGGTCAAACTGTTTTTATTTTAAGTACCCTAATTTGAAGGAGCTTGATTTTTTACAGATACATGTGAATATATTTTCTCACTGAATTTTTTCGATACTAACATTATTCTAAGTTCAACACTATTTTAAGTTCAATAAATTTAGGCATCGTATTTAGGTATGTATTAAGGTACTATTTAGTTGGGGGAATAAATCGGAAGCCTCTATCCCCGTATTAATGGGCTTAAAGCCCCAAATTTAGATTTATTGGGTCTAAAATACGTTTTCAAGCCATAAACTGAAATTCGCCCCCTCACGACAGCGTGCTTTGTGAATAAACATCTAAATTAAAGCAATAAAGTAGAATTTAACCTTAACGTTTGTAAGTCACATTTGAATTCAGGCCTACGGATGAAATCATTTTAATTTAATTTACAGACAGCCAAATATGGACAACGGACGAACGGAAATTGCAAAAGAACCACAAACCTCGATCGGGTCTTGATAGAAAAAAGTGAAAGTCCTTGAAGGTTTAAATGTCTCACAGGCCTACCGTCACACATTGTCCGTTATCAACGAGAGCGATAGAGGTATCCCTAAAGTTAATTAGGTTACACGACGGACAAGGGCACAGAAACAGTTTCGTCACATTGTTCCAGCTTATGTAATGTTTAGTCATTCTTTAGAAAAGAGAAATAAACGGAGATCCCATGGATCGTGGTTTAGTTGGGGGTTGAACGCAGCTAATGGGCTGGAAAATAATTCACTGAAGCGGCTGGCTATAAGGGGAATTTTATGGTTCTAAGTGCTACAAGTTGTCAAAATCGTATAAGTGATACTGTATATAGCTATGTGAAGGTATACATCTACGTCCTAATATTCTGTTAATTGAAGTAAATTAATTGGCCCTAAATAAAATATCAAATAGAATATTGTATTAAAATATAATTTCATCTTTTTTTCATAAGTGCTGAGGTTGTACGCATTGTACAGGATAATATGCTTAGCTATTGGTTTCACTTTTAATTGATATTTTGCTCCCCAGCCATTTTTTATCGAGAAAAATTTATATTTTTTTATTGGATTACAGGATATCCAGACACTTGTCATGTAATTAAGCCTATTAAAATTGAATTTATTTTTATGAATAATTTTTTATCGACGTAATCAGTCAAATATATACTTTTGTATTACATGATTTTTGTATCATTTCAGAAGCTGTTGGAAAGTATTTAGAAAACTAATCGAGTCTGATCTATAAAACGCTACCAATTTTAAGTTTCATTGTATTAAATGTTTAAGTTTTTAAGAGTTGAGTTAGTTTGAAGTAAGAACTTCTTTAAGTAACCCAAGTGTAAGGATGATAATAAAATGTATTCTTTAAGCAATAAGCACGTAAACATTTGGTAACCTAATTAATCTGTACAGGATTATAATCTTGAAGCTAAACTCTGTGTTAACGAGGCGAGTTATCTCGGAGCTGTGGCGGCCAGTGAGGCGTTGCGGCGCTCCCACTTCCGTAGATGTGTAATTAGGATTAAAAAGAACGAAATGCAAAACACAGCTTACACTTTATGGCCTTTTAGCGAGTTTTTCTTCACTTTTACTGGCTCAGAGTTTAATAACAAAACCTGTAGTCACAAAAAAGGTCTAAGTTGTTAAGTTCAACACAAGTAAGAAATGGCAAATTAAAAATCGCGTTATTTTATGTTAAATTAGGAAGATATATGAGCTGTTTCGTGTCTTTTTTTAACAGATTATAAGGACAATTTTTATTTTGAAATAATACATAGTTAAATTGACATATTTATGTATCAATCCAGCATGATTTTATCATCGACCTCTTTGTGTAGTACATGTCGGATACTTAGTAATACAACTTTACAACGGGCATAACTTTTCTATAACTTATTATTATTCATATATGCACTGCTGTTTAAGCTTAGCTTGGTTTCTCAACAGGTACATAAAATCATTCATCAGTCACTATAACTATAACACTAAATCACAAATAAAGGTGGGTGCGTATTTCAAAAGAACATAAATATATATTGAGTGTAGAATGGGGCTTCTCGAGTTGTAGTAATATTCCTAGAGAGAAAAAGGAGATACGATTGGAGATTATGAGTGATATAAATCTAACAAGTTCTACACTAACAGACACAATTTATACTCTATTACTAACATGCGTATTACTTTGATCAATTTTTCACAGAGGTGTGCTATTTTTTAATAAGACTCTAATATAATGCAATGGAAAATCTTAGATTATCGATGATCAGAATATATTAGAATTCTAGGAATTTTAGAATTATTTTGAACTTAGGGTTTCCCAAACATTTGTCGCATAGCTCAGCACACGAGACTAGTGGAACTGACTTGACCTATCACAGACTGACATGGAACAACCATAAAGTCCAAAAAACCGGTTCACTAATGGCAGACTCGTCTTCCATATACGTCGAGGCTATGCATTTGGAATATCCAGATCTTCTTTGTCAATGCTTTGAAGTTGAGGGTAAGTAAAGATTGCATACCACACGTGAAGATTGAGTTATATTTACAACATAATTTCTTAATAACGATGCTAACTTTTTACTATCTGTTATTTAGTCTCAATTTAGTAAAAAGGTTAACCTAAGGGTTTGATTTAAAACAAATCTAGGCAACTGAAACTGAAGGTCATAAATAATTGATAATAATTTACAAGAGCTTGTCTGAAAAGAAATGAAACAATGTTAACTGGAATTATCCTTAAACTTTTGTGGAATTTAGTTATGTCTTATGGAAGTGGATTTCAAATGAATTAAACTTACGGTTGGAGAAAAGTTTATTGTTAATAAATTCGTTTAGTTACAAAAAATGTATAGTTTTATAGAATAGGATTTTGGAATTCCAGGTTAATAGCTGCGTAAAAATAATAGGCTACTAAAACCTAATAATAGGCAATGCAACAAAAACATAACAATAAATAATAGTTGCATTCTAATAGTTGGTTAACGTCAACTAAAACATTAACGACGAGTATTTCAAAAGTTCTTGCCTTTAAGATACCTTTAACTTGATTCGACACAACAGTTTTATTCATCCTGTTAAAGGTTTGTACCGTTTCCAATGTGGCCAAGGCATGTTATAAATTTTTTAACTATTCCAAAAAAAAATTATTGATTAAATACTTTGCATTTTTATGTACATATATACGATAATAATACATACATTCAATGCATATTATTTGATAATATTTTACGTGCAAAAGATTTGAATCCCGAAAAACTGTACAATTGTTATTATTACTTTCTTGTTTTTAAATCAAGAACAATAAGTATAAAAGAGGTAGTAGATGTGGGGCTGGAAGTGGTATTATTTGTTTTTGGGTCGTTGTTTTTTTACGACTCAAATTAAGAGATAAATCGAAAGTACTGCGTAAGTGAAAAAAATACACTCAACTGTTCACATGGGTGACTAATCGTCGCAAATAGACTAATAATTGTCAATTGAATTTTATGTTGCTCCATTTTATTTTTATATGATAAAAACCTGAAAAATAAATAAATAATAATTTGTTTAATGCTGGCTCGTGTGTTTCATAAGCGCTTTGCAATGTTGATAGCATGTTTTATAGTTAAAGCTCCTGGCAGTGTTCATTAAAACTTACTAGTCCATAAATCTTTATGTTTACTAATAAAATATATTTACCAGGTTTAAATTGAAAGACGACCATCCGCTTGATGACATAATCTTAAATTAACCATGGAACAGGTCTAAGCCATACCTAACTTCAACATTTAAAAGTAATCAAACATAAGTACCTTAAATTTTTGTGACTAACTGTAATATTCTGAATAATGCAATGGTCATTTTCCTGCCAAGACGTTCATCCTGTATGTCTTCACCTCGTAACCAGCAGTAAACCGCTGGTATTGCCAACTGAAGCAGCGATATCAGGTAGTAAAGTGGATGCTCGGTTGCCATCGATGGCGGAAGACCCACCCAGAGATGAGTTGGATGTCTCCCATGACCTTGACATCTGGAGTGGACGAGGCAGGACCAGTTGTGTAACTCCCAGGAGAGTCTGTGTAGAGGGCTCCTGGGCAGTCGAGTGTAGGAAGATGGATCAATCGATGGAATGAAACTATCTATTTGATCAGTTATTTTCTTGTTCGATAGTATTTCTAGGAAGAACCTGGTGCAACGTAGCAATTCTGAGGCAAAACCCCAAAAATATCCATTTCACCACACTGCGACGTAATCACCTGTTTTACAAAAGTAATTTGGCGTAACAGCTCTTTTCCACCAAAGGGCTGAAAACTCGGCCCTAGGGCCGAAAGTCGGCTGATTATTTATTTGCAAACAACGTGAGAATGTGAGAACCTCGTAACTATACGGTCTTAATATGTTCCAAAGACAGGGTGATTACGACCATATGATTTTAATAGCTGTGTTGCTCAAACGACGATTAAAGGAATTGTATCAATACTTATAACCTCAGAGTTTTTTTTCAAGAGTGTTAAATAAATAATCAGTTTTTTAATGCTACATAGGGTGAATTTCATGGTGTAGTGAGGTGAAATCTCGACTTCTTCTCGAATTTGAAACACAATCTCGAGGCTGCAAAACCTTATTTTCGGCCCTTATTGCAAAATATACTACTTTTTTTAAAGTTATGATATTTTTTGCGAAAGCATTCCTCGGCAAAACAATCGACGAGTCAGTTGTTTGCAAAAACAGACTAAATCTGTTGTTTTAAATCCATTGTTCCAATTCCTATCGTAAATTCCTGTCTCTGTTCCCATCGAAGAAACGAACTAGTAGCGATGACTAAAACTGGCAAGTCCCACTCTCGGTGGTCCCACTGAGTGGCAGTGTAGATGCGAATAGTAGCCCAAGTGTTATAGATAAATCATTCACTGTGTACATCATATGGTTAGACCGGCAAAAGTTCGCAGTGAAATGCATGAGCAATAGTCTCTGCTATAAATAGGTGATATGAATAATATACTACGTTCATTAAGCGGAAATCATACTTTTTTCGTATCGTCAGGCTATTTTAAATTACAAATAGTTTAATGAATTTTTCGACGTAAATTATAAATAAATGATATAATTCATAGCATAAATTATACTATGTTTAATAATGTATAAATTGAAGAACGGAGAACATTATTTTTACTTCTTTAATTGTCTCTTTCTAAGTTTGATAATGATACAAAGCCATAAATTACTTTCCTAGCTTTCTCATAAAAAAAATAAGTATAAAGAAAATTATACCAAGTTTCTTAGTTTGACAGAAGATAAAATCTTAAGTGAGACATGTACGTAGACAATATTACAAAGAAAATTAATTCTGGTCTTTTTGCTTTAAAGGAAATGTATTTTCTCAGTAGTTTATCTATTTCAAAGACTATATTCTATTCTCATAAACAATCCCATATTACATATTATGGAATTATTGTACGTAGAGGTACTTAGAACTAAAATTCAAATACAATTATCATATTACAAAAGAAAGCTAATTAGAATAATGATAAATTTTAAATGCGATGGATCTGTAAGACACTATTTTGAAGAGCTTAACATATTAAATGTTTACAGCCTTTACATAATTGAATGTAAAACAAAAAAGAACTTCAGCCTATAGAAATAACCAACCTGAATATATAGGCTAATCCATTGTAAAACTAATATTTTAAAAGCCATAATGATTTTTAAATACAAATTATAAATATGAGGGGGTTTAACCAAAACATAAATTAGAATGTTTTACAAAATACTTATACGTAGCTGTGTAATCGTATGAATTTTTTTGCATTAAGAATAATTGTATTTTTGATGTTATTTATTGTACTGTATTTCTGCTAGATAAAACAAAGATATTTCGATATGATTCAATATGACATTAAAGGAAGAAATTCCCGTAAATCACAAGAATATATTGTGAGTTGTGTGGATTAAACTGAAGGCCTTTTCTGCCACACAATATTTCATTACATTTATTGTATATAAGGAAAAGAGACCGCCGAGCAATTCTTGGAACAGCTTCCGGCTGAGCCAATCACCCTCTAGGCATAGCAGATCCCATCAAATAATCCTTTTTTCGGCTGTAGCAAACACAGGAACTTATAATATTTATCGAGAGTAAGCAAAATGGTTTGTTTTATGTGAGTTTTTACAATTCTTTTAGATCAAAATGGATATGTTTACTGCTGATTACGTGTTAAAGTGGTAAAATATTCCGATGACGTCAAAAATTCAATGTATTTAAAACTAAAATGCATTTTATGCTCTTTTTTTATAAAAGAGGGTGGCGGACTCTTTTTCACCTTGTCTTTGCCCTGCCCACATGACTATTGATCTCTGCGTGGACGTTATCAAACAAAGGCAAGGAGTGAGCCGGTACAGTACGAGGATGAACAGTACTGCTAAAAGTATGCGACAAGCTCGAGTCTCGAACCTGCGACGCTTCGTGGCCACAGTTCCGAGGCCGAGTGCGCTACCAACTGCGCCACCGACTCACTAGATGTGCACACTTTTAAAGTGTAAAGTGCCACCATTTAGTTTATTTGGATTAATCTGCTAATTGTTCAAGTTCCTCATGCCATTAAACAAAACTGTTTAATTTATTCTGACTATGGTCAGTGCCAACCCGGACGGCGGTCGTTTTCCCTTTTAAAAGCTTTAACCAATCTAAAGAGATTACTTCTGGTTTAATATCAATTTATTGCTCTCGAAAAGGAATGTAGCCTCTTTTTTATCAATGTTTTAATCTACTACTTCTTTCCCATCCTTTAACCTTCATTAGGTTTACCTTCAGTATACGAAATTCAATGGATTCACCATCCTGTAATTTCCCTTAACATATATCACGTCGTACGAAAACAAAACCAGCCCAGCTTAACCCGAAAAAATAAGAACAACACTACACGTTTGACAGCATCAAACCATAACATTACGGTTGTTGCTACGGGGAAACTCATCGTATATATATGTGTGTAAATACACAAATGCCGGTAGCAAGTAAATTGATTGCCAAAATGCAACCAGTTATACAAAAACTGCATTTACAAAAAATTATATAAAACATACTATACGAAAAATATAAATAACTAGTAGATATACCCGCAGCTTCGCTTGCTGAAAGGCTAACTTATTTTAACCCTGGGTGGCTGGTAATTCCACCCTAGATTGAAATGATAAGGTGTAACGTATCCTCTAAACATGTTTCCCTTATGATAAGCAAATGTTATGAATTATAAAATTAAAAACTTACCAAATTTGGTAGTACAGCCTTTTAGATGTCAAATAATTTTGTCAAATAATGTCAAGGCTTCAGCAAACTATTGGTTAAGAATTAGTTTCTTCCCATTTTCCAATACAGAGAATGAGAGCTAACTCGGGATATAAAACAAAAAGCACCAAGGTCATCAAGTTTGCAACTTAACATCAATCTGAATTTAGGACGTTTTTAAAAAATAGACGGAAAACTGTAAGAAAAGTATATAGACGGTAAATGCCTTTCCCAAAAAACTTTTTCCCAGGCGTTTCTCAATCACATTGAAGATCAGATTACTCAGCTATCGATAAGGCAAAATATTGTAGTGATAGTTTGTGACTGGAATTGAAATCCCCATTACGTAATCAAACTCTCCTAAAATTCTAATTTTGGAAACTCCGTTTCTAGTGCATATACGTATATGTTTAAAATGAAATATCCATAATGAGTTTTAAAGATTATAGTTCGAGTGATTATTTATTTATTTATAAGACGGACAACACATTTTACCAAATTGGGAATACAAAGTAGTAGGCGTACAATGCGAGGGAATAGGGCGGGTCGTACAATGAGAGTAGCTCTAGTTGCATTTGACAAATATATAGTGGGTGGCCGTAATAAATTTGTAATTACACCTCATTCTTTTAGTAGATTGGATCTCGCACCTTTCCTATCCCCTGAAAATATTGTATAGGCCTAGGCCTCCCATCCATAGTTTCAAAAACTGAAATGGCCGCCATTTAGAATTTTATAATGGTCTCTATTGTAACCGTCTCTATTTTTAATAAATATTTTAAAAACCTTTCTTTGCTTGTATCTACAGCCGATAAAGAATATTTGTGCCAAGTTTCATGGCCCAAAGACTGGTAGTTTCCTTAGAAAGTAAGTTTTGAAAGCTAAAAATGGGCGCCATTTTGAGTTTAATTATATACCATATTAAGGCCTTATGAGAGAAAATTGCAAAGCCCTTTCTTAGTACGCATCTAGAGCCTGTAGAGAATAAATTGTACCAAGTTTCAAGGCTCTAAGCCTTATAGTTTTTTAGGAACTGCGATCATTCAGTCAGTGGTTTTTGGCTTTTATGTATATTTAGATGAAGAATATGCAACGTATCTTAATAATAATTTAATATAAAATATAAATATTTGAGCTTTTGGCAGAAAAACATGCCGTTAAACTAGAAATAATTGTAATTTTCGCTTACCAGAAGGCAATTTATTTAAAAAAGGATAGGTATTTTAAAGTCCCGTCGTTCTTTGACAAATATGAATTAATATTGAAAGGGTTTCCTCACTAAGCAAACGCAGCCCTGTCACTTGGTGACCCCGTTCACCACATCCTTCTTCTCCCGTCCGGCTAAACCTACAAGACGTTTTTACTGCCATCGTCAGTCTATAATACGTATCATTATAAATACATCTCCTTAGCTACAGCCTGTCCTTCACATTTGTCTGGTCCCCGTATGGTAACTTACCATTCCTTGCGTCTTACATTTACGAAGATCTTGAAGACCTAGTTAATAAAACTTAATTATGCCTTTTAATTAGTTTTTATAAGGAAAAACCAAATGGCATTGCTAAAGGATAGAATTCTGGTAATATGAAAACTTAAACAGGTTGAGAGGACCGGTTGTACACGGCTTATTAGTATAAAAAAATAATTTTTATGCACTAATACTGAATTATACTGAAGTAAAAAAATAATAATAAGCAATTGATTTTGAACTCTATTCAAAGATTATTTTTAATATACTTGTAAATTTTATATTACTAGATTGCATAAATAATTTCGTACTAAAACTTAAACATTGCATTTCACTATATGAAAAATAAATTGGGTAAACGTGAATCAATTTCATTTTGGTTAAAACACCTTTACCCTTACGAATTTAAGACGTATTAATAAGACATTTTTGATATTATTTGGAATATAACAAATGAAAATTGAGTTGTACATTATAATAGGTAATTTAAATTATCATTACTATGATAAAAAAGAAATGGTTTTTCAAAATTCATTTGAAATTTATTAGAAAGTATTTAATAAATTAAAATCTAGGTAAACAATGGATGCTCTTACGCAGGCAGATGTAATGTCACCGCTCAAAGTGGATGCGGATTGATAAGGTATCCATTCACTATTTTGTACGTAAACATTCATTGATAGGACCAAATTGGCCCAATAGTGATACAGTTAGTTTTGTTTCTAGAGGCCATTTCTAAAAAACCATACAAATATTATTAAGATCAAACTCAAATTAACGCAGTTATTGCTATTTTACTAACAGTATAATGTGAAAATTTGCTATTACTGTCAAAAACACAATCATGTATTCTGTTAGAAAAATAGCAATAACTCAGTTAATCATTGTTCGATCTTAATGATCTTTGTATTTCTTAAAAAAATAAAACTGCGCAACTTTTTTGTCTTTTGTACAATTTTCTTACGATTTACGGTTTTTAAGATATTAAATTTTAAATAAAAAAATTGTTGCCTTTCTCAAATAATACAAAGAAAAACTTAGTACTCCGCAGCAAAACAGGTCCTGGTAGTCAACATTTACGCTCCAAGTTTGAAGTTGATATCTCTAGTGGTTCCAAAGTTATACTGAATCATATTAAAATCACATTTATTACGACAGACGGATAACCGAGCATTTTAGGACTCATGTTCATAGGAACTTATTTCTTATTCTTAATGTAAGTAACCATAATCCCGAAGTCCTGAAGGGGTTTTAGTAAACACCCTGTATAAAGATAAATATTCTGACAGATAACCGCCAAACGAAACGAACGAAGTAAAAGTGTACAATATATTTTCTACTCATACATATTATGTAAAATCTTACACTTTTGTGAAAACCCCTGCACGATATTATTTAATCATATATTTCGCACGAATACCAAAATATCATGAAGATTATACGTAACGTCAAATAACGTGGCCCAGGCTATCCGTAAGCCCAATGGGAAAAGATAACATTTGTTTTAAGGGCGAACTGGGCCATGTAATTTGACTACCTATAGATTTAATGTATTGAAGACGGCGTGACGTGACTATGGTGGTATTGCTTTAATTTTATTAGTATCAAACTTCATGGTTGTTATTCATTCAAATACTTTCCTATATAAAAAAACTTGCTATTGAATCGTATTACCCAAAAAATCCAAAAGCATGTCATAATGTCCGTCCTGTCATTGATAAGACGGGTCATCATCTCAGGCCTTGTGCCGTTTACCTTCACCCGCCTAGACACATTATAAGTGTATTAACGTGGAGCATGGTTACTGACGTTTTTTGCTTCCTTGTTTTTCCTCAGTTCGTAAGGACTCTCGCTTTCAAGAACGATGATGTATGTGATAGTACGTAAATATGCTTTTCCAGTAGGAAAAATTGTAATGTTTACAGAAAACCTCAAAACTTTCTTTGTCGTTGTTTGAAGAGAATCATGTCACAATAATATGAAAAGAGAATTTGGTACTCATATATTCAATAATACTAATATGCTGTCAGTATATTCATAATTGAGCCAAACAATTTCAATTACTGAATTTTAAACAGTAAAATTGTTGTGAAGAAAATTTGTTTAAACATGTATGGTGCTATGTATACTAACAAATTTTACGAATCTTAAGGGAAAATTACGTCGATGAACCATTGAAATGCTTCATTGTTAGATATATTTGTTAGATATACTGCGGTAATTTGCGAATAAGGTTATATTCTTTTTTAGCTCCTTAACTTTGAGCAATCTTAAAAATTAATCCTACTTTAACAAATATTGTGTTACATTTTATGTTGAATAAACACAAATTGCATTAAAAATCGCCCGACTTAAACAATTATATGTTTTTCATTGATATTTAGAGAAAACTCTATTAGTAAGCCACGGGTATCGGGGTCTTGATAAATTCAATTACTACTAAAAAAATTATATATTCTTTATTAAAATATTTCATGAGTAAGGACCATTTTTGTCAAGTATAATTTACTCATGAAGTATTCTAACATTTTTAGTTTACACAGTCTTAGAGCCGGTTTCTCCAAGTTCGTTCGGACTTGGTTAAAAATTATCTTGCGTTTTTCTTGGCTAACAAAGAGTTTTGTAAATGTTTACATTGAACTAAGCTTACAAAAAATTTAAATTAAGCTGGATAAAATGGTCCCTGTGATTTTCCTATTTTTATTGTGATCCTTTTGAGTTGGGAGTAGTGTAATATATAAAACGCTATTGCATACCCTCAAACTTTTAATTGCGTTATTAAACATCTTCCAACCCTTTCTTTTAACGAGCACTAACAAATTTTACGAACCTTGAGAGAAAATTACGTCGATGAACCATTGAAATGCTTCATTGTTAGATATATTTGTTAGATATACTGCGGTAATTTGCGAATAAGGTTATGTTCCTTTTTTAGCTCCTTAACTTTGAGCAATCTTAAGAATTAATCCTACTTTAACAAATATTGTGTTACATTTTATGAATACATTTTATACACCAATAAGTTTCAGTTATAAGTTGATATAGAGACACTTTTCAATTATACAGCTCATAAAATCTGAAGATAGGCAGAAAGTGGAGACAACAATTACTTATAAAACAGCAGCGAGGCTCCCCATCTGTTATTGACACGTAAAGTCGATAAAGTATCAAGTTTAGACGTCGGTCTTATCAATAAATAATAAAATCACCACCAAAGTTTTCACCTCACATCAAATTTTCAGGATCTAAAATCACGAGCTTGTCTTTTGAAAATGTAGCAAGTTAACGTAAGATTAGCTCTTTTTCTATCAACGAAAAAATAAAAACAAGTTTCTTTTGTTATCAGATTAGTTACTAACTTTTCAAAATAAGGAATATAGTCCTATAAAATTACCTTTCGGTAAGAAGTTTTTAATGCAAGGAATTTATCTTGCGGTTTGCAGTGGGTAATTATTGTCTTTTATCACACAAGATTAATATGTAAAATTACTTTAGCTGGGACATGATAGTTTTTCTTGGTAATCCCAAATTAACATATGTTGTAGGTTCTTTTAAAACATAGTTTACTATTAGGCTATATAAATCTAGAACCTACCGTATCTATATATTAATACGCAAGCAGTTTTCTTTTCACAGTCAATCCTCAATAACGGATGGACGGATTTTAATTTTTGAAGTGTCAAATTAAAGGTATTTTTATGTAGATTTGTCAATACGTTTCAGAATTTTAAAAAAGGGCGTCACTAAAGTACAGGAAATGGCTAAATTTTTGGGACAGTGGCTTTATCCATCGACGGACTAAGCTCAGTTTACTATGCTTACAACAGAACATATGGCCATGCTTTGAAATGGTTAAACTCAGGTAGAACTGTAGGTTTAGTTGCACAAAGTTTTGCAAAAAAATATCTAACTCAGTATTTTTTCACCCTTATAAGTTTGGAGGTTGCTTTGCTTTTTCGCAAATAACTTTACAATGCTGAAGAAATCGATCAAAGTGGAAGGTAATTTACTAAAAGAGAATAAAATTTCCTAAAAAAACATTTTATTCTTTTTCTACAAAATAGGCCTACTGATAACTGGCAGCCAAAACTTGGCTACAAAGAAACTAAAAAACCCAGTTTTCATGTATTTTGTATAGAAAACATGTGGGTACTTAAATATTTTCTCCATTAATCTTGAAAAAAATCAAGTTTTTTTGAAATTATTTGCAAATCTAGAAGGAGAAAACTTCCCAAGACTTATTAATTAATAAAACCGGTCCTGTAGAACTGTAGAATTTGTTGCACGAAGTTTAAAAATAGCTCTAACTCTATTATTTTCTCACCACTGTAAATTCGGAGGCTGTTTAGCTTTTTTGAAAATAACTTACCAGTGGTGAGGAAATTGGTTAAAGTAGAAGGTGATACTCTGAAAGAGAATAACATTTCCTATAATTTACAATTATGCATTTCTTCAAAATACTCAATAAAGGCAGCCAAAAGTTTTCCTCGAAATAAAAATGTGAAAAATCCCTTTTCATTGCAATTCTTATGAAAAACGAGTTTTTTTTTTAATTTTTCACGATTGATCTCATCAAAAATAAACGTTCATAATAAAATTACTTGCAAATCTACAGGGAGAGAGCTATCCAACGACCCATTAATTAATAAAATCGGCCTAGCAGAACTGAAGATTTCATTGTCTGAAGAATGGACTAAACTGAATTATTCTAAGAGTAGATGATATAACTTATTCAATCAAAAGTTAACCTCAGTTGAAAGTATTCAGTCCGGTTAAACGACCCGAACTCGTCATTACATCACTCCAATCCCTCAGGAAACTTTGTCACCAACCCCACTCCTACTCCGGGCCAATCTGTCAATCACGATACCTTACATAGGTCTAGGCCGAGAGGTGGTTAACCAGGGCTGTAGTCAATGACCATTGTCGCCACGTCACCGCGGGCTGCTTTGTTGGCTGGTCTCTCACCCGACCTTGTACTTCAAACACCAGCTGGTTCCGCTGAATGGGCTGACCGTTACTCAAAGGTGACGTGGACTTTGCCTTTTTTAGATAGGAAATATAGGGGGCGATTGATCTTTGGTGTATAATTTAGATTTTGAGTGATTGAAAGAGGCCAAAAAATACTAGACTCTGGTCTGCAGCGTGGTAGATGTTTTTTTGGGATGTTTAAGAGGCTTAAAAGCTAAAAATGCAATAATACAAAATTACATTTCAAGATTTTTAAGAAACACTTGAGACCCATGAATAAAATATTGGTTTTTTCTTTTCTCTTTAACTGTACAACTTCATATAGGAGATATTTTATGATTCAGTCATCGTGAAAAGTATTAAATCTATAGACAATTTTTTTTTTATCATCAGTAGGAGGAGTTATGTTTTTAGCTTGATGCAATGAATTAATGTTGGAGTTTTTCTTTAATTTTCAAGTTAGGTCTCTTTTTTGCTTTTATTTCCTTTTTATTGAAATGTATTCATTTTAAAGGCAATGTTAAACTCAGAAAATACTAAGAAATCATAACAGGCTACAAATTCAATCTGACAAATAAACATAATTTAATAGGTTCCTAGTTACAATTGGGTTACCGAGAGAACAATTATTTATTGAAATACTTAATTATTTATTTATTCCAACGGGGAAGCCCAATACATTGAACAAGTACATAAATAACATGGTATATGACAATAAATAACAACAATTAATAATGAAATAACAACATAATAACATAACAATGAAAATATACTAATAATGATAAATAGCAAAAATAATATTAAACACCACAACGGAGGAGTTCATAAGGTATGTGGCCTATTGACATTCATTACAGCCTTGAAGCATATACTAGTAAATCACTCCGTATTTACAATACCATAAATAAGCTTTATAAACTAAATTAATGACGAAACCTCTTTTTACTCATTTTACCTCCAGACCTCTATTAGTCAACTAGTCACATTCCCACATTGAGATCCCGGACTGAGAGTGACATTTAGAGAAGAATGGCCATTTTGCGGGCAATGTTAAACTCATAAAATACTAAGAAATATTAACAGCTTACAAATTTACTCTGCCCAATAAACATATTTTATTAGGTTCTTAGTTACAATTGGGTTATCGAGAGAATAATTCTTTAGTGCAATATTAAACATTACAACGTAGGAGTTAATAAAGTATGTCGCTTATTAACGATTATTACGGCCTTAAGGCATTTGCTAGTAAATCACTACGAATTTTACAATTCCATAAATAAGCTTTATAAACTAAATTAATGACGAAACCTCTTTTTACTCATTTTACCTCCGGACCTCCATTAGTCAAATAGTCACATTCCCACATTAAGATCCCGAACTGAGAGTGACATTTAGAGTATTTTACTGTGGTGTGTAGACGGTGCCGCCCCCTTATTAGTGTTAGTCGGCCAGTCCGGCGGAACATTGCGTAATGGCTGTAACCGCTGCCATCACATCCTCTCAGCGCGGCCGCGGCCACGCCGCCGCGCCGCCACTCTACTGCACTTGAACTTGGAAAATCCAGGCTTTTTAGCTCACAGGATTAAAATATGGTGACGTGCTCGATTTTTCTTCAATTTGCAACACAGAGCAAAGTGAGTGCTCGAGTGGTTAAAGTGCTCACCTTTAATTTCGAGGCTTGTGAAAGTCTTTTGATAGTTACGTAGGTCGGTTTTGATAGGCTACAAGTCGTTTTTTGATAGTTTGATCCTAGAACCAGCCATTGTGGGCTGTTGGGCTTTTTCAGTATCGGCAGTCCAGCTATTGCTACTCTATTCGTTTTTTGGAAACGAATACATGTACATTTTTGAGATAATTTAGCAATCAACCAAGCAAGTAATCAATCAACCAGTCAAGCAAACATTGTTCATTAAAGAGTATTGGATTATTATATTAATTTTAGTTTTTTTCAGATATTTAAAGTATATGTAGTACTGTGTATATTAAATATGTATATACGCACACTATATTAAACGAAGTCTTCTTACATACACCCAAACATAAAAAGATATTTATGCTAAAGACTTTTTTTAACTATTTGATAACTTAACATCAAAATTCAAAAGCTAATATAAACGCATTAATCAAGTTAACACTGACTTTGACAAACAGAGCCAGCGTATGCTACGTTACATGTCTAGAAAATCCAATGGAATTAGTTTGTCGCATTAAATTGAGGTCACTTGTTCCAAGCCCTAAATTGGAATGGAGTTAGATGGTCGCATTCACCTTTAGTTAGGTGAACTCTGCGTGGCCTACAATAAAACTCCTTTACTGTTTTAATAAAATATTATAGGATTTTTTTTATGCAGATTTGTAGCATGCGAAGTTTGCAAGAGCCTTATCACTGAAATAATCCTATTATTTTTATTTTGTCAAAAAGTTATAATTTTATTTTTTCGTTTTTTGGTTTAGTATGCGTAAATCTCGTAACATATATTGAATAGTTTAACTAAACCAGATTTTTTCATTTTAAACAAATCAAACTGAAATAATATTCTAAAAAAATGTTAACAGAGAACTCCTATAGACGAGGAGTTTCTATGTTCACTCCTGCCCACCCAAAAGCTTCAAATTTCCAATGGCTTATGGATTCGCCGTTGGTAAAACCACAGAACCAACTATATTTTCAATGATCACGTAATGTAAACATCATGTGCTGATATTATCTTGCCAAGCAATGCAGCTTATCATGAGTACATGGTATGTTTATCGGATTAATTTTTTTATCGGATGCGACTCGAGCTACGGCTGCTGAACCGCTCATGTGTCCAATCCTGTTAAATACAATGTCTCTTGACAGGTCGTCACTTATAAGACTTCGCGTGCTATTCCAAGATATGGAATAGTGGATTTAAAAAAGACAGAAATCACTGCCAATCATGTGAGAGTTCTGAGTACTCAATTAATCGCTCTACTTAAAAAATATTATTTTCTAATATTTAAGTTAAACGGAAAATTTAGTGTCGATTATATTTGCAGTAAAAAAACAAAGTTTTAATAAGGGACAATAAAAGTAAATGACGGAACATATATTAGTATTCAAATTGAAATATTCAATTCCTTACTACCTGCCAACCCACGAAGCGTATTATCGGAGAAGTAAACGTTATTGCTTTTGGAAACTCGTTTTTGCAATTTAACTTTTGAATCTGACTGATTGCAATTCAAAAAAGAAATATTTGTCACTCTAACGATAGAAAGATTTAGTCTTAAATGCCACGATCGTTTTTAGGAAAAGAAATCTCAAAATGATTACATTTTTAACTATGCAAAATATATTAGTTTGAGACCACAGGGTATCAGTGAATCTCTGCTACATCATTTATGTATTTAAATATTAGTCGCGGTTCATTTGAAATGATAAAACATTTAGTGAATTACCCTTGGATAAACCATTTAGTACTCTCTTTAATCTTTAATCCACCGCATAACTGCTGATGAGCTAAATCCTGTTTAAGGACATTAACAAAGGCACTACAAATACAAACTATTTTGGACACTGTCAATTAAGCAAATATTTATTTGCCAAGGGATTATTGCCCTTTTTTGCTAAAGAGTTTACTTTAACACCGTGTTTATTTCTCGTTTTGTTTATCTAGGCTGCGTCACCATGTCTTTTCTATCTGGATTTGCGGTGTGTTTACTTAAAAAGAGAACAAAATAAGTTCAGTTAATTGGTACCTTCATCGTAGTTGCAATTAACTGTTTGGTCTATACAAATTGTTACGTTGTTATATTGATGAATTGGGCTTACCAAAAATGTAAAAGAGTTTAATTTAATTTTAACACCGTATCATCAGCTACTTATTTTTATATTGTCCTTGAAGTTAAAACAAAACAATTAGTTTAGTGCGTAGAGAAGTAAAGCAATAAACAGCACACTAAGTAGTGGATTTCGCTGTCATTTTTATAAGGAATTCCAAGTTATAAGCCACATATAAAATGTAGCAAGACTTGGATTTTTATATGAAAACGAAGATGAAAGAAGGGAAGAAAGGAAATGGAAAGTGAGAAACGAAGTTATCTGTTGATGCAGGTCAGTAACCCTTCGATCGGACTTGACCGGTGAAGAGTGAGCGACGAAATGTATCTGGCTTAGACTCACAGATGAATTTTATCGACAAACTTCCAAAGCCTTTCTCATGCTGAGTATATGTAATCCCTGACACTTCATCGCAGGGTTTATTTCTCCTTTTGTTTATCTAGACTGCGTCACCATGTCTTTTCTATCTGGATTTGCGGTGTGTTTAGAAGAGATTTTTAGCAAGAATTGGCCACAAAAATAATAGTAATCTGTTAAAAAACTGACGGATATATTGGGCAAAATTTCTTCAAATGCCATTATGGCCGACGTAGTGTTGGGATTTTATTCAATAAATTTGCTAACCAAAATACGATATGTATTAACTACTTGAGAATAATGTGGAATATCCTAAACCTATTAGAAATATGTTGCCAAAATTTAATGTCGTTAGATTTTACAGTGTAAGCTTTTACTTCGATGGTGCGGTAGGGAATAGATCATTATAGCTGTGTTTTAACATTAAATAAAAAATATTATTGAGAATTTTAATTCTACACTCAACTAGCAAATAACTATTTTCATTTTCTCTTTTGCCTGATAATGTGAAATATATGTTAATCATTGCGGTCCCAATGGTAGGTTTGAATTAAACCTACCATTGGGACCGCATTGGGACCGCAATAGTTTGTGTTTGTAGCTTACTCATTATAACTTAAAAAACATAAATTAATGTTTTACCAACTCACACCATTCACATCTTACATCACCATCACCAGGTTTACCATTCACATCTTACAAAATCGTCGATCAGATTTTTCGAAATAGGAAATTTTAAAACTGCCCTAAATTTTTAATACTTTTAAGGCTGCAACTCGTTCAAATATACTTAAATACTCGTTTAAGTACACAGAAGCCTAAGTCATAGAAATCACATGCTTCACTGTTAAAGGTTTCAGAGAAAATATTAAATTACAACCAAGGTTTACAATTATTGTTGCTGTTCGCAGGAGAGGAATCATTAGGAAGTAAGACTAGGTATTACTTTACCTTTTGCGTTCTAGAGGAAAGCAAAATATCTTTTTAGTACGAGTAAATACGTCCGTAATGATACCTAAAGGTATATATTTTTTAAACTTTATCATTAATCTAAAATCAATGCAGCACAACTCTTATATGCAACAGCATCTAACTCTTAACAAATATTAATTTCTAACTTAGCATACAAGACATAAACCTAAGAAATATTAAAAATGTAAAATGCTTGTTCTTAGCACTAATATATTGTTCATAAATGTTTCCGAAGTTTACTAAAGAAGACTTTAAATCAAATGTATTGAAAATTATAATATAACATATATTAAATAGAATTTTATTTAATTAAAAAAATCACACTTAAATAATAACATTATTATTAGATAGGTCCCGCAACCTAAACGGGTATTATTATTAGATTTTGTACATCAAACCTGCTAGACCACGCAATCATTTTGTTCAACATGGTTAGGCAGACAAAATCCGTAATCCTAGATTGATAGATTATTACAACTCATTAAGACAATGGTGAAAATATTTTTTAATAACAGTATAATCAAGCTGTGATTTATTTCTCATTGTTTAAACTACGAGTTTACTATCTGCGACCAGATAAATAATTATATAATCGCATTGAATACTGAATTTTGGAAAAATACCGAGGGCGGAAAAATCTAGAATTATTAGATTTTTTAACGTAACGATGAACTATAACCTAAAAATGACAAATAAATATGCTATAATAAATATTAAACTGCTTTGGTCACAACCAGTAAAACGTCCTATCGAGAAAAAGGAAACTAGGCAAAATATATTTCGTCAAGAACATTATATGGCAAAATTACATTTCACATCTACATAAAAAAAGGGAAAAAAACTAACATTATTTTTGTGGAAAACTTTTTGAACATCCGATTTATTTAGCCTGAAGAATGTCTTCAACGACGTGACTGAATCTGTGATAAAGTTTGATAAAGGCGTAGCATTGCTCATAAACATCGTTATTTATAGGGAAAACGATAAATTTGCACAAAATTGGTCGTTCAAGATGTTTATGTTTGTTGTTAAGTTAGTGATAAAGCGTCTTACCAAGAACTGAAACGCCTTGATATAAAAGTATAATATTTAACCTTTAATATCACGATAAATCCTAGTTGTAGTTGCTGCAACTTTACATATTATTATGAAATTAGGAGAAATCGAAAATTCGAAGGACGTGATATAATGGAGGGAACGCTTTGTTTTCAGTTCAACGTAGAAAAATAACAATACCAAAATTTACTTTTAGATTATCTTAACCATATATTTGTATTTATTTAAAAAGAAAAATTTGAATTATATCAGTATCTTAGATTATGCTTAAATTGTACTTTTTAAACTTCCATAACTTTAAAAAATAAGTTTTGTGATACTATAAAAACTATTTATAGTATACCATTGCATGTAATAGATTTGTATCATATCAAGTCAACCCAATTGTAAATTTTGTTGAAACTGTAATATATCGTTGGGTTGTAGATGCATAGTCAAAAAATTATGTAGGATTAAAACGTCAACAGGGAATCACGAAACCAAAAAAAACAAAGGTTAAATGGTTAAAAAAACAAAGGCTTAATAATATGTAAAAGTAAATGGAACCGCCTCAAAAACAGGATATGCAAAGATTTTTCGGGTGAGTAATAGGAGAAATAACTCTTTCTTTCTTTGGCTACTTTGACAAAAAGCCCCAAAACGTCGTTTTGTTGGAACACTTTTGCTGACTGCTTGAAAGGTTAGACATGCTAGTGGGGTAGTACAAGGCCCTTTGCCTTTCGGTCATTGCAAAAGTAAAAAAAAACCATCAGGCTCTATCAACACGTACCATCAATTCTGCCCGACATTTTGGGATTCGAAGCCTATTAGACGGTAAATCTCCCAGACGAGTGGGCATGGAATGCTTTTATGTCGTCTAAAAACGAAATGTTCTAAAATCCACATCATAAAAGTGTGAAGGACGTAGCGTACCGATGAAATGTAAAACTATTCAAGCATTCCAACCTTTCATCGTTGCAATTTGGAGGTTTCATCATGTGTTATCAGCAATAGAAATGAAGTAATGAAAAGTAATCGAAACCATGTCATTACAAGCGTAAAATTGACATTTAACAGAGCTGACCGAAACAAAGGAATACTAATCATAACATTCGATCTATTTTCGTAACTCGTTGTGCTAGTTACTAAAATTCAAAGTACATTAATTAAACCTGTTACATGGTTTAGCTTGTACGATTTATTGAAAAACAGAGCCTATATTACAGTGAATGATTTTGCTCACCATTCGGTACTTTAAATGCTTCTCGACGAAGTAACGTGCAACAAATTGAGTGAATACATGCGGTTCAAACAATACGTAAGATATGTAGTGTCACTAGTACAAGACCCCATCCTCTGTGACACCAAATTAAAATAGATAAAATTAAAAACAACATTAAAAAGTGTTGAGGGAATCATAAAGAGATATAACAATCATAATTGTTGTATAAGATGTTTAATCTCATTTTACAAGGGTCGTCAGGTTGTTTTTTATAAAACATTCTGCCAAAGAATCTTACTTGAAGTCCTAAAATTTACCGAACATTAAAATTGTGCTCTAATTAAAATTATGAAATTAAACACAAATAATGTCTACGAGTCACATAAACAACATAATCATTGTAAACCTATCTTTTGTCAAAAAAAAATGTATAATAGCACAACAATTTTTGTAATTTTCCTTTTTCAAGTTCAACGACTCCGGGAGATCCCTGCTAGTCATCCCGGACCTAGAGGTCCCAGCTTCCCGCCAACCGGTTGAGTAATTTACAGGTCGCCCACCTCGGGGCCTTGGATATTTCAAGAATGTAATATTTTTGTCCAGACCTATAAACCAATCTGTCTTGACGGATTTGTCGGGCAACATATGTAATCTAAAATACGTCTGCGCCTGCAAATTACGAAGAAGTCTTATTATTTTGTTGCATTTTACGCTCAATATCCGCTATTAAGTCTGTAATTTCACGTCCTTTTAGGTGTCGTAGACGTTCTTGAATAACCGATGATATTCAAGGTAAATTACTATTGTCAAATATGATTTCATTCCTTTAATAAAATGAAAGCCGTATAGTTAAACATTTTTAATTTACTAAACCTTAATAATATACCTTAAAAAAAGGTTCATTTCATTTCTTAATACAGCAGTTTTACATTGTGTAGTCCTAAGTTAAGTGATATGGAGGAAGAACCAGCACTATTAAGTAAATGTGGAAGAGGCTATTCGTACTTCATATTTTGATATAATTAAGACTACAAGACTGTTGTCTTGACGAACAAAGTATCTATTTCGTCTTTAATTTTTCTTCAACAATAATACAAAAGCTTATGTATTAATCCCTTTAAGAGTATAAAACTCTTATACATCATCCATATTTAATATTTTCAGGCTTGGTGTTTGTTCCCCTTGATCACGAAAAACCCGTAAATCCTCTAGACACATTCAAGGAAAATTTTGTGAGGGTCCATCCCTTATAAGTAAACATTAGAGTGCCTGCCCTACCCGTGCTCATAAATCCCTTCAAACATAAATACTGTATTAAAAACGGATCGTTAAATAGCGAAAAACTAAAATGATTGAAAAAACACGCGGTTTAATAAATTATCCATAAAAATTATATTTTATTATTTTTATATGAATAATAACAAACCAACCGTTAAAATTAGTTGTTGTTCTCGATCAGTTACATAAGCTATTAAAAGCATAGTGAATTTTGCCGGGATTTATGAAAAATTATATTTCCTTGTGAATCTATAATCAAACAATGGGAGACGTGAACATTACTTTTTGTACTTGAGTATGTAAAAGCATTTAATTGGCTTTACTTTCCTAAAATAAGCTCTATTTTATTCATTTAATATTTAAATTGATTTTCTCCCTAAATTTAATTGAGGTTTATGAGTACAGCCCTTCTTCCAACAGCCCTTTGCCTACAATAGCTCAGTATTAACAATGATTGTTCCATGATAGCGAGTGTACTGTGAGGACTCCGCCATGCAATGTCTCGTCTATCACAAAGTTAGGCTTTGTTGGGATCCCAGGAATCAGTCAAAGGATCTTGGGAATGAACCGACGGTTCAGTCACCATAGGAAGGTAGACTCAGTAATTATCTAAAACGAATCAAAAAACTGCTAACTACAAAGAATTGGATACAAAGCTCCAGCGATGTAACTTTTTGTAGCATAAATCATTTGCTGACAACGTATACAATTTAAGTGACTATTTTTTACTGTTTTTTTTTATTTATGCTATGACAATTTGTTTGTGATTTATTTTTGCAATACTATGAAGTTGATATGAAGTTGAGGCAATCAAGTGCAATGGAAGCGTTGGCAACGAACTTTCTTGTATTTACAGGAACAAACATTAGGGGAAGCGAGAAATCTCACGTAACGTATTACATAACGATCCATGGTAAAGGAGAGACTCTTAACGCAATAGTAATAAGAAGCATAATAAATGAAGACTACATTAAATTTCATAATCAGTTCAGCATTACTTCACATTAAGTATAAATTATAGATTTACAAAACACCCACTTAACCATCGGAACTGTAGGGGTTATTCATTCCCCATATCCCTCCCCTTGGGTTCACACATGTGCAGGCCTATTTACTGAATAATATCAATTTAACTTTTATTAAAATTGTTCTGCACCGTACTTTTAATGTTCTACACCGTACTTACCTTGATTTAATTTAAGCTTATTCCAAATTCTTTTTTATACCCATTGCGATATTAGAGCAATAAAAACATTACACAAACTATTAAACTCTCCTCAACCTACAGTATGCGCAATCCCTCATTTTTCCGCATCATACTACACATGTACATAATAAAAATCGCCCAACCTTGACCATAAAAGCAGATGCAGACAACTGACCTTTGCCTTAGCTTGGGACACGGAATCCGAGCTCATTCACGAACCGGTTCAGGAATAATTTATAACGTCTTCATACGCACGCTTTGGTTAACAAGACGCTACGTCGTTGATTGATATATAGTAGCACGCTGCTTTGTATGCATTTCACACTTATTTAAACTGTTAGAAATGTACTTATTTTAACTTAATTAATAGATGTTCCTAATTTCCATCGCAATATTACTACATTACATAAGGCTAACATGTTATAAATACATGTGTAATTACACAACTGTTTGCTGAAACATCCTGATTGCGGTTTGCTTCCCCAAGTTAACTTTAATAAACCACTTTATATTGGATCAATAAAGGCATATATGGTTAAGCTGTTTAGCCAAATATTTTAGTTCTTGAGTGTTTTGAGATAAATTGTCAAAAAATAATTTATGAATATATTTGTAAATAGTGGCATGTCAAAAATATATTCAAGTGCACAATTCTACGGTTGTACTCATCTCCTCCATAGAAGTAATTATTTGTTTAATTATTAAAACTGGCAAAAAACTGTAAATTAATTCAGTGAATAATGGTTGCTGAATAGAAACAATACTAATACTATGAGTAATGGAACAAAATAATAGAATATAGCCAGAAGTAAAAAATTAATTTTGTCTAAAACTAATATATTTAATTTATCTTCGCACAATGTTTATTTTGCTAATTACTAAAGTTAAGCCTTTTTAAAACAGTAAACTCGACATAGTGTAAGATTTTTGCTGGGAATAAAAATGCCATTCTAAGATGAATGCGCTTCACAAATGAGTCCATAACGGCTCAGAAATTGCTTACATTTGCTTTCTATTAAGGTTTTAATAGTAGAATATTTGGCTGGAGTTTGAAATGAGTAGAAAACTGCGTTATTTTAGTTACGTCGTTGGGCTTACGTTAGACTTTGACCAAAACAAATATCTTAAGATGAAGCGATTGCACCTGTGAAATAATAAAGTTTTTCTTCACTAACTATTTTTCATATAAATAGTTATTTCAAACCTTCTTAATGTTTCCAACGTTTCTATAAGCTGTCCGCTAAAAGTAACAGACCCCTCACAACCATCCATGCATGACCATCCATTTTATACACCAGGGTGACTGGAAAAAGTTAATGATTTAGCAGTTTATTCAGCAGAGAAAATAAGTAAAAATAGTTTAAATATAATTTAAGGAATGCACTTAAAACATAGGACATAATGATGAATTGGAACAATTAATTTCTGTGCGTAGTATCAACTTTGCTTATTTTGTAAAATTGCCTGCATTTGAGATGGTATCAAGTAGAATCTTGATACCCTGCATTGAAACTGTACCGTTTGTGCCACTATTCATGTTCTGTGTTTGAAGTTCATTGCTTAATTGGGTTTACGTTACGTAGAACTATGTAAAAAACTCACAAGATAAATATTCAGAAAACGTTAGGTTTCAGAAGACTTATATGAACGTTTTTGCTTATTTTTAGGTATGAATAACATCCTAAAGTTCAAACAATCAACGTCAAGATGTGTTATGTTCGGAAACAATCTATTCCAAACATGAAATTCCTGTTCATAAAATCATCTAATTTTATTATTCAAAACTTAAGAAGGTTAAAACTATACTTACTAACTCCCCTAAAGGTCACATAAAACCCCTAATATCAAGGACACATAAAATTAACTTTCATGTCCTGTAACGCCGAGCTTTACCTATTAGATCACAACAATGCTAATTTCTAAGATGAACAAATGACTTAGATGTCGAGGCCACAACTTGACTAACCTGGGGCTAAAACCACAGATGTATTACTGAGCTTTTGCACTCACCACTCAGCACGACTTTGACATTAGTCGTAGCATGATGATAAAGATAACATGTAACGCTTATCGGTTTCTGTACAGTCTTCCGGCAATGTCAGTTCATTCTTCTTTCATACTTAAGATTCTCACTCCTTTAAAGTGTAAGAATAGTTTGGTTTTATTCACTCTAAAAAGGGAGGGATGTATGTAGGCTAATTTGAGTTAGCTCTATGATTCATCACTTACTAGTTTATTTTTTCGATGGGTAATTTATTTTTTTAATTTTTTCCATGGCCAAGTAAGACGGCATAAAAAAATATTTTTGATCTGTAATGAGCATAGGATTTGTAATTATTTTTTATTTGTATATAACAGGAGTGAGGATGTATATTTCAATGTGTTAAGTTATTTCACTTTTCATTTTTTTAATGTTTATTGTTAAATGTTTACAATATATTTACATATGCTGTTGTACTGTATCGCATTCTACGAGTAAGATTTCATCAATGAAGATTGTAAGTTGATAAATGTACCAAAATATATTTATATGTTTGGTGTTTTAATGTGAGAGTGATGTGTTTGTCAAGATTCTTAAATATTTCATTGCTCTTAATAACAAAAATACAATTAAGTTAAACAAAATTATGTTTAACGAAATTTTACTAAACTACGATTACATATAAACATGTTAATATTTTTGGCAATAGTATTAGTAATAGACAGGGAGCTTCTGGTAAATATATCTTCCTGTATGCTTGATCAAATTCAGGGGATAAGCATATCGCATCTCCGTTAAAGGAACATTAGATTAGAGTAGGGAGTAGGGAGATGTAACATACTTTATTGTAGAGACAGTATTTTATCACAAATATGATCTGATATATTCTACATATCTTTTAAAAATGTATGGTTTATAACGTTTTTTACTCTTTATTCTTGTATTAGGAAAAAATAATGATTGTTCTTGTCCTAATATGACTTGTCATCTACCAAACAAAACTTAAAATTTCCAGGTCTTTGAAAAGGGTCGGTTTCAATTTTCTTGCTGTTTTCTTTTACATGAGAGAGCTGATGATAAATTAAAACGCACAGAAGTCAGCACTATTCAGCTTTCGGACCAGTTCTGCATTCGACCTCACCTCGATTAGAGCTGACTCGTTCTGTTTTAAGGACTTTGATTTTAAATTAAGATAGCTCATACACTTAAAACAATCAGTAACAATTAGAGTTTTGGATTTTTTAAAGTATTTTCATGTTTAAAAAGCGATTATCGTATATTCTATTCCCTGTTATCTATTGATGGATCAAATTAATATTAAATCCTTTATGTTTTTCTGTTACTTTATATTTTTACTCCACTGAAGGTTAGAATATTAGTCATTAAAAAATATATTCCATGTTCAATACTTATTGTTATTGAATTAACTGTTAAATCAAGAAGTCAACAATTTAGCCAATCCATTGTAATATCTCTGAATAGTCGTATGATACAATGACGAATGCACAAGACTACAAAGTAAGAACTCCTCTTTATACTGTATATTATTATTTGACATTAAGTTTACAATTGAATTCGTTACGTTGTTGTTTTTTACTTTTCTCAGAGAGACACTCACGGAATGTCTCCTCGAGAATTAGTTTCGGTTCTGCATTTTATTTTAACCTATGGAACAATAGTAAAAATTAAACAGTAGTAAATGGAACAGTAGTAAATGGAATTGTTAGTGAGTCGGTGGCGCAGTTGGTAGCGCACTCGGCCCCGGTTCTGTGGCGGCAGCGTCGCAGGATCGAGTCCCGAAGATGTCGCATACTTTTAGCAGTACTGTTCATCCTTGTACTGTACCGGCTCACTCCTTGGGTTTGCTTGATAACTTCCACGCACAGGCCTAAGGCCCATGTGGGGGGGCAAATGCAAGGTAAAAAGAGAAAAAAAAATATATAGTTATTTATAATTTAAGAGACTTTTACTTATAAACTAGGTTTTAACGAGTAAAACTTATATTTTCTTGGGTTATTACAACCCAATTTACTCGGTTACAACTACAACTCACAACTTAAATCACATCTTACGGATTTTTGCTTACGGCCATAACTTACAATCGGTTTTATACGTTTAAAAAAGTCTGCTTATTAAGTGTCCGTTCACAAAGCCAACTGTGAAAATAACCATAACTTATCTTCACTGTATATTTATGAACCTTGAGATAGATGAAATCCGTTATAGCAGTAATTCAAACAAAATCAAACCGTTTTACAAGAAGTCGTCTAAAAAAATGTAAGCACTTAAATACAGAAAACTTGAGCGCTCACAAAGGTGAAAAACCTTTCTATTGTTTCAGATCAATACATTATTTTCCAATAAATTATTCAACATTGATTCAATCCTCTTTGCCGAAGGATGACGGGGGCCGAATCAAGATTATTTATTCAATTCAGTTTCTCAGCTTTCTTGGAGAGTGCTCTCTTCTCGATTGATACTTTAACAGACCTTCGTATTAAATTTAAAAGGAAAGCACTTTATTCTTAATGTCTCTAAATGAAACTCTTCTTGTTTTCATTTATAATATTTTTTCATTTCTCCCTACTATCCAGGGAAAATGGATCAAGAATTTTTTCGTCAAAATTTGGAATTTCAGTTGTTAGTGGAAATACTAGTTTTGGTGTTCCTCTATTCCAAAAGTAAATTAATTGTTTTCAGATTGGCTCCAGTTCGTCCGTGTATGTAAAAATAAAGACAACACCGTTAGTCCGAATTTCATTAAACATTTACGTATTTACGTATCAAAACATAACATCTCCTGGAATTTTCTTCATGTTTAGAATTTTTTATATGTAAGCGTATTTTACCCATAAGAAATACATTTTTTTCATCAGGGGCATTAACGATTTTCATACAAATTTAATGGTTTTAGTGCTTAATATGCGAAACGAAATGATTTTCTTCGGATTCTTCCGTTATTTCGCTCTCGGCAATGACAAACACTGCAAATGCAATAATGTTGTTTGTGAAGGAAGTTTACAGAAATTGCTCATTGTTTACACATAAAGAAAAATATAATTTATCACATAATTTCCAAGATCTAAACGAATTATAAAGTTCTGAACTTGTCACACAAACGTGTCACACAAACTTGTCCCACTTACTTGTAATTATTTTTATATATTTTACCTTGGAAGGGAACGAAGCTTTATCTGCTCTTTGAAGCGTCGACGCTTTGATCGGGAGATAGTAATTACATTAGTCAAACAGCTGTAATCAAACTCCATCCATTGTGAAGGATGGCCACGACGTTTTATTATCATTGCAGAAAAGCACCTTTGAATCGCTTGACAGGATACAAAAAACCGGGGATGTAATAATAGTTAGGGTTTTTTGCTAGTGAGTGATACCTTCCCGAATTCCAGGCTACACGAAATTTACCATGATATTTTGGGAAAATCTGGCTGGGTGTATGTTATTTTATATAACACAACGTATTACATTATTAAATAACATTATTTTTAATTGATGTCTTAATATTTTTAGAAATAATTCCTATTATTTGTTTAAAATTTTAGCTTCTAATTAAATATTGTAATAGTCTCTCAAAAAATAGTCTGTCTTTTAATCATGCAAGAACAAGTTAAAAATAGTTTTATTATAATTGCAAGTTTTTTCTGAAGTAAATTTTCTATTGTAGTTAAAGTGCTGCTGACATTATTCTACAGTTTTTTTCATGAAACTTATTCTGTCGTCTAAGAAAAGGAATACGTAATAGACAAGTCTCACACGTAAGCAAGGAGAAACTTGCAATCAAGTTTAATTTCCGGTGTATCTCTGAAATGTTTTTATGATACTGAAGGCTGCTGTAAACGTGATGAGATGATTTTATATGAATGATAAAAATCAGATAAAAATATTCCTTTAAATAAAAACAATGATTAATGCTTTTCAAACAATAAAAAAACAACAATAACAACAACAAAATAACAATGACGACGCAAACGACGACTAAAAGTTAGAGTTAGGTCCTTTAAAAAATTAGATAAACTGCAATAACAATTTATAGAGACTACCTCGGTAATAAGAAAAATACCCCCGTCGCAGCAAACCTGCGTACTCGGCGAATTTCCAAAAATAAGAAAAACAATAAATAATAAATTATTATAAAAAAAACCTATAAAAAGTAATATATTTATGTATTAAAATAAAATTCCATATTTTGTTTTACATAGTCTATGTCAAAAATGTTAACACAGTAAATAACTTTACTTTTGAAAACAATTTCTCTTTTAAACAAATAGGCTAGATTGTTATTTTTTAGTTGGAAGTCCAAAATCCTATTGAAAATACTTTTGATAAACTCATAAAAAAATACTCTGCAGGTCTCGTTGAAACAAAGTTTCGTTGGACAACACTCTACTGCCCTGATACTAAAATACATGGCAAGTGGAAATACCTTGGAGACTAAGGACTTAGAGCAATGATTCAAAATACCAAATTGTTTCTTTTTTTTAAGCTGAATCCGATGGTGAAATCAATAATTTGATTACTTTAATTTTTAAATTTTAAAAATCCAAAAAACCCATTTTTTGGGGGTAAAAGCAGCCTTTACCCCACTTTGGATATGTCTATCTGGCCAGTTTACGAACTCGTCCGAGAGAACCTAGTTTTATATGTGTGTACTAAATTTTGTCCCGAACGGACGATTTTTACGAGAGTTATCGTGCTTACAGTCACTCAAAAAATGAAAATTATTTCCCCATGTAAGCCATTGTTAAATTTTGAAACAAATCGTGATTTTTTTCAGGTAAAAATGCATTTCCGCGATAAACTCACTTGATATCCAGAAAATCGTCACAAAAAGCAATCAATTGTTATAAAAACTAATAGGATTGCTGAGGTTACCCTGAATGGATATTTTTGTCAATTCTGTCAAAACGACGGTAAAAGCTTATTAGCTTATTATTACTGAGGAAAGTACTCAAAGCTTATTATTACTGAGGAAATTCGCTAAAACAAACAATTACACCTGCAATGGAATTAATTCAACTTCAGAAATCTAGCTAAGGTTTCGAACTTTGACGTTAGGGGGTCCCTCAAGACCCCCTGCTGACGTTGTTTGTTATTTACTGATATTTCTTTCTAATAGTGATTACCTAATTATTTTTTTCTAGGATACTATTTTTATACATTTATTATATATTTACTCTACTTCATAAAACTAATGTTTTTGTTAACTGTAATTGTCGTATCTTGGAGTGCTTGTAATATTGTTATCGTGAAAATTGCGATGAGCGTTGGTATATATCGATTGATAAAAAATCAAAAATAGATTTCCTGGATGGTGTGTAGGACTTTTTATGGTTTTCACACATTAAATTTATTATTAAACTTATTCTAAGCCCCTACATTCTCATATTAATATTCAATTATTGTAAAACTCATTGTAAAACTCCTTTAGGAAAATTTCCATATGATACTATTTTTGTGATAAATTACTCATAAGTATTTAATTTGGGAAAATAACTAATAGTTTGTATATAATATAAAAGGAATCCAAATTAAACACGCCACGTTCTTTTTTTAGTTCTAAAGAAGAAACACTACAACGATTTTAAATACATATAAATTAAATACCATTGTCGTAGAATGCAATCGTAGATTTGTTTGACATGTGCTCTCAGTTTATTCCTAAAAGAGCATATCAATATAGTAACAGAGCTCCATTAATAGTTATTATACGCTTACCATATTAGATTAGTCAAAACCCATGTGTTTACGCAATATTACAAAATATACTCAGAACTAAGTTACAGGGCTGATAAATTAAACAAATGAAAATTACACAATTCATCATTAAACAATTTTAAGTGTTGGACAATATCCTCTGAATTGGTTCGTAGGGCTAACGAATCACGTAAGAATTCTAGTATAAGTCATTGCCTCTATAAATTGTAGGCTATTTTTCTTCAATACTTTTATTTCAAAGAATCTACGAGAACGAATATTTGTCACATAAATATAGAGTTTCACATACATGTTTTTTCAAGGTCATTGGTTTTCTTATAATTTTTCTGGGTCATTCGAACTTTGGCATGCATGTTAGATTTGTAAAGTTAAGTTAAGTTTTATTTTACTGCCAATTCATTGCATTTAATGGTTGTCAAACAGGTTATCGTGGAAAAAATAGATAAATGTAGAGATCTAAAAAAATACTCGTAATATTCGTTAAAACATGGAACAAAAAATTGACCTTCAGAGGAAACCACAGGATAAGAAAACACGAAGCAGAACATTAAGAAAAGGAAAGGTGGGCGCCCTCAGGCGACGGATATTGTCATTTCATTTTACAATACTCAAGAGACTGAGGATTCCAAGTCGGGAACGTTTACTGCATGTGTGAGAATATGTGGGAAATGTTCACAAACAAATCACTCAAGCGACATAAATATCTTATTTTATCCGATTGAAATAAAGCGTATACTGTTTCTGTAGCGTATACTGTACTGTTTCTGCTATGATCTATCTCTTCACTAAATGCCTTCAATTAAAGACCTTTATTTAAATTTATTGCACCGGATTTTAAGGGCGACCGGTCTTTAAAATTAATTTGTATAAGCTATTGTTAAAGGTTATAGTTTTGGAGGGATAAAAGATCGATATTAAGCGAATAAATCCATAAGGGGTACCATTGAAAAAGGTTGTTCAGGGGCCGAAAAAAGTTTGATACTCATTAAACATCAACAAACAATACGGGTTAGGTGTTAGCAAACCCGTTTTCAATCACTTGCCACTTCAATTTGTTTGGTGAACTATTCGTGATTAAATTATCGCTTAATATTATTTCTCCAGGAAATACACGTGATATTAACCCGATATCCTGAATTGACCCATTCTCATACAACACCAGAACTCCGAGAAGGCAACCAAAACAGTTCCCGAACATGCGTAACTTTCATAATTACTAATACGTAGATTAGTTGCATAACTTCCACTAACTTTGATGGCTTTGACGGCGTAATAGCTTATTAAGCTATCACAGATACCTAGTTGCTTGTTTGGGAACATCATTCGTACTATAACAATGTAAATAAAAATGTGAACTGTCAAAACTAAAAGTTTTCTTTTCATAGGAAAAATCTATGCTCATGAAACAACAAATGTGATACTCTCTAAAAAGGAGGAGTATTATATCTTAAAAGAGTATGGTGTGACAAATATTAGTTCTCGTAGAATCTTTGAAAAAAAAGTATTAAAAAAACATTGAATTCATAGAAGCAATGACTTATACTAGAATTCTTAACTATATTTTCATACATATTTACACGGAATAGAATTTTATTTTTACATACCTGGTTGGTTAGTTGAGTGTAGCTAGTACATATAGTACCTCTAAGAGACAAATTATTTGCTTATATCATGAGTACCCATAAAAAGTGCTTAAAGACATATCCATTATGTTTACTTTAAAAATCAGACGGTGGCATAACCACTTATTTCTAATATGAAATGCTTATTTATGATATTAAAAGCACAAACTTGTTAAAAATTAAAAAAAAAATTTAAACGATAGTCAAAAATTGTGGCTATAACACAAAATTACTGATATGTAAAAAAAAATTACACTTGTAAACACAATCATTACATTGCTTGGACACAAGTGAACAATTAAATTTGAAACGTTTCGGCAAATAAGTACATCGATGACACCAGTGAACGGGGTGAAAATGGGAGTTGGGACGAAGATATTATTGAGATATTATTGAGCTTTTGTCCAAAAGTTAAATAATGATATACCACAATAATGTGATTCTTCATTGTAACGTATGAAGTTGGACGCTACAAGCTTGTAGGGGTTATAACGACGTCATGTGAGAAAGAATTATTGGTCTCATCTGAGGAGGGATAACGATATCACTATCTATAATTTTATGGTGTATGACATTTAGTTTTTAATAATGGTAGGGATAGTTCATTATATATCGCAAAATCTAGAGGCTGCTGTGTAGAGAATGAATCGTGTAAAATATTATTTATGCATATTATACAAATCCAAACAGACATTATAAACATTTAGTTTGATACTCATTAAACATCAACAAACAATACGGGTTAAGTGTTAGCAAACCCGTTTTGAATCACTTACCACTTCAATTTGTTTGGTGAACTATTCGTGATTAAATTATCGCTTAATATTATTTCTCCAGGAAATACACGTGATATTAACCCGATATCCTGAATTGACCCATTCTCATACAACACCAGAACTCCGAGAAGGCAACCAAAACAGTTCCCGAACATGCGTAACTTTCATAATTACTAATACGTAGATTAGTTGCATAACTTCCACTAACTTTGATGGCTTTGACGGCGTAATAGCTTATTAAGCTATCACAGATACCTAGTTGCTTGTTTGGGAACATCATTCGTACTATAACAATGTAAATAAAAATGTGAACTGTCAAAACTAAAAGTTTTCTTTTCATAGGAAAAATCTATGCTCATGAAACAACAAATGTGATACTCTCTAAAAAGGAGGAGTATTATATCTTAAAAGAGTATGGTGTGACAAATATTAGTTCTCGTAGAATCTTTGAAAAAAAAGTATTAAAAAAACATTGAATTCATAGAAGCAATGACTTATACTAGAATTCTTAACTATATTTTCATACATATTTACACGGAATAGAATTTTATTTTTACATACCTGGTTGGTTAGTTGAGTGTAGCTAGTACATATAGTACCTCTAAGAGACAAATTATTTGCTTATATCATGAGTACCCATAAAAAGTGCTTAAAGACATATCCATTATGTTTACTTTAAAAATCAGACGGTGGCATAACCACTTATTTCTAATATGAAATGCTTATTTATGATATTAAAAGCACAAACTTGTTAAAAATTAAAAAAAAAATTTAAACGATAGTCAAAAATTGTGGCTATAACACAAAATTACTGATATGTAAAAAAAAATTACACTTGTAAACACAATCATTACATTGCTTGGACACAAGTGAACAATTAAATTTGAAACGTTTCGGCAAATAAGTACATCGATGACACCAGTGAACGGGGTGAAAATGGGAGTTGGGACGAAGATATTATTGAGATATTATTGAGCTTTTGTCCAAAAGTTAAATAATGATATACCACAATAATGTGATTCTTCATTGTAACGTATGAAGTTGGACGCTACAAGCTTGTAGGGGTTATAACGACGTCATGTGAGAAAGAATTATTGGTCTCATCTGAGGAGGGATAACGATATCACTATCTATAATTTTATGGTGTATGACATTTAGTTTTTAATAATGGTAGGGATAGTTCATTATATATCGCAAAATCTAGAGGCTGCTGTGTAGAGAATGAATCGTGTAAAATATTATTTATGCATATTATACAAATCCAAACAGACATTATAAACATTTAGTTTGATACTCATTAAACATCAACAAACAATACGGGTTAAGTGTTAGCAAACCCGTTTTGAATCACTTACCACTTCAATTTGTTTGGTGAACTATTCGTGATTAAATTATCGCTTAATATTATTTCTCCAGGAAATACACGTGATATTAACCCGATATCCTGAATTGACCCATTCTCATACAACACCAGAACTCCGAGAAGGCAACCAAAACAGTTCCCGAACATGCGTAACTTTCATAATTACTAATACGTAGATTAGTTGCATAACTTCCACTAACTTTGATGGCTTTGACGGCGTAATAGCTTATTAAGCTATCACAGATACCTAGTTGCTTGTTTGGGAACATCATTCGTACTATAACAATGTAAATAAAAATGTGAACTGTCAAAACTAAAAGTTTTCTTTTCATAGGAAAAATCTATGCTCATGAAACAACAAATGTGATACTCTCTAAAAAGGAGGAGTATTATATCTTAAAAGAGTATGGTGTGACAAATATTAGTTCTCGTAGAATCTTTGAAAAAAAAGTATTAAAAAAACATTGAATTCATAGAAGCAATGACTTATACTAGAATTCTTAACTATATTTTCATACATATTTACACGGAATAGAATTTTATTTTTACATACCTGGTTGGTTAGTTGAGTGTAGCTAGTACATATAGTACCTCTAAGAGACAAATTATTTGCTTATATCATGAGTACCCATAAAAAGTGCTTAAAGACATATCCATTATGTTTACTTTAAAAATCAGACGGTGGCATAACCACTTATTTCTAATATGAAATGCTTATTTATGATATTAAAAGCACAAACTTGTTAAAAATTAAAAAAAAAATTTAAAGGATAGTCAAAAATTGTGGCTATAACACAAAATTACTGATATGTAAAAAAAAATTACACTTGTAAACACAATCATTACATTGCTTGGACACAAGTGAACAATTAAATTTGAAACGTTTCGGCAAATAAGTACATCGATGACACCAGTGAACGGGAAAATGGGAGTTGGGACGAAGATATTATTGAGATATTATTGAGCTTTTGTCCAAAAGTTAAATAATGATATACCACAATAATGTGATTCTTCATTGTAACGTATGAAGTTGGACGCTACAAGCTTGTAGGGGTTATAACGACGTCATGTGAGAAAGAATTATTGGTCTCATCTGAGGAGGGATAACGATATCACTATCTATAATTTTATGGTGTATGACATATAGTTTTTAATAATGGTAGGGATAGTTCATTATATATCGCAAAATCTAGAAGCTGCTATGTAGAGAATGAATCGTGTAAAATATTATTTATGCATATTATACAAATCCAAACAGACATTATGAACATTTAGTTTGATACTCATTAAACATCAACAAACAATACGGGTTAAGTGTTAGCAAACCCGTTTTGAATCACTTACCACTTCAATTTGTTTGGTGAACTATTCGTGATTAAATTATCGCTTAATATAATATCTCCAGAAAATACACGTGATATTAACCCGATATCCTGAATTGACACATTCTCCTACGACACCAGAACTCCGAGAAGGCAGCCAATACAGTTGCCGAACATGCCTAACTTTCATAATTACTAATACGTAGATTAGTTACAAGTTCAGTTCCATTAACTTTGATGGCTCTGAAGGCGTAATAGCTTATTAAGCTATCACAGATACCTAGTTGCTTGTTGGGAACATCATTCTTACTATAAATATGCAAATAAAAATGTGAAATATCAAAACGAAAAGTTTTTTTTATCTTTCATAGGAAAAATCTATGACCTTTAAATATGTGATACACTTTAAAAAGAAGGAGTGTTATATCTTAACAGAGTAAGTTTTGACAAGTATCAGTTCTCGTAGATTCTTTTAAAATAAAATTATTGAAAAAAATAACATTAAATTTATAATTGCAATGAATTATAGGCTACTAGAATTCTTAAGGACGTTTTTATATACAGGGTGTCTCACCTGAGGTGTCTCAAATGGATTGCGGACGAGCTAGTAGTCCTATATAGATGAAACAGAATCATACCCCACTAAATCGAACACAAGGAACAACATAAAAATATTTTTAAGCTTTTTAATTTACAGAGTGTTCCAAAAACCGGGGGTCATGGGTTCGAATCTCAGAATTTTTAAATGTAAACATATGTCATGTTATGCATCGTTTTAAAGCTCTAAATAAGACAAACAATTTGGTGAAAACAGAATTCACTTATCTTTATTCATTTCAAAATGGCAGCCATTTTCGTGAAAAATATTGGTATTTACGGAATACCCTGTATCTCGAGAACTACAAAACGTATTTTTGGTCTGTTTAAAAATTATTAATCCTCGTTAACTCAGCTTTGATTTGATATACGACATGCCAACATTTAGAAAATAAAAGTTTTTGTCAGTACATTTTATTTTGTTTTAATGTTGGTAGCCCTGAAAGTCAAAAAATGTAAATGTCAGCATATATCAAATAGCACATCATTTTACTGGTCTTGCAATGACCAACAACTTTTAAATTTATACCTAGCTGCTACCTTTTGTGCTTTTGTAGTTATAAGCCAAAAACTCCATTTTACCAAATAAAGCCCATGTTAAATGTGTAATCTTGAAGACATTTAAATTTGCATCAATTAAACTGCACATTTAACATGGGCTTTATATAGTAAAATATAGTTTTTTGCGTATAACTACAAAACCACCAAAGATAGCAGCTAGATGTAAATTGAAAAGTTGTTGGTCTTTGCAAGACTTGTAAAATGATGTGCTATTTGACATATGCTGACATTTAAATTTTTTGACTTTCAGGGCTACCAACAATAAAACAAAATATAATGTTCTGTCAAAAACTTTTAATTTTTAAATGTTGGCATGTCGTATATCAAATCAAAGCTGAGTTAACGAGGATTAATAATTTTTAAACAGACCAAAAATACGTTTTGTAGTTCTCGAGATACAGGGTATTCCGTAAATACCAATATTTTTCACGAAAATGGCTGCCATTTTGAAATGAATAAAGATAAGTGAATTCTGTTTTCACCAAATTGTTTGTCTTATTTAGAGTTTTAAAACGATGCATAACATGACATATGTTTACATTTAAAAATTCTGAGATTCGAACCCATGACCCCCGGTTTTTGGAACACCCTGTAAATTAAAAAGCTTAAAAATATTTTTATGTTGTTCCTTGTGGTCGATTTAGTGGGGAACAATTTTTTTTCATCTATGTAGGACTACTAGTTCGCCCGCAATCCATTTGAGACACCTTAGGTGAGACACCCTGTATATTTACACGGAATCGAATTTCATTTTCACATGTCTATTTGGTTATCTGAGTGTAACTAGTACATCATTCTGATACCTTTAAGAGACGAAAATTATTTGCTTATATTATGAGTACCCAAAAAACTGTTTAAAGCCACATCCATTATGTTTACTTCAAGATTGAAAATCAGGCAGTGGCATTACCATTAATTTCTAATATGAAATTTTTATTCCTGGTATTAAAAGCACAATTTTCTTAAAAATAAATAAGCAAAATATATTTTTAAACAATAGCCAAAAATTGTGGCTATGAGATAAAACTACTGAGATGTCTAAAATATTTAAACTTTTAAATACAATCATTACATAGCTTGGACGAAAAAAAATTAAAAATTTGAAACCTTTTAGCAAGTAAGAACATCGATGACACCAGTGAACGGGAAATGGGAGTTGGGACAAAGATATTATTGAGAAAATAATCCAAAAGCTACATAATGATACACCACAATGATGTGGTACTTCAATGTAACACATGGAGCTGGACGCTACAAACTCAGAGGGTTCGTAACGACGTCATGTGAGAAAGAATTATTGGTCTCATCTGAGGGGGGATAACGATATCGCTATCTATAATTTTATGGTGATAGACATATGGTTTTTAATAACGGTAGGGATAGTTTATTATATATCGCACAATCCAGAAGCTGCTACATGTAGAATGAATCGTGTAAAATATTATTTATGCATATTATACAAATCCAAACAGGCATTATGAACATTTCTAGAGAAAATATTAATATCAAATACAATTTCAAAAATTAATTGATTGTCAATACATTTTGGCTTTATAACAAGCTTATTAGTTACTTGAGGCAATGGCACTATTTCTATTATACTGTGAATTTCACAGAATTGCAAACACTTAATTACCTTTAAAGTTAAATAGAAACTTACTTTTCACGCTAATTACACCTCAGTCTTCTAAACCCACAAATAAAATAAAAATAACCTTACAACAATATTAATATTTCGGAAAAAGTCAATCATCTACTAAACTTACAATTTTGCCTTGCATTCGTACAGTGAGTCCCACAAGTCCCGGACTTATTTACTAACTATTAAATTAAATTATAGAGGTTAATGAAACTTTGCTCACGAGTTCACACCAAATACACTATTTTTTGCTGTGCATATTATGACCACCTCTGTCCCCTAAATCTGTTTTAAGAGGGTTGCTTAGAGTTTTCGATTACAAACCCCCAACCACTCATTTTGAGGAGCTTAATTAAAGAAACCCGAGGTCTGTATTATGCCCTAACCAAAGTTAAAGCTGATTGAAAATTTAAAACCGTTGCAAGGCTTGAATTAAAAACCAAATAATTTTGAAATGCTTGGATGGCAGTTTTGAATCATTAAGCGGCTGTACCTTTAATTAGGGCTAGGTATTTTAAATAAATTGTATTGAGACATTCAAAATGAGTGACTACTGAATAAGAACTACAACGGATCACCTCGTTCCTTTTTTTTAGTTTTGTCATAAGATAGGAATTTCCTTGTTTTTATATCTTTAGAAATCCTTACTAAATGATCGAGCCAATAGCTTACCCAATTGAAATCAATGTTTTACTCAAAACCACAATGGCTGGAGCTAGATTTTTGCACATACTTATAATAGTGACCCCAAAAGAATCCCGGACAATCTTACCACCTATATCGGATTTTAGGAACAGGGACAAGAATACCATGCACAGAAAGAAGTTATGTTTCCTGGTCGGGACTCATTTGCAAAATATCATAAACCAATGAAATTTGGTTTAAAAGTCATTAACACAGTTTGGGTCTTTGAACATGCTGTATGGGGTTAGTTTTGTAGTTAAAAGGATTACGTAACTTATTTTGTTTGCGTAACAAAAATAAACGAATCCGGTATTGTTTTGAATCCGGTATTGCATTAGGATCAATGAACCTATTTAGTTAAATGTACCTTGATGAAATAAATTTAACAAATAATAAATGAAACGCTAATAATAAAATAATAAATAAAGACATATTTATTTAAACAATTTCACTTTGTAACATGATTGTGTCATATATTCGATTCAAACGAATTGAGGGTGGATGAAATTCTAGTGTCATTTTCAGAACAAGTTTCACTCTCATTAAACTAAATTAGTCCTAGGAGTTGTTCAAAACAAGCTTCTCGTGTCTCTAATTTGACACCTTCTCATAAGGCGTCAAAACAAACGTTATTTGTATTTGGCTGCAATTCGAAAACTTACAGAATTATATTTCTTTATGACCTATATGTTTTGTTAAAACTGCTATTCTGAAAATTAGCACAGCTAGAGGTTTGCAAAGTAAACGAGGATCACAATATGCTGCAAAATGCAGGAAATTTAGCACCATAAATTACATGCAGGTAATATTGGTTCACGCTGATCTTCGAGTAAGCGACCCAAGGTAAGAACCGAAGGCCGCTCGTCTTCTGCCCATGTCTCAAGGACCCGAGTACGAGTAAGTCTGCTGTATAAAATAGCGTCAATTCAGCCAAAAGAAGTAATCAACAATTAACTTTTTTTATTTGCCAGATGCCAAAACCATTTTATTGTAGATTAAGTTGTTATGTTAAGACGTTTACTGTCTGATATTGTAAATAAAAGAAACGTAAATAAAAACAATACATAATACGACACAAGCATATCCTGATGTGATACATTCTCGAAATTGTTAACAAAAATCTAGCTCCAGCCAATGTGGTTTTGAGTAACACATTGATTTCAATTAATTATTCTATGAAAATACAGATTTAATAAAAAAAAGTTTATAAAAATTATTTTTTTGATGTTGAAACAGCAGAAAAGTCTTGAGTAGCTCTCCTTTTTCCCAAGTGACGGACTGCAGCTATGTATTTTCTCGCAAATGTATCCGAACGGAAAGATATCAAAATATATTCAATTCCCCCTCTTACTTATCATTCTATTCCTTTTCTCCCAAGCGGTTGGAGTCAAGCCAAGTAAACATTTAATCATAATATATTTCCTTCAAATTTAGAAACTATCGTAGATGGTATTTTGTGAAATATATGGATAGAAAGATACAAAACATCTTCTCCCTCGACATGTCTGAGATGGACGAAGTTAGGTGTGAGAAATAAAATTATGATCTTGAAATGAAAAACACGATTCTAAAAAAATAATTTTATTGCTTCTATTGATTGACATAACCTGAAAACCTTAATTGTTTCAAAGAATATACTGTTTTTTTTTTGTAAGTTCAGTGCCACTGATCAGTTGTTAGCGCCTGTATTCGGTCGAGCTGCAACATAATTGCACGTCTGCGTGGAAATTTAAAGGCGTTCGATTATTTATTTTTTGATTCCAATGTTTTGTTTACAGATTTATTTTATTCCCGCTTTTTTTATCACTTTACTCCCACTCTGAGGCAAAATATTATTTTGCGTCAAAAGAAGTAAAATGCGAATAAACATAGCAGTGGAGGGAAGCCATTTTTTTCTGTGAATTTATTTATCATTACAAAAGTGGAAAAACTTGTAAATTCCGGGAGTAAAGTGAATTGTCCTCTCGTTCGACAACGGCGTACTTTACTCCATCAACGCACTAATAACTATTTAAAATCTGTCATTATTGATGGATTATCTTCCGTAGGAGACCCACAGTTTAGTACCTAAGTACTGTTAAATCCTAGTCGCTTCATTAGAGAGGGAGTGTTAATTCGTTAAAATTCTCCATAAGAACCCTGCATCTTATAACTTCGGTAAATCTAACATTCATTCCTCTAATCCTTATTTGTTTTCAAATCTAAATTAACGTTTAACATTTTAATTTGGTCATTGTGAGATTTTTTAGTTTACCATATCTACCCGTTGAAAAAATTTACTTTACTACGCAACAAATACCTTGGTGATTATTACTTTCAACAAAACACAGACCTGGCGGGCAGTATTTGTGATACTACACCAGATCGTTAATGGGAGTCGGAATGAGCTGTCACTTAGTGATTGCCTTGTCAAGTGTATAAAAGCCTTGAGGCAACCCGCTCTAGTTCGGTCCATCTACGACGATCAGTAAATAGTATTCTTTATATACTAGACATATAAAATCATTCTTACAACTAGACATGATTCTTTAGTCTCAAGTTTAAGCTAAAAATGTTTCTCAAACTCTAGTAATTTTTAATAAATGTTTACGCTATCGATTTTAAAAAGGTTTTTAAATCTAACATGACTGGTGTTTTTTAGATGTCTTGAGTTGAAAATAGGGTTTTATGTTTTTTCGAGCTCAATAGCTATGAAGTTTTTTGTTTATCACTAATACACAATAAAATGATTTACTTTTTACTTTGAAATAAAGTTAATTAATCAAAATCAAACTTCAAATCATAAACTTAATAATTGAACCTAATGCTTGAAAAACCTTTTGAGTTCCATTTCAATACATACTGAAATGTAATTACGATCGAGATATTTAGTTGCTTTCATACCTAAACCATTTATCCCTCAAGCAATATAAGGAGGAAATTAATGCGGAACTCGTAATCCAACGGAAGTTTGGTTGTCTTACATTTACGATAGAATTCTCTACACAACTAGATACTGAGAGAATGTAATAACCGGCTTTGTTAAGGGAACTTTTTTCCACTTCAGTACAAAAACCTTTTTACACTTTTAGTATTACTGAAAAAAATAATACCGCATATCTGCATACTGAGATAGTATGAGTTTTGTCTTGAACATTTTATGAGTAATACATGGTTCATAAATCAGAATATGTTTTTTTTTTTAAATATTGAAACAATATTAAAACAATATTATTATGTTTTTAATATTGAAACGGCCCCAATTAATAGTATAAAATATCATGAAAATGGCTTCCAACCGAATCAAGAGCATTATTCAGAAATGTAAATAATTCACAGTTTAGGATGACTTCTTGATTAGCATGATACGTGTTGTTTTATATATGTTTATTTATATCCAGTACTTTAGGATGGCAACAAAGAAGAAATTTAATTTAATAGGGGTTATTAGGTAAACAACAAGATTTTGGATTTATATAATATTATATTTCTTTGCTTGGTAACGTATATTTTGTGAAAACATTGACTTTAAAAATAGTCTGAAAGCTGAAACATGCTAGATACATGTTAAAAATAAAATATATAAATTTTTAAAGAGTTTTAACTTTTAGCACTTTTTAAAGTTTAATGCTATAACAATTGTAACAGCTCTAATTGATAGTACAACAAGAAATATGAGTTTTTCTTAGAAAAACAGTGCACCTGATTGTATCACACCCGAATACACATAAGATAAAAAAATAAATACAATTTTCTACAACAGATGTAAATGTTAAACTATCATACATGTCTAATTACATGCAAATTAAATCTGTTCTTCGTCAGTAAAATAAGAAAACAAGAGGATTATAAAACATTGTTTTGATTTTCAATTTTATAACTAAGTTTTGGTTAGTAAAAGGAAAGAAAAATTGCGTTTTCACAGTAATTAATTTGCTTTAATGACTTCGTATTTAACGTGTTATTTGTTATAAAAAAAAATAATTGCCGAGTAATCAGCCTACCATTTGCTAAAAAAATGTATTTGATTTAATATTTAGTATGAATTATCTAATTGAAGGCAGTCTCAATTACCATAAGATAAGAATTTTCTTGTTTTCATATCCTTAGAATACTTTATTATTGTTTATTTATTGAAATAAAATGGCTATTGCAATATGGTGATGTGATATCAATGTTGTGTAATATTAGTGGCCAAGCTATTGATAAATGGAGATAAAAATTATTCTATTCGATATTTACTCATGCGTTGTTTCAAATCAAAACTTTACACGTAATAATATCAACGCTTGACGTTCAAATACAATTAAATTTAGCCCTCACAGGAAAAGCATTAGAATGTAAGAAAAAGTTCCAATGGTGAAGTCATTTACTTTTAACACATTCATCAGCACTCACTTCTGCCAACTTAACTCTGCTGTTTGCAATTAATTTGCCGGCCAGTAGCATTCCCCTGAGGAAAACGTTGAGATTGACCGTCGAGCTAAACTAATATACTCCCATACTCCTCTCAGTTCACAGAACGTAAACAATTGTTTACAACATAAAACAGAAGACATGTTTTTTATAGACTTATATCAGTTATTGATACGAATATTAGACAATTGATTAGAGTGTGGTTTCGCTACTATCATTACAATTCTATCTCCTAAACCGGATTGTTGCTTGGTTGGGGGAAATACTTATTGATACAAACGTGAATTACGAACATGTTAAACTGATCCTTGATCAATATTGCCGTGGAGATTGTCCATGGGTGATTAACTAATTTTTCTAATAAAGTTTATATTTTAATTTTGAAATAATAACTAACAGTTTCAAGGAAGGAGGGCTCCAAATTGTATTTATTCTTAATTGTGTGCTTTAAGTGCCAATTTAAATAGTTGTTTAATTTTGTTCAACATGGTTTATTTTTACAAGAGGAACGCTGTAATATTCAGAGATGAAGGGTTTTATACGTTATTTAGTGGTTTTAACTAAATCATAACGGTATATGAATGGTAGACAAAATCAAAAGAAGAGGACATGTAACATAGAATTTTGAGAAAATTTGAAAGTAAACTAATCCATGCACAACTCGCCTTCATAAACGCATTAACAATATCATTTCGAATCTACCAATATAATATTTAAATTTAAATAAATCATCAAGTCAGAAGGAAATTCACAATAGCTGCTGAATACTGCTCTTCATTAAAAGGAGCAGAGTCAAAAGGATTAGTTCTAACAATAAATATTTCCAGGGTGATGTTTTTCAAATTTATTCAAATTAAAGAGGGAAGCCTGAACCAATGCCAAAAAAATCGTAGTTTCAAATTATTATAGTAGTAGTTGGGAAATAATTTGGTGAATAGCATTTATTATAAGAAAATGTGTATTGTGACAAATCAGTAAACCAATATGATGAGGTAACATTTTGGTTTATTGTCACCAATTCCATGCAAAAATCTATTTTTAAAATGCAAATAATAAACAGAAAGCATGGCTCGTTATTAATATTCAACATTAATCTTACGGTTCAAAAAAAGAATAGCGTACCCAAATTTTTCGTACTAAGCTAGTGATGAATAGCAAAGCGTTTTAGTCTACCGAACATCCTGGGGCGATATTGCACACACGAAGATAAAGTGTAACTTTAATCTTTGGGGTTGGGTAGCACCCTACGGTACGCGGCCGTTTATTAATATAGTCATCTGAGAAGGAGATTTAGTTGCCGTATGAGATATGAATAATCCCACAACATTTGTAATTTGCATTTTATCACGGCCAATGTTGAAAACAACCTTTTTTCCTCAAAGTGTTTCAGTTTTCCACTTGTTTAATTTCAGAGAAGTGCCCATTGGCATATTAGAATTTTTGCCTTGATCGGTAGTAAGTTTTCTGTAATAAAACAAAAATCAATGATACTGCGGCCGAGAAATAAAAATATCATCACTTGAAAAACTAATTTTTTGTAAAATTAGGACAGAATATTTTTTTTCTAGTCTCGGTTGTATTTTTTTCAACGATTTTTTGTCTTTCTATTGCAATCCTAAAGCCTCTAAGCCAAGGCCCTCCAAGGCCTCTAAAAGCCGATCCATCTTTAATGATTAATTTTGGTTGATACTCCTGTTAAAGAAATGCCAAAATCAATTAATATAGATTACTATTTACTGAGTACAGGGTTAATTTTTTAACGCAACCCATTTTTAAGATTGAATAATGCACATATGAATATAAAATGAGTGTTGTTTTATTGATCTTTACATTTCATACGACATATTATTTAGGTTTGATCACATTTAGTTTACATTACGTGCTCAAACAGTCCACCATTGGCATTTGTATAAATTTATGCTCTTACAATCAAATTCCCGAACACGTGTTGCAAGGTGCCTCTTTGAATTTCTTGCATTAAATTTGTTATGTTTGTTTTGAGGTGCTGAATATCCTGTGAATTGTTTTCGTAGGCCTTACTTTTTAGTATCCCCTAATAAAATAATATAGTGGGATCAAATCCGGGGATTTTGAGGGGAAATAACCCTTCACCGATAAAATCTAATTTTGGGTTGCGTTTTTCAAGTGTGTGTAAAGACAGAGCCAATCGTCTTAAAGAAGCGAATTATCGTACTTAAAGAAGCACGATAACTCGCGTAAAAATGGTCCGATCAGAATAAAATTTGCCACAGTCATGAAAGTAGTAATTTACCTACGAAAAAAATTCACAAGATATTCAGCACCTCAAAACAACCATAACAAATTTAATGGAAGAAATTTAAAGAGGTACCTTGCAACACGTGTTCGGGAATTTGATGGAGAGAGCATAACGTTTTACAAATATTAATGGCGGACTGTTTGAGCACATAATGTAAACTAAATGTGATCAAACTTAAATAATAAGCTGTATCAAATGTAAAGATCAATGAAACAATACTCATTACACATTCATATGTGCATTATTCAATCTTAAAAATGGGTTGCGTTAAAAAAAAAACACCCTGCATTTACCACCTTATTTTTCTTATTTACTCGCACGAGACGAAGCTCCATAATAATACCCAAACAATCAGTTCAATTGAACCAAGGTTATTGTTTGAAAAAAAATATTTTTAAACACGCCAATGAAATCAAGTAACTTAATACTATCGTTTGAGTGTATTTAACAACAACAAAATCTTTCTCAAATGCACGAGAAGTAACACTCGAGAATATCCAGACGAAATGTCACTCTCATTAGAAGTAATTAGTCTTCCAAGTTGTTTCTACGTTAGCTTCTCGACTCTCAAGAGTGATAATTTGAGAGAAATTTGCAACTGAAACTTGACACTTCTCAGGGCGTCGAACTGATACAATTTGCTGGAGTTCCCTGGCCTGGGGCCCTATCTTTGAAATGGGTGATTTGGCGAGTGAGTCAGACACTCATTCCTTAAGTTATTCGTTTCAAAATATAAAATGAATTCACAGATAAAAATAAAAATATTCCTAACTAACTAACTTAATGTAAGGAACACTAAGTAAGTTACATGTGTAACTTTGTGTATTGTTCCTTTCTTTCCCCACAATATCTGTGTTTATATTTTAAATAGGCATATACTGTTAGAAAATTCGTAGCTTTAATATATATATATATATATATATATATATATATATATATATATATATATGTATATATATAATATACATTGAGTATATCATCGATTCAACCACTTTTACTCACCAAGCAATAGGCTGTTGAGTAAAAACGTGTGAGTTGACGGGAAACAAGCTTCTTATTCTTCTCTTTTGCAGTAAGTAATCCTGGAAAGCCTTTCCAAATAGGTTATTTTATATTTTGATTCTAAATATTTAAATGTGTTTTGGCAGCCTTTGAACTATTTTTAAAATGCCTTACAACTTAATTGACATATAAATATATCAAGATAGTTAAGTTAAAGCCATGAAAATTTAGGTAATTGCTTAAATTGGTAAATGTTTACCTTTTTTTTCTGATTTGACTGATGTATCATGTAAAACGTTGACATCCCACGTGGTAGTTTAAACAATAATACTATCAGCTGGAAGGTGACTTGACGAATGAGACTCACTCAATTCTCAATCGTTTCAAGAATAGGGCCCTTGTAGTTTTCACCTACTTGAAAACTATGAACAGAAATGTGATAGCTAACCGATTCTTATCTGTGTCGGAATAAAGTTTATTTATCAGCGAAAACTCAATAGATAAAACCCTTAATGAATCGTTGATGTTTTATTTAATGATCACCTATTGAGTAGCATTCTGAATGCTAAAAATTTGAAAACGGAGAATGTATTTTTATAAGTATCAATATATCAATATGAATATTAACATGATTTGAGAGGCACGTTAAATGTTGTTATTTTGGATAGCAGCACTTCTTTCATTTATGATTAATAATGCAGTGTTGTTTAACTGCCAGTAAATACTAGAATTACACTGTCTGTAAATACTGTCAGAGTTACAGTGGCAGATTTTACCCTAAAGATAATTAAATAAATCTATAAGTTGTGTTTTTTATTTAAATATATCTTACAAAAATATAAACTATTATTATATTTTAATTTTACTTTTTTTCTTAGCATACGTTTTGACAGTGTTAATACCTTTTAACAGTGTTTAACAGTGTTTTACCTTTTTATAAAATTAATTTCTGGCGTTTTAGTACTTTTATAAAAAAAATGTGAATAAAATCTTTAAGGATAATCATAACTTTAAATTATTAAGAAATAACTGCTTTTAGCAGAACTGATGGGCTGTTATAAACAAAAAACCTACAAGGATTTGTTTATTTTGATATTTTTCCTACACCCTATAATGGTTTATCTTAAATGAAATCTCAAGGGGCAAAAGCCTTAAATCTGGCTGTAACCATTTGGGAAGTTTATAGCGGTTTTTGGCTAAATGTGATACTTAACAGTTTTACTACTTCCTGCGTTTTCCCTTATATTGTTGAGTAGCAACTAAATTTCTGTTTTCAAAAAATCATCGTTATGATTTGTATTATATCTTTCATAGGTTGGGTGTGTTTAAACTATTATTGAGAAAGGAATATATCAATGACCTATTTAATCTTGATGAATCGTCCAATTAATTGAAATAAGAAGAGTTGTTTAGTTGGTTAGTTGTCTTGCACACATTTATATGATAAAAAATCTATTTCAATTGAACTAAGATTTTAATTTACAGAACTATTTCATGAATAATAATTAAACATTGATTCTTTTCTTAACTAAATAGAAATATGTTTTTTAATATATTCTTTTTTGCTGTTTTTTGTACTCAAATATCGTTTGCTTTTAAAGGCTCAAACTTGAGTTCCTCCTCACTTTCTGTTTATTTTAAACCTTAGTTATGTGAAAAACACTACTTCAAGTAAATGTTTAAATTAATAAATCGAAACTAGGTTTTTATGTATTTATGTTTATTACAGTATAGAAAGCTTTACACACTGAACCTTTACATATAGGAAGGTTGCCAAAGGGAAATTGACTCGTGTACATTCTCTCTTACATTTTTTAATTATCATTGATTATGTTTATTTAAAAGCCCTATAAGCTTTTAATGGACATAACATCGGAACCTCTTTTAATTGGTAGAAAGACATGCATGTGAAATTATTTTAAATTAGTTTGCACACACATCGGATGATAATAATTAATTAATTAGTACTGCTTTGTGCCTGCTGGAATTCAGCTTGATAATCAAATTACGATAATTAGCTATGGAAATTAAGGTTAGCAGCAATGATTGGAGGACTAATTAATGTATTGAAAATTTATTTTTTAAGTATGCAAGTATAGTTACGTGCGAAAAGAGAAATGCTGCGGGATGAGTAACGTGTGATCTTTCCTTTTATACATTCTTTAGGTAAACGTTTTGGTAGAATAATGTTTAATTTTATTTACCCACATTTAGTTTGAAGGTATTATTATATTGTGAGGTAATATATGAGTCTGTAGAACCTATATTTCTAAGGTTAAATCCCTATAAATATAGTTTTTTCTTCGCTAATTATTGTATTGTTCTGATTAAAAGTATGAGGATTTGATTCAAAGCTGTTGTTATATTTTTATGAACTGATTATATATTTTCATGATAATTATATAAAAATGTATTGTTATTATTATTATTATTATTAAAATAAAGTGTACAAATTTTTTGGAAACTAAACTTAAAATTTGATGCCTCATTCAAGCATAAATTGTTTAAGCTTGCCTGTGTTTCAAATGGAAAGAGCCAGAATTTAGGAAATCTTTCATTTATTTTCTTAGCCTAACTCACTATTCCATTGAAATAATTTCTTTGAGCCTCTATCCTAGCTCAAAGCTCTTGATACCTAAGAATACAAAGCTTAGAAATTCGTAATGCTTTTGTGCATGTACATGGCACTTACAATAATTTATCCTTAAAACACGTTTTTATAATATACTTTTGGTTTCTATAATAAAAGAAAATCACTCCTCTACAGATATAGATAGTAAATAAGAAACATAAAATCAGATTATAAAAATCTTTGAATATTTTTGATTATTAATAAATTACTAGAGTTTTCTAAGACAAATAAAAAAAAGCTGTTTTACCGATTGCGATTTAAAACGGATTAAGTGTGAAAATGGCAGTGAAATTAGAACGCGTATGTTAATTTTGGGTAAGCTACAGGAGTAGCCTCTTGGCTCTAACTTTCGAGTATTGTGCAAAAAGTCGAACTAAGTAGTGTAAGCTCAGAGTACAATAATAGACAACCGAGTACTTGCACACCTAAAATCTAAAATACTTAATTTATTCCTAAAACAACAACAAAATTAGTCCAGATCTTTCATGAACACTCTGCAAAACCTAAAATTTCAGCTTAACTAACTTACGCCAGATTCTTTGAATAACAAAATTGTATTTTAAATAGCCAGCTGACGACCACAAGCGAAACCGGTAAGTGATACATGCTGTAAAATTTAGTTTGAATTTTAACAATCATTTCAAACAATGTCCATTTCGTAAGCTGTGGACGGAGCGGGGACTGAGTTTGATCCAGTTTCGTACTATCCAAAAAAAAACTCCGAAAATTCAGTCCTTTACTGTACAGGTGATACCTTTTCTAAATATTCCTAGACTTGTTGGCAAAATAACCTCACACCTGAAACGTTACATTAAGCCAAGCCGTTATCGAGTTATGCATCAAACAAAAACCCCTTGCTTATTAATATGTAGAATGTGAATATTTTATTTTAAATTATCAAGGTAAGTCACTGCAATTTAATAAACAATTTTGACAACTTAATTATTACGCTCTAAGTCGAAATGTTAAAAAAAGGCTCCTTCACATGCCTATTTCTATTGTATACGTTATTGAGCCTACATATGCAACAGGGATCCAAACCACTGCATAGGCAAACTGAGAAAAACATGGTTAAATTTTCTACTTCATTATTAATTCCTGTCTAATTTTAACGTTATAAATTTGCATTGTATGTATAAAAGTGACTCTCCTCTGTTTATAAATGATAGGTTTAATGTCATAGTTCATATATTCCCTTTGTTATTAATTGTTTTGTGGCTTGGATCCTTTTTGAGTAAAGACGTTTAGGGCAATGTATACATTGTTTAGAGAGTCCAAGCCACAGGTGTTGTGTTGTGTAATTTTTCAGGTGATTTTGCACACAGGATCCAGTCAACTGAAACCAAAAAACAAGAAACAAGCTACAAATACAAAAAATAAGTTACAAACAAACTCAATAATCTTCTTATGTCATTCACTAGTTATTTGTAATTTACTCTTTTACTTGTAATTGTAAGTAATAATTAGGTAATCTCTCATAGAACAAGCCATTGGATCCTTATTGCTAAACCTGAAAGTATCTTTACAGATATGTGGGTTGGTTCCAAGCAAGATTTTACTGCTTAAATAAGCTAATTTTGGTCAGATCTTTTTTGCATAAAATAAATCAATGTTTCTTTTATTTGGAAGTTACAAAAACACAACATTTTAATATTTGTGGGTTGGATCCCTATTGCATATGTAGGCTCTTATATATCTTAACAATTATTGCAAAACACAAGTAATCATAACTTTTCATTTTATTTTAATAATTAAAGTGTTATATTTAATCTTTATCGTGGGCTAAAGATGTCTGCAAGTGTGTTTTGTTATACGGTCTAGTTTCATTAAATATTACATTCAAGCCATCAAATGCTTCGTACTAGTTTTGTATTTAAAAACTTATAATATTCATATTTCAGGCAAATCATTTCGCTAGGTATCCGGAAGTACAGTAAACGTCAAATTACGTGGCCCAGTGGTAAAAATAACATTAGCCTAATGGGTGGACAGAGCCAAGACACTTGACCCGACCTATAAAGATGCTCGCTTCGAAGAACCAAGGTCACGAGATCTACCAAAACCAGGTTCCTGAGTAAATTTAACGAAACTGGTAAAGTTACGAAACTGGGCCCAACTTCAATTGATTATTCAGATATTTTAATAATCGTTGCAGATGAATCAGCTGGTAACAAAGCTTTCATAACACCCATTATACTCTAATATTTTATACATATTCGCCTCAATAATAGCCCCTACTCGTGGTCGGCATCATAAACTCGTTGATGTATGTAAAGTAATACAATGTTATGTAATCTGAATTTTTAAAGTAGGCCAACACGACATAAAATCTTTGAATTCACAGTTCTATTATTTTTCACTTTTAATAGTGGATCATAGCCAAATACGTCAATACGCCAAAATTAAAATCAATTAATCTTGACATTTTTAACGCTCGTAAAATAATGTTCTGCATAGCACGATTTTTCGTGAAGCTTATTTTAAAGTGAGGCAGTAATGTTGCTTGATTCTTTATTAATACGACGTATTAGATTTGATCAACTCTTTTGCATGGACTTAACAATAATAACAAAGATTCCGAGCATCACTTATTTAATTTCGCTAGAAATAACTGGAACTTTTCGGAGAAGCGTAATCTGGTTACAAGATTGCAATCTGTTAAGAGTTTGAAGATTTACGTTTACTGTTTTAAAATCCAATTATTTAAATAAAACTGAACTTTGCTTTTCTTAAATCATTTTTGACTATATCGATTAAAGTTGTGATCACTTCTATGCCTTAAAACAAAGGTTTTCCAAATTAAAAATACCTTTCTATCATTGTAGATGTTGATGTGCCTACAGAATGTATTTTTTTCCTTCCGCCCTCTACATCTCAGTATACCAGACCTGCCCGCAATCTTTTTGCACATTAATGCGAACTAGGCATGGTCGGTCACTGCATTATCATGTAGCGAAAAAATTATTGGGGAATTATGGTTTGTGAATCCCAAAGTTCCGCGTCTCTATACCAGGCAAACTCCCCTTGGAACTATTAGTTTGTTGTACTGTAGTGTCCTAAAAAATACTCCCCTCCAAATAACTGAAAGCAAAAACAATCCAGTCATTTTACATTATTATTCGTGATTGCAGTGAGTACAACAAACTGAGGAAGAGAAACAACAAGTTTAGATATACCGTAATGTGAACTCAATCGTAGGATTATTGAAAAAAGCTTTAAATACTGATATAATTTTTAACTTTATCGTACATGTGTCTCATTATTTAGGTACGGCGTTTTAATATTATTTATTTTTGGAACCATCGTAAGTAAATTTACATTATTTAACTACTGTTCTTAGCTTTTCAAGTTGAACGTAATGATAGATAAAATATAACAGCAAACTGACAAGATTTATTGTAATTTTAAATGTATCTCTTGACGGCACGACTTCTTATTCGAGACCGAGTTGTCACAACATTTCGCAAACTAAAACCTTTCAGTTATACATCACTATTAATATAAATAATGATGTGTTGTAACTAAAAATATACTATTGGGTGTTTGTTTTTATAGTGATGAGTAGTCTAAAAATAATGAATCGTAAATATGATTTTAATTGTTTCTAAGAACACAATATTGATTGGTTTTTCCTTCGTAGGGACTTTAATTGTTTTTTTTTGTTTTTTTTTGTAATATTCTTACAAACATTAAACAAGAATCTGTTTATTTAATTTACTACTTCATAGGGTTTGGCTAATTAATTCATTATAAACTGAATTTAAAAAAATATCTGTACCGTCATTATATGTTAGTTTATCAGCACATATATTATGTCACGATAGTTTATTCTCTACCATATTGTTATCACAAAGCAAACAATTTACTGACGTAAAAAATGTTTAAAGTTAAGTGTTTTAAAATAATACATTTTTTATTGCTCAATAACTGATATTACTAACGCCTACAAAACTGCCAACACGAAATGCCGCATTGAGAAGGTATGCTCATAGTGAAACTTTGTTTGAAGGCTGTAATATACCACAGACAATTTTTCTTTGTGAACATACAAAACATTAAAGTCTAATGTCTAAAAGACTACGGTCTTTTAATGGTTTGATTTCTTTTCGTAATGCTTAGCAAACTGTAAGAAGTACGTAGTTATTATGTAAAATATAAACTATAACGAATTGTAGTCCAGATATTTATGCCTAAGTTTTGATACATATTCATATAAGCATATTGATGTCTTCGTAAATTTGTAAACAGCAGAAACAGAATAGAAGTCATAAAAAATCTGGGACTTTCTACATTAAGTTTATTTTTACCATCAAAGCCTTTATTGACAAGCCACCCATTTTAAAATCTATTTCAGGAACAGTAACAAGAATTTGATTGAGCTGTCGTTTGCTACGTCAACTTGTCATCTCGTCAGTTTGTCGTTGTGTTTTCGTTTGTCTTTGTCTCGCGAATTAAGTTTTGATCATACTATATTCTTATTAATTGTTTACAAAAACAAATAAGTTTTATTTTATTTTATGTGTTTAAAAATTAATAATGAAGATTTACAAACCTTTACACATCACTTCTTTTAGTTCGATACATTAACCTGTTTTATTAAGTATTTTTCTCAACAAATTAGGGATGTTAAACTAGGTCTAATGCAAATATCAGATGGTTTCGCATATCTGCATGCAATAATGTCAGATACCTAAAAAATACTCAGTTGTAATCCTAGAATATTAAACTATTTTGTTAATTTAATTAAATGTCGCATTTTTCCCCCTATTAATGCTTTATAGCCACTTGAAGGTTTTACTTAAAATTTTTGAAATAGCCTCTGTGTTTTAATTGGTACAAGGTAGAAACTTCAAACTTCGTGTCAAAATTGGCACTATGAAACATAGCTTATGAACTATGTTTGAAGTTCGATATTAAACAGTTTAGCTTCTAAAGACATATCTCTGCTAAATGTGGAGAAACTAAAAAATATGTTATTCAAAATTTTTTGCTTTTTTAGGCAGAATGGAATTCTGCACAGCTCGGCATTTATTTAAAGAAGGATAATTCATAAACCTGCAAACCACACTACGCTACCCGCTGTACTTGTGTGGGTGCCACGAAGTATTCACCCACGTTCAGTTTTTAAATAAAAATTGTTCAGTACACAGGATTTGCAATGTACCTTTTTCCATATTGCTTTAAAACTGTGTAAAGACACTTTAAAGCTCACCTTACATTTTGGGAAGCTGAAGTTGTTTTTCAGAATAGCAAAATTAATATTTCAACTTTTTACATTTATATAATAAAAAAATATATATATATAAGCCGGTGAAAAACACCTAATCCTTATAATTTTTTAACGACTAAAAATGAGCTGTTGCTATTTATAACCATTCTTTATTGCATATTCCTCTTAGATAAGTGGGTAGGTACAATATAACTTATCATTCTCACAATTTATGTTCAAAAAATTCAACTACATCCTTAATCAAATGAAAATAATTTGATTTTAATTATTTTCTATGAAACAAGACCTAGCTAAAACTCAGTATGTACAGTGTATTCGAGGTGGAAACGAACGGTAACCTCACAAAACAACAGAAGTTGTGCCGATTTACATTTACAACCGAATTCTCGCACGGAGCCCGATGTTGAGAAAATGTAATTAATACTCGAAACTGCGTCACAACCTCGCTCCGTTCTAAACTTCATACTGGAAGTTACCCTCGTTAAAGTTAAGAATGCAAAACTTATTTATATCTTTTATGGATGATAAAAATTATCAGTGGTAGTTTTTATATTTATATTTCTTATCAGAAAATGAAAAAATATACTGTATTACATACATTCAATAAAAAAAATCGGTCTTTTAATAATCCTAAAAAATAGTATATTTCATTACAAGGACCTAAAGTGACGCTTTTCGTACAAGGTCAAGTTTTACAACCGAGGCTGTAAGCCGAGGTTGAAAAATGACCGAGTAACGAAAAGCAGCTTTAGGTCCGTGTGATGAACTATATTTTTCGTTATATTGCTCAATACAATACGTAATCTACTTAAGAAAACCAAAATGTTACAGCTTGTTTACCTTTAAAGATGCCTTCAAAAGATGCCACCGTCTTGTTCTTGCTAATTTGAAGCAATCAGCTGATTGTATGTTTCATTTGTGTTAGGCTAGACTGACAACAATGAACAACTATCGACGTATCGAACGCATGTAATAATCGATTGGTGAAATGAGCGAGTTTCACAAATTGATTAAACTGACAACAATGAATGTTTCGATAATAACGATGAATGTTTCGATTATTTGTAATCGAATGAATATTGTTCGATTATTACGACGTACTCGGCACTTCTTGACTTTTATAGTCCTAGGACTATAAAGAGTCAGCTGGTATCGAGTACATCAGCTTTTAATTCCTAGTAATAAAAAGAGTGTATTTAGGTCCGGAAAACATGCATTAAAAACATCTGTTTTTGAAGCAGTATAACGAAAATATTTTTATGATTGGTTCAGCGACTACATAAAGTAGGGCATTTGATTAATACAGTTAGTATCAAAGCAGAGAATCTTAAGTATTTTAACGCTGTCAAAAGTAAGAATGAAAACTTTTTAGCCTTGTAGATAAATGCTTTAAAACAATTTTCATTTTAAAAAATACGTATGTGACTATTGTTTTTTACTTCTGATGATAGTAAATCTTTTGAGAATCCTTACATTCTTTTTACAAATTGCAAAAGCACAAATATTATTGTTATTTCGTTCTTAAATCCCCTTTATTGAAGATACTTAAAAAAAGGGGAAATATTGATAATTCAAAATAGGAATTGTTTATAATTAAAACATATGTAATTTTGATCGAAAAACTTTTTATTAAATGTATTTGTGAACATTTAAACACACTCAAAGGTATTTTTGTTATTTTCATAGATATATTTGATGTTATGATTTACAATTAGTTTAATTTCCAGGTAACGGAAAGGAAACTGGAGAGGCAAAATCAAACAAACCAAATCCCTTCCATTGTTCCTCTCTCATCGTGGTTTTAAGTATGCTTCGAATTATTTCTCCGATTTAGTTTTATTTCAATAGCTGATTCCTCTCGTATATCAACTAATTTTGTTTCTGTATAGTGTAGAAATAACTAATAACAATGTAATGCAGCGAGCTTTCTAGTTAAAATGGTTGATGTAATCCAGGCTTTCAATTTTTGTAAAAAAACTAGATACCTTAAACTACGTTAATAAGGTTTGTTTGGCATACATGACAACAAATCCTCACACTATTTAACTCTTGAAATTGGTTTATTTTCTTATTAAATCATTCGATCATAATATTATATTTCGCACCAAGGGCTGAAATTGATGAAACACGATCTCAGCCCGCAAAACCTTTTTGACCGAGGTGCGAACGCTATTTTTCAACAAACTACCCAATGCAACTAGCACCATATTACATAAAAAATCTGAATATCTTTTTTGAAACGAAAATAAAACTTTGAGGGTACGCTACGGACACTTAAGTGTTGTGGCGATACGTATCGGAAAAGAGATAACGATACACCGATAATATCGTAACAAAAATATCGATACACTTTTTCCTACATATTAGAATTAAAATATTGATAATTACGATGTATCAATATTTTTATGTTTCACCGGCCCCTGAAAACGTTTTCCGCCTTGTGGCGGCAGTGTGTCGGCCACGTTTGACGTTTGTAAAACAGGTGATTTCGTCGTAGTGTGGTAAAATACACATTTATTTTTGAAACATCAGTTTAAAGTTGAATAAACATGCAGCATTAAATCAAAGTGATATCATATTAAAAAATTTAGGCTTCGAACGGAAACAGTAGTTCCATAAAATGATATTCACTTGAAATATTTGTATTTTCAAGAATAACCGTAAAAAGATCACTTTTGTTATTTATGTACATGACTACCGATATCTTTCTTGCTTTCAACATTTTTGTTAAAATTGTATTCCCTTGATGTTAACATAAGTAAAATAAGAATTTCGGTTCTTGCTATTTTTAAGTGAGCATTATAGAAATAAGTGAGTTCCTGTAGTGTTTTTATGTAGGTTTTAAATGTTAACGGTATATTTGCTTTAGGTCAATGAAAGGTATATCTTATGCTTGGAAGAAACTTGTATTTGACAAACAAAATAAATAATAATAACTAATTAACAAATACATCAATAACTATTAACAAATAACAAAAATGCGCAACACAATTCAGTCCAAAATGAAAATAAACCACTTTCACTTCACTTCGTTTTAAACTCACGATTGAAAGAAAGTGAAGTAAAAATACAATTTTCTATTTTTTTCTATCTGGTCAAAAACCACAATGTTTACGCAATTTTCTCAACAGTTCTATTAATCGCACCAGTAACGTATTCTGGAGCCAGTGTAATTGTGACTGCATGTTCCTGCACGAGATCTTCACCCTCTTCATTCTTCTTTTCCTCCCCTTCATCTTCAATAACAGCTTCTTCTCTGATCTCTTGTGTTCCTTCTTCAAAACGGTTCTCAAATTTATCCTCTCTAATCCTTACGTCATCTTTGTTCCCGTTATTTTGTCCACTGGTCGTCTCGTCGCGCGTTTTGCCGGTCCTGCGCTCAGCGTCGTTGTTTTCTCGGTTCACCCCCGGGGTTGAGGTGTATACTTCCTCTATCCCGAAGCCACTCAGGGCCGCGTACTCTGGCAGCTCGTCAGATTCTAGACTCGAAGAGGCTGAGCTCGTACTAGGAGAGACCAGGCTTGTGGTAGAAGAGGCAAAGCTTGATGTAGAAGAGGCCAAGTTTGTGGTAGAAGAGGCCAAGCTCGTACTGGAGGTGGAGTCGGTGGTTCCTCTGTTTTCTACTTCCACACTCGTGTCTTCAAGAGAGGTTTCTGAAAAATTAAGATTAAGTAAAGTAAATAGATTTATTTGTTTTGGAAGGATTTTGTCAATAAGTATTTACATGAAAATTATGAACATATGTATTTATCCAGGGTTAATTCAATTCTACAATCCTAGTAACACTTGGTTCGTTTAGTTGTTCGTAAAACCTTCGTAACACCTTCGTGCGAAGGAAAGTAAAGCAAGATTGATCGTTCGTTTTGCAAGATTGATTGGTCAAATTCGATGAACATGTAACTTTGCTGAATTCCCACTACAATCACGTGTATTCTTAGAATATTTAACATCATATGGATTCAATTTAATATTTTATTAGATGTGAATGATAAAATTAAATGCATATAAAATTTATGATTATTGATAGGGTTATTCCACACACTAAAACAAATTTTCATTAGCGTGAACAGGTTTTAAATCCAAAATCACCAATAGCAAGTGTTTTACTTACGTCTCCAATCCTTTTCATTTTTTTATGAAATTTGTTTATTCCTTCAAAAAGCAATACAACAGTGTTATTCACAATTCATAATTTGCAATAGGAATTAGTTCCCCACATGGGTCAACTAATTCCAACATTAAAACGGACGAACGCGTTTCAGCACTTAGGCCATCTTCAGCATCCAGGGTTAATTCAAGAACTTGCACTATACACCAAACAGTTTGGTGAGTTCGGTGAATAGGATAGGATGCTGAAGATGGCCTGAGTGCTGAAATACGTTCGTCCGTTTTAATAAAAAGGATTGGAGAGGTGAGTAAAACACTTGCAATTCGCAAAAGCAATCCGTGCTTCGCAAATTATAAATCGCACAAATCGCAAATTATAAATTCCAAAATTACCGATTGTCTTTAAATGGAAATATGATTCAAGGCAAAGATCCAATAGTAAATGGTCGGATACACTTAACGTGAATTAAATCGTGTAGATAATTTTCGATTACGTTTTCCACATGTAGGAATCATGTAATATTTTCTATTATGTCAGAAAATAGTAAAATGTTTTAAGATTAAGTTTTGTATTCACGACTCCGTAAGTAACGGTTATACTATCATCGCATATTTGGAACATAAAGATCATTTTGGACGACATATTCACCACTTTTGCACGACTTTCGGACTTTTGGACGAATTTTGCTTTTTTGAACTCTCTTAAATCATTTAGTTGAATTTTGGATGTTTCTTTGACCGTGAAAGCTAACGCAAGGGAAATCGTATATTTTTATTTGAGAAAAGTTTGAATACAATAAACATTTAACCTACAAGTTTCCTTATATTTTAAATTAGAATCTTGGCACAATTTCAATTAAATTTTACCTTCGTCACTGCGGGCGCCAAACTGTCCACCAGGGAGAAATGTTGTTTTCTGGTGTGACTGAGTCGTACTCTCCTGCCTGCCTCTCCTGAATAAAAACAAATTAGTTCCATAACTCAAAGTGAGACACATTCTATATCATAACATACTCTATAATGTATTCAAACATACACGATTGCCATTCGCTTGAACCTAATATGTTTGGATGGGGAAAATATTGTATAGTTATCTTAAAAACGTAATTAAGTAAAACAATGAATAAAAAATAAACCATTTCATTATGATAACAATTCTAAGAAAGTTTAAAATACTTAAAAAATTAATATTCTTAGCCAGTGCGTAATTAGGCCTAGTTGTTTGTTTTTTTGGAGGAACTAATGTTTCCCGGTAGTTACATCTCATTCATAATCCTTCAATGAAGTGAAAATAACCCATTTCAATTAGTCTAATGTTTAAATATCTTTTCTGTATAAAATATACTTACAGATAAGGTTATAGCAGCGAATTTACAGATTCGGTGCCCATTTATTTATTTATCTCTATGACACCTTGTTCCGGACTATCATATCAGTCAATAGATAAGTGAAATACTAATGAGATTCTTGACTAGATTTAATATGATAACATTTTTACATGCTTCTCATGCATACTAAAACGGTGTTTAGCTCGCTAATAATAAAGTTTGGTCATGAAAATAAAAATAACATTTATTTTGATTAGGCCTTGTGTTTTTAGTAAAAATTCCGCGATTTTGACGAGTAGTAGTGAATGATATGTTCTAGCTCAGGGCGTATGAGGCGTATGAGGCGTATGAGGTGTATGAGACGTACGAGACGTATGAGTGCAAAGTCCAAGGTCATCGCTACGTCATCATTTCTCGCGCGCGCCACGAGTGCAAAGTCCAAGGTCATCGCTACGTCATTATTTCTCGCGCGCGCCACGAGCGCAAAGTCCAAGGTCATCGCTACGTCATTATTTCTCGCGCGCGCCACCACCGTTGCGCCGTTCGCTCGGCTCGAGCGCGCCGGTTCCTACTAGATTCTGCCGCCCTGATACTTCGGGAGAATAAAAAACTGAATAATTCGATATTCGATTGTCGATTTCGATTTATCGAATCGTTTCATTAATCGATTTTAATGTTTCTACGGTATTCTGCCCTCCTGATACATAAAAATCAATTTTGAATTATTTTCTCTTAAAAATTTGTAATTTTAAACGGTTTTCAATGGAAAATTTTGATCACGTTGAAAGCTGACTTTGCCCCTAAGAGCACGTGCAACTTTACACGTGAGCCACGTGATTTTCCGGGTATATATACCGGTCCGATTTTGAGTTTGACCAGTTGTGTTTTGAATTTTCGCTCAGTTTAGAACTTGTAAATTTTTCAATAAATACTGTTTGGACTTAGAATATTTTTAGCAAGTTTCACTTTACGACTTGTACATTTTTCAATAAATGCAGTTTGGACTTAGAAAATTTTCACTCAGTTTAGGACTTGTAAATTTTTCGATAAATGCTGTTTGGACTTAGAAAATTTTCGCTCAGTTTAGAACTTGTAAATTTTTCAATAAATACTGTTTGGACTTAGAAAATTTTTAGCAAGTTTAGGACTTGTAAATTTTTGAGTAAATAGTGTTTGGACTTAGAATATTTTTGCTCAGTTTAAGACTTGTAAATTTTCAATAAATATATCTTGAGACTTTGAAAATTGTTGGGAGTCAAGGTTTTTAGACTTGTAAAATTTTTCGAAAAAATACTTTTCGGACTTTGAAAATTTTCGATAGTCAACTTTTTCGGACTTGTAAAATTTTTCGATAAATATTTTTTCGGGACTTAGAAAATTTTCGATAGTCAACATTTTTGGACTTGTAAAATTTTTCGATAAATATTTTTTCGGGACTTTGAAAATTTTCAGTAGTCAACATTTTTGGACTTGTAAAATTTTTCAAAAAATGCTTTTCGGGGACTTTGAAAATTTTCAGTAGTCAACTTTTTCGGACTTGTAAAATTTTTCGAAAAATATTTTTTCGGGACTTTGAAAATTTTCGTTAGTCAACTTTTTCGGACTTGTAAATTTTTTCAAAAAATACTTTTTTTGGACTTGTAAAATTTTTCGAAAAATATTTTTTCGGGACTTTGAAAATTTTCGTTAGTCAACTTTTTCGGACTTGTAAAATTTTTCGAAAAATATTTTTTCGGGACTTTGAAAATTTTCGTTAGTCAACTTTTTTGGACTTGTAAAATTTTTGTAAAATCCAGATACATATTGAAATCCTGCCCTCTGGAAAAACGCCGCAATACCTCCAAACACAAATGACCGCATATCGGGGGATCTTCGTAATCTTGATATCTCGCGTGGTTATAACAAATACCTTCGGGCATGTTTAGGTATTCCTTCAACTCCAAAGGTGGCGCCGCCTCGCCGAACGAATCGAAATATATGACATAATTATCTTTCTTCGTATAACAAGTCCAATGAGTGCCGCCCGACTCGGAATCGTCTAAATTTATAATAGCGCATTCGTTTTTGCGCGGGTTCTCGGGTAAACGCTCTCTCATGAAAACACCTCGAAAATCGTCAATTTTCAACTTATCCGCCCACGTCTCCAAATCGGACATTGTCAGCGGAACTAGTTTTTTTTAACCTCTCTCGCACCGTCGAGACACTTATTCAATTTACCGTATACACGTTTAGCCAGACCGGCGCCGCTCGCGTCTTTCTCCATCAATTCGTCCAACTCATCGTCTATCAACTTTTTAAGCCAAGGTACGAACTGATTTTTCAAGACGGGCGCGACTTTGGTTTTTATCAGCGGCGACACGAATTTCTTGACATAAGGGATATTTTGTTCGGCTATCTCGAGTAGCTCCTTTAACAAGCCTCCGTCGATCATCTCTTTCAACTGCGAATAATCGAAAATCAATCGCAGCCCCCTGTTGTTTTTTAACGCCTTTTCGATCTGTTTGTTTTGATCGCCGTCGAGCGTGACTTCGATATTACCGTTTTTCAATTGATCCTTAGTCAACGTTAACACGGCGCGTTTAAGTTTCTTATGAGCTAACCGCAGCTTATTCAGTTGACCCTTGGTCAAATTTATCTTCCTCTTATGACTCGCCATATCTATATATATACGAGAGGCATTATCGAATTTATAAAAAAAGTTCGAACTCGTCGAAAGTTCGTAACGTTTTCCTTCGAAGGAAATTTTAAATTCGCTAATGTAAGAGATGAATTCCTACTGTCGCACGTGTAAAACGCAAACGGCTTCGGAGAACGTGAAGACTGTGAAAACGAAAAATAAAAGATGGTGGGCGAGTTCCGATTGCGCGGTCTGCGGGCATATTCAACCCAATTTCTCGTCATTTCTCGATTTTCAATCTTAAAAAATAAATACAATTAATTTGAACAGTTTGATGTTTTTAATTTACAAATGCGTGTTAATGATCGTTACAAGAAAAATCTGGCCTATATAGTTGGGCCCCGATTTGGGTCCCAACCAAATCTGAGCGGTACTATTAATATTTTTAAAGTATCGGTACCATCGCGGTACTAATGCGCCGTCGTAATAAAAGAACCATAATAAAATCAAAAGTACCGATACAGTACCATTTCTTATTTATTTCGAAATTATCGCGGCAATATTAAATCGGATTTTCTCATCGTTCGATATTATTAATTAGAGTCTCGTAGCTCGACATCGTATTTTTTAAACAAGTCGAAATACCTAAAGCGCTTATATAGAACGACATGACTGACGCGATTGACGTTTATCATACCGAGCTTACTTTTAAAAACCGTAATATCACGATAGTGCGCGGTGTCGATAAAATATGTCGGTTTAAAGCGAACGATATCACCCATATACTGGGATACAAGAACCCCAAAAAGGCGATTTACGATCATGTGAACGAAAAATATAAAACTACATATCGCGATTTAAAAGTCAATAATCCGAATTTACATCTAAAACGAACGCATCCCGATACGGTTTTCATAGACGAACCGGCGATCGGGGTTCTGTTGAATAAATGTGCGAAGGAAAGTGATGAGTTTCGGGAGTGGTTTTTCAAAGAACTCGAAAATATACATTCGGAACACGCCGATCGAAATATCGAGAATGACGAATCGAGCGAGTCGGAATCGGATTATGAATGGTTAGAAAGCGAGGATACCTCGGACGATCGTTTGAAAACGGAAAACGGATTATTCCGCGAGATGATAGATAGAACGCAAATACAACAAATTTTCGCCGTATCGAAGAGTGCGGATAATAACAAGGAATATAAATTCATAGACACGCAAAAACGCTCTTTTAAAAAAGCCGTCGAGGATTCCCGCGGATACGATTTATGTTTCGAAACGGAATACATAATTATCGACGACGAGAATATGATAAAAAAGGTTTTGAGAAAAATAAATAAAGAGGGTGTGGAATACGAATATAACGGAAAGAGCAAATGTATAACGATTCGCGATGACGATTTCGACCTGATCGGCCTGGTTAAAAGAACGATGTCGGAAGTGATGTTGTGGTGAAATAAATACGTTTCCGATCGCGCGAACTATATGATTTTATTTTTTTATTTTTTCGATCGTAATAAAACATTGACGTTCGATCGGTCGTTTTTCTATAGTAGGTACGAAATGAATAACAATAATAATATGGATATTGCGAGTGATGAGATTTCCGACGAAAGTTCTTCATCGTCTTATAATTCCGATGTGTCCAACACAGATGAGGATTACATGGACGATATCGCGAGTAAATTCGTTTTTAATAATCGAGAGGTTACAGTGTTGTTCGATGATGATAATAACTCTTGGTTTAAGGGTAAAGATGTAGCCGAAATATTAGGATATTCAAATTTAAAAAGGGCCTTACAAATGCGTGTTAATGATCGTTACAAGAAAAATCTGGCCTTTATAGTTGGGACACGATTTGTGTCCCAACCGAATCTGAGCGATTTTGGTGGCACCAAACCTGTTTCGCATCATAAAGGCTTAGAAATTTACATATCTGAGCCCGGATTATATGAATTGATATTTTCATCAAAGTTACCCTCAGCGAATGACTTCAAACGTTGGGTCTTCGAAGACGTTTTACCTTCCATCCGTAAACATGGTGAGTACAAACTGAGAAATAAAAACGTAGAGCTTATGGAAACGATAAGTCGGTTAGAAAATGAAAATCGTCTGATAGAAAATGAAAATCGTCTGATAGAAAATGAAAATCTTCGTTTAAACAATACGATACAAAACATGAAACCTAAACTAGCTTGTATGCCTCAAAAATCGAACCTAAGACACGTCTTTGCCGTCTTTAAACGATATTCTTATGCGGACGGTATTTATACATACTACTGTGTAAGAACTGAAGATCGGTATTTTTCTACGGTTTATAAAAAGAAAATCGATGAAGGTTATTTACTTTTGTTTTACAAAGATGAAGTGCCGAACAGTATAAACGTTTTGAACTGTGTAAAAGATATCATGAGATACCGCAATATATCCTATAAATCGCGCAATAATGTTGTAATCACGCCGTATAATTTCATAGAATTAGTAGAAGAATTCTTCAAAGATTTGAGAAAATAAATAGTAAACATTTTCCCATCCTAATAAATTCTTATTTCTCGTAATTTATTTTATTTCTTTTCTTAGCTGGTGCGTTATTTTTTTCCTCATAGAGAGTGATGGATATCGTCCCGTATTACGAAGAGAAGATCGAAGATAACCTTCTACCCCGACCGTTACGTTGTCTGATAGTAGGCTCCTCGGGCTGCGGAAAAACGAACTTGTTGTTGAATTTCATTTATAATCCGCGCGGTCTCGTGTTTAGAAATTTATACGTGTTCAGTAAGTCTATAGAGCAGCCGGCTTATGTAGAATTACGCGAAAAGTACATCGATGCTGAAAACAAGTTGAATAAGAAGATAGCATACTTTTTTAACAATTGCGAAGATTTACCTCCATTGGATGAATGTAAGAAAAACTCCCTCGTGGTGTTCGACGACTGTCTGATGGAAAAACAAGAAGCGATAAAAGACTACTTCATCAGAGGTAGACATAAAAAACTGTCCTGCGTCTACCTCAGTCAGAGCTACGGTAAAGTCGACATGCAAGTGATACGGAACAACGTCAACCTGCTATGCGTCTTCAAACAAAACAAACACTACACGAAACGTATTTACGACGATTTCGTAGGATCGGACATGACGATCGATGAATTCGAAAAGATGTGTCAAAAGTGTTGGAGCGAACCGTTCGGATTTTTGACAATAAACACCGCTAAGAAAGCGCACAACGGAAAATACATGTTCAAGTTAAAAGACGAGTTAAACGATGTTATCGAACGATAATCGACGTGTACGCATCGTTTTTAATAAACGATTCGTATACGTTATTTTATAAAAACCACGTGTACGCATCGTTTTTAATAAACGATTCGTATACGTTATTTTATAAAAACCACGTGTACGCATCGTTTTTAATAAACGATTCGTATACATAATATTTTATAAAAACAACGTGTACGCATCGTTTTCGGATTTTTATTTAAATTTATTTTTTTTCTTTATTTTTGAAAAGCGAAACTCCGGACCCTAAACCTATATATATAGATAATACGATGAAGAGGAAAAGCGATGATAAGGAGATCATCGGCACGCTGGTGAACAAACAGAAGATGGCCGATAAGATGTGGCCGCCCGACGTACGAATGGCTAAAAAATATGAAAAGTTACAAGAAAAATGGCTAGAAGACAGTAAGAAAAATCAGATACGCGAAGCTGAGGAGAGGAGAAAGCTTTTCAGTTCACACCCCGTGTTGTTAGCTAAACCGAAAGAACAATTGTTAGCGCCTCCTCCTCCGCGTGAAAACAAACCGATTACCGTCGCGGAGGCTAAGAGGTTGGATAAATTGGAAGATCGATTAAAGAGCGAATTCGACACGTCTAGAAGAGCGGAAGTGGAAAAGGTGCGCGAACAGGAGAAGCGACACGAACCCGTAGTTAAAGCTATAAAAGAACAGACGGAAACTTTAAAGACGGAGAAAAAACCCCGCGTCATTTTGAGAAGACCCACTGTCGGACAGTTCAGACCTAGAACGTCGAGCACACCCGGTAGACCTGTAGGTAAAGTGGACAAAACACTCGCGGTAGATAAAGCGGACGAAACGATAACTCCAATCGAGGACGCGGACGTATTCGACGCGTCTACAGTTTTATCGCCGCCGCAAACTTCGCAGGAATTACAGAATCGTTCTATCCGCGAATTCACCGAAAACGAGGAAATTGGTGATATCGCGAAGCAATACCTCTCGAACTGCAACGATATGAGTTTCGGCGTTTATTACGATTTCGCGAATAGCAAACTCGCGATCGGATCGCAAACCATATCCGTCGAAAACGACGATATCATACTGGACAGAACTATGGACAGATACGTAGGTAGCGAGGGACTGTGGTCGCTCTTGACCAGAGCGGAGATCCACGGCGTACAATCCACAGCCGCGGTCGGCACGACACCGAAGGAGAGACTCATAAGTATAGGCGCGTTCACTTCTCAGGACTTTGAAAAATATAAAGATATTTTAATCAAAACACACGCTCTACATCATAACAACGATCCCACCTCGCCCAGACCCAAGGCGAGCGGTGGTTGGAAATGGAAGAATTTAATAAGTGACATATGGAAAGAACTCAAACAAAAGCCGTCTTCGTCCGGCAGCGGTCTACTCGTGGATACGAACAACCCCGTGGAATATAAATATATAGACGATTACGACGAGTTGTCGGAGAGAATAAAGTTTATACAAGCCGAGGAGGAAGCGGGAAATAATAATTTTAATAACGAAAAAATCGGGATCGTCAAGTTTATAAATAACGAGATCGAAAAACTGATCACTCGGCCGGAAGGTGTTAAACGGATAAGTCGGTGTTTGTCCGCGTTGAAGGAAAAGGAAGGTGGTAAATTGACTAACACCGCGGATGTTAAGTTTCGCGTAGATAAATTGGGTTTGGCGTCGCATAGGAAGAAACGTATGCGCATGTTCGGTAGGAGATGAATATTTTATTCTTCCGAAAATTTTAAAAGTATATTTTTCATTAAGTTCGAATCGCGTTTTTTATTTTTTTTATTCGAAACCGAAAACTTAAAATCTATATATAGATATGGAGAAGTATTACGAGGAAGCGTCCGACAAGATAGAACGGTACGAATTCCATACCGTCGAACCGGTGTCCGATCTGAATTTCAATTCGCCCAATCAGATGATCACGTTCAGATTAGACGGCGGAGACGTTTTTTACGATAAGGAAATATATTTTCACATACGAGGCGAAGTGTTGAAAAAAGCGAATGGCGCGAAGTACGAGGCGACAGACCCGATCAAGTTGGTGGATAATTTCCCGGCGTTTTTATTTAAGAGAATCGAATTGAAAAAACACGGTCAGTTGATAGACTTCGTCGACGAAGTCGGTATCACGAGTACGATCAAAGCTCTGACGACATACGGCAAATCGAGCGAGAGCACTTTTCACACGAGCGGATTCAAATCTAAATTCGATAAAGGAGTCGGCAAGTTCGAAGCTTACGGCCCCTTGTCGCATCTCGGTTTAGGGTTTTTCGACGCGCTGAAATATCCGATGTACAGAGGAGGATTCCAAATAATTTTTACACGCAACGAAGATAACGACGCGATATACCGCTGGAAGGAGGGTAGCGGCGCTAACGAGAAAACCGCGGACGAGGGAAAGATACAAATCACGAGGTTCGATTTAAAAGTGCCCCTGGTCGAGTATGACGCTGTGAAAAAAGTGCCGCTCATAGAGGGACTGAGACGATTGAGTACGAAGGGCGATTTGACATACAACTATTACCAGTGGCAGTGTATCGAGAAGTTCGGTGTGTCGGGGTCTTCGTTCAGTTTCGACTTATCCGGCTTATTCGGGAATATATCCGATCCCCTGTTCGTAATCATAGGGCTAAAGACCAACCTCAAAAAAAATCAAGAGAAGGATCCGAGCCGATTCAACGCTATAAACATAAAAAACTACCGCGTCAAAATCAACGGACTAGGGTATCCGAATGAGCCGCAGAATTTGTCTATAAACGATAAGGCGTACGGTATTTTATACACGAGTTATTGCTCGATCAGGCGGGTGTTATTCGGAGACGAAGACGTTTATTTAAGCGATATCGATTTTATAGACAAGTATCCGTTGATGGTCGTCGACACGAACCACCATCCGTTCTCCAGCGATAATAGGCAAAAAGATATTAAAATAGAATTGGAATTTACGAACCCCGTCGCCAGTCCGGTCTCGGATCAGGGGACGACCGCTTATGCCGTAGTCGTTTCGGAGAAAGGTTTCACTTACGATTTGGAGAGGAATAGAATTACAATGTTTTGAGATATTTTTTAATGTGGAGATGATGTTGAAAATTGTTTTCGTTTTTTTTTTATGAATATAATTATATGTTAACTTTTTACACGCGAGAATCGAATTTTTTTTCCAAAGTGTGTAGTTTAAAGGGAGGAACGAAACGTTCCCTTTATAAAAAAAAGAAAAGAAAAAAAAGGATTTTTAAATAATAAGTCGGTTATGTATTTATTATCTTTTTTTTAATCCGTGTACAAGTCGAGTGTGACATTTAGTTTAATTATTCCGTAGACGAATTAGCATCAAGTTCTAAAGCGGACTCTCACGGTATCTTGTAGTGCCCCCAAGGGAGAGTGGTGATGCCGTCTTCTAAAATAAACCTTTTTTCGTCACTCGCCGATAATGCTTTCTTGTGCTGTTCTACACTATACAATTCATGCTTCTTACTTCTTATCACATTCATACATTTATACACGTCTCTCCGTTCGAGCAAGCATTCCTTGTAGTCTTTAAAAGTAATTTTAGTTTCCACAACCGATTTCTTAATTCCTTTCGCTTTTTTAAATGCTTTCCCCTCAAATTCATTCCCACGAAAATCTTTATACGAACTTAACCGATTGGAGTACATCTTAGCTCTGAGTCCCACATATTCGGATAATGGATCACCCCGCATTTCATCCTTAAATGTGGCGAGTATTTTTTCTCGATATATGTCATATCTTTCATCATGTTTCCTCATATCCGAGTAGAAATCCGGAGTTTCTATTAGGTATTCCAAACTGTCCGTGTCCGTATACTGCAATTTCGCTTTTTCTCCGTATTCTTTTTTAATATGATTATAATGAAAGTCGTACATCTGCGTTTTAGCGATGTCCGATATAGACATTCCTATATATATGGGTTTGTTAAATAATAAACTAGTTTTTCTCATGTGAACGGCGGAAAGATCTTCACAAAATATAGTTCTATGCTTAAAAATCGGTTTCGCCACCCATTTCTCGATCTGTTTAGTCTGCGTAGCGAGTCGTATGTCCACTCTATTTCTGACATTTTCGATGGTTTTACCGAACACTGAATTGTTTAGAAGCTTGTAAAATTGCTTTTCGGGTTTATTACTAGCGTTTTTCCAACGGCGTACATTTTTATCGATAAAATCCGACATCCAATAACTCTGACTGAAACTTAGAATTCTATGTATTTTTTTTAGTTTCAACCCTAACGAAAGATATAATTTTAACGCTTTGTAATGAACGACATATTTTTCTTTATCGTACAACGTGGTCAAGAGTTTGATCTTCTTTGAACCGGGGGGTGCCCGTCTTTCGACCGCTAGCGGTAGCTCGGAATGTAAATCGTGTAATTCTCGAGGATATTCTAAATCCACTTCGAATATATATCCTACGTCGCCATTATCGGGTATCCGCATTACATCGATTTCCTCTTCGACCCATTTAAAATTACCCGTAGGCATTTTGTGTTTAGACATCGCCCAACCGTATTGGTTCACTGCGTCCAAGTACATGAGATACGTTATAGGCTTACTCTCATCATACCCATCGACACGCGGGTTATTCGCTTTCGCGTGTCTGTTCGTCACTTGAGCTAAACCGCCTCTAATCCCCCTCGTGATCATGAGTATCATTTCGTAGTCGTACAAATAGTCTAAAACCACTCCGCTTTCTTTTAATAATATGCTCCACGCCAGACCCGGCGTTGTAAAGTACCACGCTAAATCCAATCCGTATGATCCAAAAGAAATACTTCTAAAATATTCCATCACATCGGCTAGTAATAAAACATCGAGTCTGTTATAAAACAGTGTATATTCTTTCATATTCTTTATTTTAAATGTTTTCCAAACCAGTTTCGCGTGTTCATAATCCCACGGACTAATACCTTGTTCGTTCAACTCATTATAAAATTTTTCTATCGGTGGTAAACTAGTCTCGAGATATTTTTCATCATCGTCCATATAATCGTACGGATAAACCCCTTTTCTAAATAATAACTTCATCGGATCGAGATTTTTATATTCATGTAAAAATAAATCAAATTTCTCTTGAAATTCTATACTCGATTTATATTTATGCAACTCAGGTTCGAATAGTTTAAATCTAAAGTTTTTGTCTTGTATAGCTTCATAATATTTTTTTTGATGGTCGGACCAATTATTCATATCTTTATTTTTGAAAGAGTCTTCTAAAATTCCTCCATTATCCCAATCGGAATCTGAATCGGAATCTGAATCGCAATCATTTTTTCTCGATCTGATATCATTATATTTATTTCTTATCTCATCTCTCTCCTTTAACCATCTCGTATAATACTCTTTTTGTTCCTCAGGCATTCCATACTTTTTTACATTTCTAAAGTAATATTCATTCAATCCCTTAGTTAAATCGTCTAACGAATAAAGTGTAAACTTATACGAGTCTAAAAATCTCGCTTTTATTCCGATCCCGAAATCGACAGTATACGAGATATATCTCTCTTCGTTATTCGGAATGATATCGATACGCGTATTTTCATCTAATCTCAACATTTTTATTATTAAATGCGTATCGTAACCGCTCAAGTTATGGATAAATATGGGAATAAACTTCGGAATTTTAAAGTTCAAATTACAAGACTGGTGCGCCGCACCTCTATACTCTCCTGTCAGATGACAATGATCGCGAACGCGGATATCCTTTTTTCCATGATCGAGACGAATAAACCGATAAGGCCGTGTGAATAAGTTAGCGATATCCCCTTCATCATCATTTTTTTCATCAATATCATCTTTTTCATCGGTTTCGAATTCATTCCCGCATATGTGACATATTTTAGCATCTGAAAAATCTTTTTCTTGTCCAGCGGTTAGAGGAAGCATGGGTTTTTCGTTGTTTTCATAATAATCTTTAATCGCTTGCAATTCAGATTTAAGCGTTTTAGCAAACTGTTTCCCAGCGTCGGTCCCGCAGTATAAAATCGGTTCTTTATACTCGCCGAAGGTATAAACCGTGTAGAGACAGAAGGATCTCGCCACATGATGTTGATATGTGTCGGTGTAAGAAACATATTTCGCATACCCCTCGGGTGTTCTTATAGTGTTAGGCGGTTGACACGTAGCTTCGTTTTCAGCGACTTTTTCGATTAATTTCATCTTCGGCGGTCTACGCCTCTCTACATTTTCTAATAAACACTCAAAATCCGCGTACATAACGAAAGGAATTTTCATCCGACATTTGTAATCTTTAAATTTTATAACTTCCCCTTTTCCCGGTATATTTACTTTTACGGAGTCGTGTTCTTTACAATACTCTTTGTGTCTAATCAATAAATCTTCTCTACCGAAATATTGCAGGCATCGTTTGCATATGTAGATTTTATTACATCTTTTCGTCATCTGAATACGTACCAGTTTTTCCAGATCTTTAATATAACAATAATGCGATTTTTTTCCTTTTTTAATATATAAAAGATCGATATGCGTATCCTTTTCTTCATCTGTCACTATCAGCGGATATATATTATAGTTACTATTGTAACCGTAAACGTTTATCGATATTCCGCTTCGCTTTACGAATTTTTTTACATCGTCCAAGGCGACTGGAAACTCAATGTCTTTCATCGCATCGACAAACTCGTTTTCATATCGTTTATATTTTTTAACTCTATCAGCATGTCGATTAACGGGGTGTAAAGCGGATAAAATCGCCCACAAAAAACATTTTTCATCTTTGTTTTTTTAAATTTATTATAGCTTTTTTATTTTTTATTTTATCCGGAAGATCGATGTAACTCGATCCTCTAAAAGGCGAGTATCTGTTAATCGCTAAATCTAGTCCTTCGATTTCGTAAAGGCTCCATCCGGATCCTCTCGCTTCAAACTCCTCCATATTCGTACATATTGTATCTCTCATCATCCTCAATGTTTGTTTCAAATCGGTAGTACTGTATGCTCTAAAATTTTCAGTTCTAAAAAACATCTTCTCTATTTCACATTTGTCACTCGCATTACGCTTATACTTTGCGATAAAAGTCAAATTAAACTTAATATTATGTTTTGAGAGATAATCTTCTATGAACTTTATGATCGTATCGATAAATCTATTAATAAAAACTTTCGGATCTTTTATTCCGTGAATATTTTTAAAGTGATATGTAATTAACCTACTTTCAAAAGCCGTTTCTTTTAAAATAATCTCATTTTCAGTAACGGGTGGAAGTTTATCGCTTTTTACAGGCTTCACTAGATTAATAATCGTGCTCATCGCTAACAATGCGGCGCCGTGTAAAACGTTAAAAACGGAATTATTTTTATTAGTAGTAGGTCGTATATCGTGTCTGCGTTGTTTGGCTGAAGTCGGTCCATCTTCAACATCATCGTGTCTCTCGATATCCGTTTTAGCAGTCGAAGTCCGAGCCGGGGCGTACTGAATAACTGAAGGTCTGCTTTGATAATCTCGAGGATTGAAATTTTCGATAGGAATCAAGTCGGGTACGGGCCGCTTTAATCTATTGACCCCACTCGTACTCGGTTTAGCTAAATCATTCGCATTACATTTTTTCACGTGTCGACTAAAATGTAAACTTGTGATTTCTTTTCCACATTTATCACACGTCTTCTTCTTATAACGCGTATTATCTCGTTCTGGATTCGATGAACATCTTTTTACATGGTAGGATAAGTTTGTCTTCGATATCAGCTTGCCGCAGAAACCACATTCAATTTTGGAAGTCATTTTTTTTCACCTATAACAGAAAATAAAAAGATTAGTTATCAATAAAAAATTAAATTCGAATGAATTCTTACAAATAATATTTATTTAAAAAATATTTATCGAAAAATTTTACAAGTCTAAAAAAGTCGACTACTGAAAATTTTGAGTCTCAAAAAATATTTATCGAAAAATTTTACAAGTCCGAAAAAGTTGACTATCAAAAAATTTCAAAGTCCCGAAAAAATATTTATCGAAAAATTTTACAAGTCCAAAAAAGTTGACTATCGAAAATTTTCTAAGTCCCAAAAAAATATTTATCGAAAAATTTTACAAGTCCAAAAAAAGTTGACTATCGAAAATTTTCTAAGTCCCGAAAAAATATTTATCGAAAAATTTTACAAGTCCAAAAATGTTGACTACTGAAAATTTTCAAAGTCCAGAAAAAATATATATCGAAAAATTTTACAAGTCCGAAAAAGTTGACTAACGAAAATTTTCAAAGTCCCGAAAAAATATTTTTCGAAAAATTTTACAAGTCCGAAAAAGTTGACTAACGAAAATTTTTAAAGTCCCGAAAAAATATTTATCGAAAAATTTTACAAGTCCAAAAATGTTGACTAACGAAAATTTTCAAAGTCCCGAAAAAATATTTTTCGAAAAATTTTACAAGTCCGAAAAAGTTGACTAAAGAAAATTTTCAAAGTCCCGAAAAAATATTTATCGAAAAATTTTACAAGTCCAAAAATGTTGACTACTGAAAATTTTCAAAGTCCCCGAAAAGTATTTTTTGAAAAATTTTACAAGTCCAAAAATGTTGACTACTGAAAATTTTCAAAGTCCGAAAAGTATTTTTTCGAAAAATTTTACAAGTCTAAAAACCTTGACTCCCAACAATTTTCAAAGTCTCAAGATATATTTATTGAAAATTTACAAGTCTTAAACTGAGCAAAAATATTCTAAGTCCAAACACTATTTACTCAAAAATTTACAAGTCCTAAACTTGCTAAAAATTTTCTAAGTCCAAACAGTAATTATTGAAAAATTTACAAGTGCTAAACTGAGTGAAAATTTTCTAAGTCCAAACAGCATTTATTGAAAAATTTACAAGTCCGAAACTGGCTGAAAATTTTCTAAGTCCAAACAGTATTTATTGAAAAATTTACAAGTCGTAAAAATGTTAAAGTCTTAATAAACCAAAGTCGGCACTTACCTCGAGAACTGTCGAGACGATCTTCAAAACACAACTGGTCAAACTCAAAATCGGACCGGTATATATACCCGGAAAATCACGTGGCTCACGTGTAAAGTTGCGCGTGCTCTTAGGGGCAAAGTCAGCTTTCAACGTGATCAAAATTTTCCATTGAAAACCGTTTAAAATTACAAATTTTTAAGAGAAAATAATTCAAAATTGATTTTTATGTATCAGGAGGGCAGAATACGGTAGAAACTTTAAAATCGATTAACGAAACGATTCGATAAATCGAAATCGGCAATCGAATATCGAATTATTCAGTTTTTTATTCTTCCGAAGTATCAGGGTGGCAGAATCTAGTAGGAACTGGCGCGCTCGAGCCGAGCGAACGGCGCAACGGTGGTGGCGCGCGCGAGATATAATGACGTAGCGATGACCTTGGACTTTGCGCTCGTGGCGCGCGCGAGAAATAATGACGTAGCGATGACCTTGGACTTTGCACTCGTGGCGCGCGCGAGAAATAATGACGTAGCGATGACCTTGGACTTTGCACTCATACGTCTCGTACGTCTCATACACCTCATACGCCTCATACGCCTCATACGCCCTGAGCTAGAACATATCATTCACTACTACTATAATGTTCTTTATCCATAAACTCACCTAGGAAACGTGTACTGTTTCTTCTTGTTGGGGAACAAGTTGAGGTGGACTATCATGTGGTTGTCGTTCGGTTTAGCGCCGCCGATGATGGGAGGTCGTCGGGGCGCCTGCGGGCGCCAGCGGGGGCGCTCCGTAGTCTTGGGACGCCACTTGGGATCCAGCCTGCCCCGCACCCGGCCAGGGGTGGAGGGAGATATACTCACACCGTCTGGTAAAAAAATAGGAATTTAAAAAATCTTATTGAAACATAATTTTAACTTAAAAATCTAATATAGAGGTGCTAAAAACTAAGAAGAAATAGAAACCGAATCGGTTGTCATTGTAAACGAGATATTGCGTTTTATATTTTGCACGATGAAAATCAATACAGTGGTCAGTTTTAGCAGGTCTATAAAACAATTTTTTACATATAAAATAACTTTTTTAATAATTTTTTCTTGCTCAACAATTTTTTCATAGAGACTTATAGTAAAAACTTATAGGTAAATGAAACATAAATGGATTGAGCTGTTAGTAAACCTTTCTTAGATACTCTAAAAAGTTCTTTTTGTTTCTTGCAGATGTTGCAGTTGGTATATTCCCCGGAGCATTGGCTGGTTTAGTCGCTACGGTGAGCGAGGGTGCAATCGTGCTCGTATTTACGAAGCTCTTAAAGCGTTTGATGACTCCATATGAGAACTTGCACACTCTATACCCTGATTACCGGAAGAAGGCGATCAGTGGAGCGAGCGCTCGGCAATTACAGTAAAACATTATTCACAGCACCATAGAAACGTTGAAAACGCGAAAAAAAAATTTCAGTAAACGTTATCCCAATGATCAATAAATTACCTTTTTTAGCTCAAGTTTCGAATAATTTTATACCTATTCCCTGAAATATTACAGCAAGCAATTTTTAAACACACGATATTTATTCCTTGGTCTTATTAAAAATAACTCTGCTTAGAAGCATCAGAAGAAACAAAACTGTATAGGAAGTTTAGTAGAGTATTCATAGAATCCAAAAAATGTAGATACTTGTAATAAACATTAATGACGTTATTAATTTATTGGAAACGGATTATTTTTTAATGCCACTCGCTACATAGACTAAACATAATAAGTTTTAATCAATCTAATGATTATTTGAAATGAGTCAAAATAAGTATTACCACTGTTTTTTTACAAGTTTATGGAAAAGGATGTTTTACTACCATGCCGTTGCTCCACCGGACACCTTCTTTCAAAGAAAGAAAGGTAAGGAAAAAATAGTTAATTTTTATGAATCAAATTGTTTAATTTGAATGCTTTTCTTTGTAACTGCTTAACCGTTAGTCCCAAAAGTCCTACTCACATGGTTTATTTTTTCAATATTTTTAAAGAGGTACAGTTAACAGATTATTTTCGTGAAACAACTATATGACGAAGAAAATAATTTTTTGCCGTTAAAACATTCATGTCCCTCCCAACCAAATGGGGTAGTTCAGGTTATCTATATATGTAAATAAAATATAATTAGGAAAAAGGGCATTTGGGACACTGTATATTTAAATCATTAATTGTGTAAGTGTCAACATGCAATTAATCACTAATAAGTCATTTTTCAATATGAATAATCAGAAAATATTTGGTTACCAACTAGTATTATTTTCTCCTTATGTTGCTCTTTATTTCTAATCAATTCATAATCAATGCTAGTCTCGTTTTTTTTGTTATATGTGAAGAGAAAATGTTTAATTATGGAAGAATTCTTACTGGGATTGAGGACTGTGAGAACACTTGTTCCCGTCAGGGTTTAAGGGTTCCACGAATTGATTATTTATGGATCAGCACACTCAAACGTATTTTAGAGTCTGAAGTTGTACAAATCTTTTCAACAGAAATGGGAATCTCAAGAAATAAATAAATAGATTAAAATATAATATAACTGCCTCGTAAAAGGTAATTTCGAAAACGTAAAGAACTAAAAATCCATTAGAGTCAAGGCTAAGCATATAGAATAACTTCAAATGAAAAAGCTCTCCTCTCTTTTTAAATTAAATTCCTAAAGACCTTTTCCAATTTGGATGTTCATTTCCAATTATTGTGTTTATTGAACGTTTTCACTCATTGAAATAGTGTTACAGCTTCGTTAATAATTAATTTATTTACATTTATTTACTGATTTTAGTGATCCGACCATGTTAAGCTGGTCTCTATATGAAAAACCACAGTACAGAGAAAATTGTATTTGGTTTCTCAAACGTCCAGATAAATTAAAATATTCTAACGAAGTACCGTTTTAAGTCAGTATTTTAGGTCATAATATGTAAATAAATAGATCTGTGGATTTCTTTAAATTAATTTTTTAGTGTCGTGAATCATGGTTATTTGCAATCAGCTTATATTTATTATTGTTTTGTCAGTTATATTACTTGTGATGACATATCAAAAATCTTTTGTTGTCAGTGCAGATTTTTTGTTTGGCGCCCGCTTAACCTGAAATACTACCAAACATACAAGAGTGCACTGCGAATTGCTGGTCAACTAATTGTAGTATTTAACTTCCTTCTCTTTTACGAAGCTGAAACACATTTAGCTCTAATACCATGAATCAAATCATACATTGCTAATTAACTGCATAAATTCAATAATCAACCGAATTTCACTTGAGCGCAAGCTATAATTAAAGTTTTAAAAGTCGCTTTCATTGTTCCAACTATCAAAATCCAAGAGTATATTATAAACGATATTTCACACGGATAAACAATTAAGATTATAAATTTGATTAAACAAAAAATTAATGTCGTCATATCTTAAAGTTTATCACTGGAGTATGGACAAATGAATAAATAATAATCATAAGGTTATGACGTTGTTCCGAATTAAAGAATGGTCACATGTATTACTAAAGGTACTATCATATAAATGTTAAATTATTCATTGTAGAGGATAGAAGATCTTTTGTAAATAATCTATTTAAATTATTCATCCTGGCCACAGCGTTAGTTTATAATACAATCGACAAGTTTAATGGAAAAGATAAATTATTATAGGATAAACACAACTTTTAAAATACCCCCGTTGCAGCAGACCTGCATACTCAGCGAATTTCAAGTGCAAAACAACATATTTCGATCCAACAAAGCGAGATTTGACATGTTTTTGTAAGCTCCATAAGAATAACATGGGGAATGAGTATGGAGGTTTGCTGCTACAGGTATATTAAAACTGGGTGGTTTTAATTCAATATTTAGTAGATCTGAACTAGAAGAAGCCATTTACCAAGTTTTATCAAGATATGTTGAGAAATAAGCGAGATATAGAATTTTACTTATTTCCCATAAGGTTAACATTGGGACAACGTACTGCGTTTACCACTTTCAATATCTCGGCAACCAATGGACATAGAGCCATAATTCAAAATACTAAATTGTTTGTTTTTTTGGGCTGAATTCAATGGTGCCAATAAAAATTTGAAAAATTTTATTTTTCTATGTAAAAATCTCAAAAAACCCATTTTTGGGGGGGTTTACCCCCTTTACCCCCCCTTCCGGTGGTCCGATCGGGCTGGTTTACGAACTCGTCCGAATAATTACTACTTTACACGTCTATGCCAAATTTCATTCCGATTGGACCATTTTTGCGCAAGTTATCGTGCTTAAAGACACATATATATATAGATATATAGATATATATATAGATATATAGATATATATATATATATTTATGAAAGTGAACGAATGGTGTTTTTGGCATCTGAGGACCTCAAAAAGAAAAGTTATGATGGTTTTAGGCTTAGGTCTTAACATGAGACCTACGGTAACAGCTTCTTCCCTATAGGGGAAATTCGCTAAAATGCACTTAATTGGTTAAAAGTTCAAGATAATTGGCTTGTCATTGCTAAATACAATATTTGATTACTCGACATCGTTAATTTTAATTGAGATTGGATTTTTAGATATTCCAAATATGTATTTTATAATTAAAATATAAGTTACATCAAGCGAAAGCACATCCTATAACTTCTATTATTAATCTCACAATATTTATTGACAATAGAAGAACATAAGAAGATTAGAAATTATTTGAGTAATTGAATTAGTCGCAACTTGTGCAAAGCCAAAACCAGCCGTAATAATAAATCCATTCGGACAATTACTCCATTCTTTAACTGTTGTCTATAAGAACAAAGTAATAGAAAATTTTTGTATAAAAATTACTAAACATTAATAACTGTAAGTTTGGTCGACGTAAAAAAAGGAATGTTAGATGATAAATATATACTATATACGGGAAAAGCATTAACAAAAACTGTAGTTGTAAAATAATAAATAATAGAATGCAGATATTAATAAATATTGCCAAACCACGTTAGGCACATTTGCCTCGTTTGTTACTTGACTGGTTTGGGGGTTTGTATGAGTCATTTCCAATACGACTAATGCCCCTGCAGTCACGTAGTAAATGCAAAAATCATCTCTATTGGACTTCCCCTTATTGAAAAATGATTTCGTTTCAACTAACTTCGTTCCTATTGCTTGTAGGCAATGTAGGGTATTGTAGTTGTAATTGTTTTGTAACAATTATAATCTCATTGATCTCAACAATTTCACATTAGCTTTCAACAATAAATCGAATATTTTCACGTTGTACACACACATTTCAGTCGAAGGGTGAGAATTATAAATATAAAAATAGATGGACCTTTTTATATAAACATGATTATGAACTATAAGATTGAAACGTAATGGGGTGTCAATACCGGTTTTCTATGACATTAATTAATGGTTTAAAGCTCCTAATATTCGTGGGATTCAAATTAAGACAGAAATATTATTTTCTTCTGCCAATTCCATACCCACCCCATTAAATATTCTGAGCTCCAACGTTTTTGTCAAATCAACATTTTTTATGATTTGATCTAGCGTATTATGTTACGCTAAGTTAAAAAAAATACTTTGTTCACTTCTATTTTTTATTTTTTATGAAATAAATGATAAAACTTTCATTAAGATGTTTAACTAGATTTATTTTAATTAGTTTAGTTAGTTTATTTCAAGAGAGGTAAGTATTATATTTTATCAAAACATTCCGTTTATTCCAGGATGAGACACCTGAGGCTGTTCCTAAAAACAAAACAAAACATTGGAACGCTTTAGAATATTTACATAAAAATTAAAAATAAGGGTGCTATCAGCCTTTTATATGTACCTGGTTGATCAGATTCCATCGTGACAGGGTAGATGTCCAGGGTGACGCTGAGAGGTTTGTCCTGAGGGGGCGGAGTGGTCGGCCTCTGGTTGGGGAGGGAGGGCGGAGGGTGGAAGATCGCCACCGTGTGACTACCGGCCGTGGAGTAGTCATTCTCTGAAGGCATTGGGGCGTACAGGTCCATAGGTACTGAGGAAGAAGGAACAAACGAAACCGGTTTCCTAAACCTAGGTCCTACATCAAAACCCGACTTTACAGGTATGAGCCTGTTGATTTCTGACGGGTTTGCAGGTCTAAACTTCAGGAAAGGATCGGTAACGTAAGCGTGGCCGTTGAAAAAAGGTCTGGCTTCCTCGTTATTTTCTGAACTGGACACTATAATCTCTCCTGGCCTTCTCAGTCGGTCCACCGGCATGACGTAAGTACCACTCACCTTCATCATGTTGTTTCGGTTGGTCATGACACGTTCAGAGCTTTCAGTCGGATTTACCCTCTCCTTACTATTGAGGAATTTCAGAATATCTTCGAAATTCGTGTAGTTTTTAGGAACTTTGTAAGGTGACAGTTGAGCGTAGCTGTCGGTGAAATTAGGAAAAGGAGTGAAGGCGTAGGGAGGCGGCGTGAAGTTAATTCTTGGCCTAGGGTGTTCAGAGAAGTCGTCGTTACTCATGTCTGCAGGGATTGCGAAAATATTCGTCTGCTCTGGAGTGAGATCTTCTCCACTTCTATCGTCGGCTGCAACTGACGTCGGTTTTGGAAGACTATAGTAAGGATAAGGAGTAGACACAGAGGGCCATCTACTTCTTCCCATCCTGTCGCTTTTCTCTTTTATGTTGTCTGGAAAGTCCATTTGAATTTCAGTACTCTCTTCCTCGTACCGTACTCCATTGCTAGATTCTTCCAAGGTTTTGACGTCGTAAGATACAGTTTCATCGCGGAGACCAGGGGCCTCTGAGAGGACTAGTATTGGAGGAGGCTCTGTACAATCCAAGCCGAAGGCCAGGACTCTGGTGGAGCAGTTGTGGGTGTGTGTTCTTGCGACGCTTTCATCTGACGAAGATATGTTCGCTATCTCCGGGTAAGGAAGGGACTGCAGGTTGTTCCTTGACCTCGAGGCGTACTGAACCATTGGGAAGATCACCTGAAATACAAAAATAAATTAAAGTAGTCATTATAAACAAAGGTTTTCATAGCAAGCCTCTTTTTACGTAACACATGTTTTATAAGGCAGAGGAATATTTTAAAGTAAAGAGCAATTTAAATTTTGTGAGAGGAACTGTAAAAGGGTGGTTTGCCAAATACAGTGGAACAACACGATAAACGTTGGAAATTGTTTCTTAAGAGGGTTCCCTACTTCCCCAAAATATGCCTAAAACACGCTCCGCGCGGTGTCATTTAGCGCTTACAGTTTCCAAAATAAAATTTATTTAACATAGTATTTCAAAGACAAAGAGTTGTAGAATGTTAATTGCTGATCCAAAATTCGTTAACGGATTCTGAAGATATATTCCGTTGTAGCATAGAAAAATTTCTATGGTTGTAGGTGACCAACTTTAACGCCAAGTATCTTTTCAATGAGTGAGTATAAACGAATTTGGAGAAGCAATAAACACTCTGCAACTCGTTATCTTTACAATGCTATTTCCAAATAACATTTATTTTAAGAATTGGAGACGCTAAATGACACCGCGTTTACCCCTGCAACGGCTTGCGCAGAGAGAAGTGCACAAATTTAACATGGGGTCTTATGGAACCGCAGTTCCAAAAGTCGCCGCTAGTGTCGCAGAAAAACGAAATCTGCCGTGGGTAGGGAACCCTCTTAATATTATTGAGTTTTGCCTTTTGCCTTCTATAATAAAGCAACCGGGCAAATATTAAACAGTTTTAAAACATTGAGCTACACATTGAATAATTGCTGAACATTGAGGTAATGTAGAAAATATGCAGGTTTTAATATGAAGTTGGTGTGTGTTGGTTCCATGCGTTTGTTATACAATTTTCATGACCGATTAGTCCGTAACACGCACTGTCCGTTGCAACGCTGGATCTAGGTTTCGGCTAGTTACCATCTTCTGCTAGTCTTAAGTGGCTTTCGGCAAAGCCAAAACCAAGGCCCAAGGTTTCAACGGACAGTGCGTGAGACGGGTTACACCGGTCGTGAAAATTATACAAATTTTATTTACCATATTGGTTTACCGTAGGTGGCTAAAACTCCCTATTCTGAAGGCCCGTTTTCATTCAACATTATTGAAACACTTCCTATTTCACAATTTTTCACCACTGTACCTCATAAAAAAACAAAAAAAATCATCCCAAAAGTTATTAACTACTACTAACTTTATATTTACTCGAAAGAACACTATTTTCCACTTAAATGTGATTTATTTGTTTTCAAAATAATTGTTTACCTCGCGTGAATGCAATAAAAACACGCAAATCAAGATTTACAGTACGAGGTTTTAAGAGAAATAAATACTACAGTGAAATAAAACTTACCGCAAAAGCAACGACGATAGCGATAGCTAAGACGAACAAGAGCCTTATCCTGCTGATGCTGTGCATCTTGGGGTCGGGGCTGTAGGCGCTGTAGATGCCGAACCTGCGACTGGCCTCACTGCCCTCTGACGGCACGTCCCCCAGCACTCGGTCGTCCATGTCCACATGCTACCTCTGCAACTGGAGAAGCGATAAATGCCATAATTAGAGGTGTGCGTGTAGTGATTATTGAAGTCGAGTCAAATCGAGTTTTAAAAAAATACTCTTGAGTTTTTTCGAGCCGATTTTTCAACGGTAAAAGTTAATAGTTAGTTACATATTTATAATTGATCACATAAAAAGAATTTTTTTTATTTAACTGGGAAGTTTTCCTATGAGTTGAAAGCAAACCTGATTTCAAATGAAATGAAACGGTGACTCAGGCCATATAACATGACTTTATATCATTACTCAACATTTTATTAAAATTCAGCCTTAGAAGGTAAAAACCAAGCTATAACTGCACTTGTTTACTTTTAAAAAGAGTCTTTGTAACATATTTTATAGGTTTAAAAATTAAATTTAAATCAGTCTCATTGAGCATATGTGATAAAATATCTTAATCTATAAAAAGAAAAAAAAGACAAAACTAAACTGATTGATATTAATAACTAAAAAAACATTTTAATTTAAGTAAAATAACGTTCATGACTGGTGTTGAGAGTGTGAAAAACGGCCGTGTAAAGCGATCGCGCGTACCGATTCCGGGCGTCACTACTCCACTCGAACTTCGGAGTATTTTTCAAAACTTCGAGTCAAGTCGACCAGTGATGTAAAATCGGCTCGAGAAAAGCTCAATAATTGAGTACTCACACCCCCCTAGTCATAAAGCTGGTAGCAACAGCACTAAAGACATGTGGGGCTATAGAAGACAGTTTTCTATAGCTCTGATTAACATTTTTGTTAGTTTTTGGTAGTACATTCTCGCCGAGGCGCCTCACGGAGACGTCTGAGTGTTGGGTTTAAATAGGACCGCGCAAGAGCGGGCTGGACGGAGCGGGGTAGTGTTGTTGTTGTTGTTAAGATGTTATCCCTCAATAGCCATAAATAAAGTTTTATGTACCCTGAACAATTCGATTGTAAAGCATTCAGTGATTGTTACGGTAAAAAAATCTAAAAGTATTTTTTTAAACCGTTTTTTTTAACTAGCTTATATGTTATTAACTACTTGAAGGCCAGTACACCCATTAAATTCTACCGAATACAAGAGTGATCAAGGTCTCGCCCTGTCTAAGCTAGAGTGTACTTTCCCTAATAGGTTTAAGTAATGAGGGTAATAAAGATCCATTGCAAACACCTTTATTCCAGTTTCAGAGGGTAGGGCAGGGGGTATAGTTTTCAATTCTGAATATTGTACAACTATAGAAAGTACATCATTCGTAAAAGTACTAATAAAAGTACAAGAATTGTACTAATATTTTAGTATAATATTTTCACATCTACAGAGTGAAGAATGTTTATTTGAATTTGTATCATATTATTTGCAGTTTTATGGGTTTTATTTGCATAATAGTTGGAACATAGTCCTAACATAAAATTGGATCCAGCTATACGACTTTGTAGATAAAATAAATTAATGTTTGAGAGCTTAAGAAAGTCTCTACCAATGATAGGGACGTAAACATTAAGAATGCCTATTTGAATTTGTGTCATATTATTTGCAGTTTTATGGGTTTTATCAGCATAATAGGAAGTGGAACAGAGTCCTTAAATGAAATTGGACACAGCTATACGACGTTTTAGATATAATAAATTAATGTTTAAGAGCTTAAGAAAGTCCCTACCAATGATAAAAATACATATATTTTTCTTAAAAATTCGGAGCTTAAAAAAATTCTAACAGATTAATAGAAAGTTTTTAAGGCTTATTGATCTATTTTAATTATTCTTTTTTTCCCTAATAGAACGCCATTTGTAGAGAACGTTCAGCTGCAAAATGACTGAATGGTCTTAATTAGCAACCGTAAAGTTTGTCGGCTGCTGAGTCATTCACTTGGGTGCAAATGGCCAACCAATTACGAATAAGTGATCTTAGAAAGTTCAACAAAAAGGTGCAGCTAGCACCAGTCTTTGTTGGCTGGTGTTGTAAAAGTCTGTCGACTGAGAAAGTTGTCAACATTTTTATGGGACATTTTTATGGGGCTAAATGGTTTGTTTGCGGAAGCAAGAAACTTCATTCACAAAGAAGTCCAAAGGAAAAAACTATTGAAATAATGAAAAAAAATTAAAATCTAAATCATGGGTTATATTTTATTGGGGTTGTCGTGTTTCTATGACAACCTCAAGTAGTTGTTGGCTCCACCCGTAAATCATACAACAAACTGGTAATACGTATGTCATGTACATTAAGTAAATAATACCAATCAATTGCCATGCAGTTTTTAGGCAGGCTTACGTTATTATATTGTATACATTCAGTTTTTCAACTAGAAAATATGATATCAAACTACTTGAAGTTGACCTTTTTTTTAAAGAAAACACATTTTTTTAAACCACACACATTTGTACTTTTTCTACAAATATTTGTTCAATTTGACAAAAAAAACTTCAAAAGTAAAAGAAAGTTAAAATTTTGTTTTTCTTTTAATAAAGCTCAACTGGAAGTAGTTTAATAAAATTTAAGCTAACTAAAAACCCGATTTTATTTTAGACGATATTATTAAATAAGCAAGCTAAAAAAGTGCAGGCAATTCATTGGTATTATTTACTAAGGGTTCTTATTTTGCCAGATCAAAAAAGTATTTCATAAAAAACAAACCGCATCGAGACAATGTAGTGACCAAACTTTGGCCGTAGACCACTGTATAGTTCGATCATTATACTTATACCACTCAACATCGGTTCAACGATAGGACCCAGAGCCTAAGTTGAATTGAGTTTGCCTCTTGTTTGGAGACAATCCTAAACTTTAACTGAACTCTGCTGATTTCACTTGACACGTCGTCGCTTCCGCGGTGGTTTGAATTTATATGCAGCGTGAGAAATCTCATCAATGAGACGACGGAATTCGCCTCAGGTTTCCAAAAATAATTCTGTGTTTTGAATATTTGAAGACAGTGGGATTAAATCAATTGAAATACCGACGGTATCAGTAATATGATTTTACTTTGACGCTTTTTCGAGTGAGACTTTGACAAAAAAAAGAGAGCTAGCTTTTAATACGTATTTTAATAACTACATCGAATAAAAGTAAAAAATTAATATTAACTCTAAAATCAACAACAAGAAAGTTTAATGTAACGATTATTTTTTATTGAATTCGAAAACAGTGAAATTTAATTTTTTGAAATGCAATACCTGCACTACCGCCACTGTACTAATAAATTACTTTATCTACGACCATTGCAATAAGCACCAATTATGGTATTACAATAAACATTATAATGATATACATTTAAAAACCAAAAACCAAGCAGTACTCTAATGACGACTTTAGAGTACTGGAGTCACTTTAGAGTACTGGTTCTAGACCAATGAGAGCTCGGCATTTGACGGAAGTAGTGTCATAATAACTATTACGCAATTCGCACATCAGCTGATTGTTGCGTTACCATTCATGTTTGAGTTTACTTATCCCATCAGCTGATTGTTCCACAACGATTCATGGTTCAGTCTGCTTATTTGCCTAACCTCAAATTTTAGTTGACCTATTCCATCATTAGTAAAAGTCATGAGTTTTGTTTAACTTCGGGGGAAATTCTGTCGTATATTGTTGGTCGTAGATAAAATAGTGTATGCAACGATTGTATTATGCCTTTAAGCCACTCGTGAGATATTTAGAACACTCGCTTCGCTCGTGTTCTAACTTACATCTCACTCGTGGCTTAAAGGCATTCATTATACAATCGTTGCATAAACTACTATTATCTACGACCATTGCAATAAGCACCAATTATGGTATTACAATAACCATTATAATGATATACATTAAAACACCAAAAACCAAGCAGTACTCTAATGACGACTTTAGAGTACTGGAGTCACTTTAGAGTACTGGTTCTAGACCAATGAGAGCTCGGCATTTGACGGAAGTAGTGTCATAATAACAATTCGCACATCAGCTGATTGTTGCATTACGATTCATGTTTGAGTTTACTTATCCCATCAGCTGATTGTTCCACAACGATTCATGGTTCAGTCTGCTTATTTGCCTAACCTCAAATTTTAGTTGACCTATTCCATCATTAGTAAAAGTCATGAGTTTTGTTTAACTTCGGGGGAAATTATGTTGTATATTGTTGGTCGTAGATAAAATAGTGTATGCAACGATTGTATTATGCCTTTAAGCCACTCGTGAGATATTTAGAACACTCGCTTCGCTCGTGTTCTTACATCTCACTCGTGGTTTAAAGGCATTCATTATACAATCGTTGCATAAACTACTATTATGCTTTCCTACATATTGCTTAAAGAGATAGCAAAAAAATAATATCTTAACAATAATTGAGTGTTTTACAGTTAAATTGTTCAGGGTACATTAAATTTTATTCATGACTATCGAGAGATAACGTCTTAAAAGCACAAAAATAAAAGTAAAAATTGTTAAAAGAATTAATTAAAAAAACAGCTTTAGAAGGTGCATATATTTAAAACATATGTCGAATACTAGCACTAATATTTTCACGTGAGCAGATGTTTTTTAAATCCCTTGTAATAGGTTATAAATTTTAACAGTTGCTGTACGTTATTCATTTTTTCAAACATTTCTCAAATAATTCAACTCGTTCCATCGCTTCCTGATATTAAGTTCTCTATTGATTGAGCTCTCTTCCACTACCCTACAACTGGCCAAACGCCCACTATTTAGACATAAAGAGAACAACTCCTCCTTGATTCACACTCCTGAGACTTCGGAGCTTATTCCTAGTTGATATGGATTATTTCAAATGATTTTGCAGTTGAAAACGCATTATTTCAAGAAAAACAATTTAAAAATTAACAACGAGTAAAACATTCGTCCCTAAGAACAATTTAAGGTAACAGAGGGCTGTAAAAACTTTGTGAAAACGTGAAAATATTTTTTTTCTTAATTTTTATGAGATTAAACCAAAGTATATAGACTTAATTATATATAACTATATTTAATAATTATTATTTAATTATATATTATATTTTACAGACTATTTCATCCCCTAACCAAAACAAAATCAGGAAGGAAATCACTTACTAAATAGCACAGGATACAAATCCAAGTACGTACCTGCATGTAGCTCGTACCGGTGGGTCCGCGCTGGAGCAGCGTCTGAGACTCTTTCAAGGTCATGCTCGGCTGGGTTCAAGGTCACGCTCTGATAAGCGGCCGTACCCTGTACCTGGTTAATTGCTGCCGCACACACGCGCGCCCTCGCGCACGCGCACGCGCTGTCGTAGAAAGTGTTAGGGACCTGAGACATTTCTCGTCCTTGACACGTTTTTTGAGAGTCACACTCTCGAAATTTTCTGAAATCATGTTAGGTTTTTTCGATAGCTGAAAGGTGTGAAACGTGTGTTTTGTTGAGTGGAACATGTGTCTGAGAACGTGTGTTTTGTGTGAAGCGTGTGGCACTCTCAAGCACAAAGGTTTTGTTTTTACTGTAGGACACCGATTGATTAAATGCACTTTATAGGATTATCAACAAATAGGACAGTCAAATGAAATAAAATAAACTTCTGTCCATATGCAATGAAAATTTTTTCCTCCTAAACTAATACATTGCTTACACAAAATAAAAGAAACATTGATTTTGAAGGTAATTGTAAATACTTCTTTGAGCTTACTTTTAAACAGTGCGTAATAATAAAATCATAATTTTATTCAATACGTTTTTTACAGCTTTCAAAAATGAACTATGAAATATAAAAAAATGATAATTTATAACTAATTTTTATGGTAAATAAACTATTTTAATGTCGCAAAGTTAAAATCAAAACAAAACTACACGTTTAAAAGTGTTAATAAATGACGTTTATTCATAAAAGTTTATCATAAATTTTCACATGGGAAAACAACGCACAAATTTACTTTGATGGTTATCTTCGACCAGTACTTATTCTTTTGGGTTTCTTTTCCTTAGGTTATATTTACGTTTCATTTATATACGTTATACATCAAAATAAATTTGTAAAAATACACATCAAGGACCTTATTAAAAAAAGTAGAATTTAAAGGGAGTAAACGTTTATATCATAACGAGCAAAAGCTCAACAGAAAAAGGCTTCTGAATTCTTGAGAGATCCTCAAAGCTTTGTGGGGGTACACTTATTCTATATTTAACCTCTTACATCATACAAACGGTTTTTATCTACTGATTCCCACCCTTAACAATCATATTTAAGGCACCTCGTGAGATCCAAAAATATAAATTAGTATCCCCTTTAACGAAATTGTAAAATTTAAGGCGATTTACTGTAGCTTGGTCGTTGATTTTCAATAATGTGAAACAAGCTCTATAGAAAATAAAAAAATAGAAATAATACGAACAAAACATGTAAATTTGTATTAAATTATTTCCAAAGAAAGACACTGCTTAGTGATGAATGATTAACACATTAGTTTAATAACACCGCTATGCTGGCTGTTCGAGTTCAAGTATGTTTTCTTGAACGCTTAACAATTGGTTTCATTTGCTTTTAAAGCACAATAATCTATCTAAAAAAAGACATATATTTGTAATCATTACTATTCCAAAGAAATGTTAGCCTTGTTTGTAATATTGATATTTTACTCATTGCGCTGTTATTGGATTTTACTATATTTAAAATTATGAATATAAATTATAAACAATCTTTCCTTACACAATGAATAATTAAATAAAATAGTTCAAATCATATTAAATATATTTACTCAACTCATCAAAATTTATTTCAAATGATTTTTTATTTAATTTTATTCAAGCAATGTTACTTTTATTACTTAAATGTCATAACAAACGGATGAATGAAGCTATTTAATGTTAATACAAAACTTTTTAACACGAAAAGTATTTTGAGCGATTGTCAGAAAATCCAATAAAATTAGAAATGTACATTTAACATTTAAAATCCATTCAAAAAGTCTAATTGTATAATAGAAGACTGAGATTTTCCTATTAATTGAATTTCAAAGACGAACTACTCGTGTTTTCAAGGAACATCTTCAATTGTCACTTGACTTGACAATAGGATTTATTGATGAATCCCCGAGACGAGGAAAACAACAAAACGTTCGCTTGCAGTTCTATTTATCAACCGAATGGAACTAAGTAGATGTCTAGTTCGAAAACGATCACGAGTAGTAGCGTCTTGGACGTTTTATGAGGTAATTGAGAGTTTTTAAAGTGGTTTTCTTAAATAAAAGTCTGAAAACCAAACCAGTTTCTGAAGCATCGGTTACTTCGATAACTGAAAACTGAAATAAGACATAAACTGTTAGGTAGTAATTTAACTGCACAAAGTTCTTTATCATACGTTTTAAGATAATTTCTCATTAATGTTATTTTAAAATTAAAAGGCTGTGAAATATTGTGAAACTAATAACGATTTTTGTGTAACTTCAGTCTGCTGTTCCGGGTATGGAAACATAAACACTATTAAATCAAATAGGCCAAAGTTTACACAAAGTGAGATTTTGTTACCGGACAACACAAAAACCTATCGACACGTTCTTAAAACCCCCTCGGGCTACGCCCTGGGAACGTCCAAGGTTTCTACATATGAATGTGAACATTTATTTAAATGTTCACATGTTCACATGTTCATGTTTCGGTATTTACCGAAATGTAAATAGCCGCGTGAACTGCAATTTGACACTTTAAGAGAAAAAGTGAGAAATTTTGTTCCAAGCTATTTAGATTGAAAAGTAATAATTCCATTGACCATAGAGTAATGTCTTCTAACTGTGTTAAGACCGTTCTTAACACAGTTAGAAGGCATTACTCTATGCCTCTGTATCCGTATCCAGCGTCTAGCAACGTATCAATTCCCGGAAGACCACCAAAGTGAAGCGATTCGCTAGAAATAAATCTAAGTAGTATTAAGTCGTTTGTCATTAAATTAGACATTTTGGTCGGACATACGTCCAAGGAGTATAACTTGTAATAGTAGTCTGCAGTATCAGGTACTAATCAATAGAAGTCTTAATGATTAAATATTACTGGTTTATTTTTGGTAACTGTGTGAATTAATTGTTATTGTGTCAGTTGTAAAGAACTCTTTTCTCCCTTAATACTGACATTTCTTTAAAGATAAAGATAAAAATTCTTAACCTTAGTTGACTGATGAAAACATGTCTTACATGGGAACAATCCATCACTATAAAAACTTTAAAACCTAAAATTATACTCTTTCTTCTAGATGTTTTGTGGTATATACATAAAATTACTTGTGAAACATAAACAGACTTACCAAAACTAAATGTGCCGATACACCGCAGATATATAAATTCCGCATGGCCATAAATGCAAATGTGATGAAAAGAAAGTTTGTGTACATGCGTAGCCATTAGTAATGCGTTCCTACTTCCACATAGCCATTACCTAATACTACAATTCCGTTACTAATGACGGTATGTCAGTAGAAACGCAGGTATAGCGTGCGGACATCGTCAATTAATCTTCACGATCACGTGGAGACGTTTTAGGGATTCAACAATTGTTATTTTAAAACAACAAACATACAATATTTGACAAATGAAGTGCCTGGTAGATGTAATAAAATAGGTCTCCCTATACTTCATTAGTTAAAACATCTCTAGGCTATCGTGAACCGGTAATGTTTTATGTTAATGTGATTACCTGCTTAAGAATCGTATCCTATTATGTTAGCTTCTACAATATTAGAATTTCAATAGATTTTTATGAAGGTATGATATATGCTATAAAGATTTAAACTTTATCATAAAAATATTTCTGAATTACTTGATCATATAACTAATTATAAACAATACCTACTTAGGTTATGCTTGTCAACAATTTACTCTGCGGTTTTAAAACTAGTAAATTTGAATTGTTAAATTAATTTTAAACACCCCCGTTGCAGCAGATTTGCATATTCAATGATTTTCAAAAGCTTAAATAAATCATTTAGACGGAGCCTCGAAACAAATAAAATCAACTAATATCCTAAAACGAGCATACAAAAATTTTCTCCGTAAGAATAACATGGGAAATGAGTATGCAGGTTCGTTGCCATAGAATTATGAAATTTATATATTGTTTGCAATAATCCACTAGATATAATTAAATGAAGCCATATACCAAGTTTTATTCAAATATGTTGCGAAATAATCGAGATATAGAAATTTATTTACTTCCCATAAGGTTGACATTGGGGCAACGTATTGTGTTCACCTCCAGCGATATCTCGGTGACCAATGGACATAGAGCAACAACTAAAAATACTAATTTGGTTAGTTTTTTCGGGCTGAATTCAATGGTGCCAACCAAAATTGGATTTTTCTATGTGAAAAACCCAAAAATAATCTTTTTTTTGGGGGGGGGGGGGTTTATCCCTCTCTCACCCTCCTTCCGGTGGTCCGATTGCGCTGGTTTACAAAATCTTGCAATTGATTTTCACTTTTAATATGTGTACCAAATTTAATAAGGATGGGACCATTTTTACGGCCGCTATCGTGCTAACAGACTCATATATGTAAATATATACATCTAAATTTCGAACTAATGCTGCTTTTTGCTTATGGGGACCGCAAAACGAAAATTTATCATGGTCTCGGGCTTAGGTCTTACCATGACACCTATGGTAAAATCTCCTTCCCAATAGGGAAGAATCGCTAAAAGGTAGATAATATTTAAGAAATAAAAAGTGTCAATTATTAGACCTTTAAAGCCTTTCTCAATTGTCAGTAAAATTCATCTTTTTCAAATCGATTTTTGCTGGCAACATTTCAGTACTTCTGAAAAGAGAAAAAAACTGATTTAAAAGAAGTTTATTATATGAGTTTAAAGCTGCCGATTCATAAAGCGAAGTAAATTATTCGAAGCTAACGAGAGGCGAGTCCCCATTCTGTTGTTTTATTCATAAGTGAGATTCTCCGTTATCTCCCCATCGCGGTAACATTGTTTGCATTCTGCGGTTGACGTTTAGTACTCAGGTTTCAGCTGAATGGAGTTGTAATTTGTGTACAAGTCTTAAGCTGCATTTACAATTTTTCTCTGTGTTGCGAAGTATTAATTTCTTAGTTTTAAACCTATAAATGGATACGTTTATTCGTTGAATTGATGATGGTTTAATTTTTTTTTAACAATACATGTTTACGATATGGACAGTACTTAATTTATATAAAAGTTATGACTAGGAACTTACGTATGTTGTAAATAAATGATGGAGGTAATTTTAAATGGAAATATAATGGCCACATTATGCTAGAAAGAAAGATTAAACTATAAATGTATAAAATATAAAACTACTATGCTAAAAAACTATACATGTACACACACTAAACATATGTATACACCATAAAAACTATGTATAACTATAAATGTATATGTTTAGTTGATAAGATGAACTATACTTCATTCAGTGAGTGTGTAAAGTAAAGCCCCTCCCCTTAAATAACATTTGTATAGAAAAGAACCAATCAGAGAAGAGGCAGTCCATATGTTCCAAGGGATGGTTCACAGCCATTCCCCTTTGTGATTTCAACTGAATGAATACTATGTGATATGAATAATAATTAAAGCATGTGTGGATGCATTAATTTGTCTTATATGAGCAATTTATTTACTTATTGTAAAGCTCACGTGCATTTTACGTTCACTGCAAACAAACATAACCATAATTGGCTTTGTCAACAGACATCCAGTTCTAGCTCCAGGTTTTACTAAAGCTCTTTGGAGATTTGTAGTTATAACATCAGGTACTCATGTGACACAGCCTGCCAACATTACAGCTGTTGCAAGAGGTGTGGCTTTACTTTACACTCTCACTGAATGAACTATAGCATATACCCCAGTTCTTTTTTAACCCGTCCCTAAAAAACATCTTTTCGCTAGTACATCATTCAGCAAAATCGAGCGAAATTATTTAAATAAATATTTTGGCATTCTACTTAAATTTTTGAGCTTATTATCGTACAAGTATGCAAGTTCAGCTAATATATTATGCAAATGAATAATAAATAAATGAATAAATAGAGTTAAATTTTTTGCACGCTATATAAGATATTGCTTATAAATAATAAAAATTATGTTTAAATAATAAAAACGAGGCTGACCATACAATTATGGTTGACTAGGCTGACAATGTAATTAACAAGTGTTGTTACGGTGTTTATTGTAATGCATCACACTTGCTTAAAACTTATATAAACTATAAATCTTAAACTTTCAAAATAAGTTTTCAAACAAATGATTTAAAATATTTAAATCTTATATTGTAATAATGTATCAGAACATCAAAAGTAATTACGTATATTTTTCCTGATGACATTTTTTAATTAAACCGAAAATACAACATTCAAGGAAAATCTCAGAAACGAACGGTTTATACTTGTTTTCAAAATCATTTAAATCTTTACATGAGAATACAAAAATCATCCCTGGAATAACCTTAAGCCTATTTAACTGTGAAATTACTTCCTGATCTGTATGCCAACCCAGCCGTGTTAATTTAAATTGAGTATCCTCCAATTACGCTTAGTGCGTTTAACAGGTAGTTTCAAGTACAGTTTAAACTTAAAACCAGGGTAGGGATTACTGCAGGATACTTTTATTAAAAACTTCTTTTATTAAGATCACGCATTTACAAAAATGCAGTTCTTTACGCCTAACATAAAGTTATTTACTTCAACCCGAATCCACATTTAGTTGCCACTTTGAGGAATTCCTGGTAACCACCATCAGTCTATAAAATCACTGGTAACACTTTTTGTCCGTAACTCTTAAGTCCACAAATGAAGTTCAGTCTTAGTGATTCAATATGAATTTTTAGTTGTTAAAACTTATTTTATGGTTGTGAATTGTTACACTCATCTGAACGGGGCGGCAGGTTCGGGGTAGGTGTACCCCTGCTCGCCTGTGAACGGGTTGCTAGGCTTTTCATACGAGTATCCTGGCCTAACCTTCACTTCAACTTGGGTCTGCGGCTTCGCCTCGTAGGAAGGTTTACTATCCGGAGCAACAATTTTCGAGTTAATATTGGTAGGGAAAGGTATTTTTGGCGCCTCATAAGAATATCCTGATGGCTTTGTAATCACAGGATTGTTGTTTGTAGGAAGATTCGCCTGAGGAGGAAACGGTACCTTTGGTTTTTCATACGAATACCCTGATTGCGCCGGACTTGCAATAACTTCAGGAGGGTTGTTTGCAGGGCTAGGCAGTAAAAATGGGTTGGCAGGTTTGTCATAGTTATACCCATTGAAAGGTTGGTTAGGTTTGTCATAGAAATATGCATCTGACGCTGCTGCTGGTTTTAAAACGACTGAATTCTGATTCGTCGGATTGCTTATCACAGGAAAAGAGGGCTTGTCGTGTTCACAAGGCACTTTCGGCGTTGTGGTAGGCCTTGTGGTGGTAGGTTGTGATATTATTTGAGCGATATTATTGCTGGGAAATGGGATTCGAGGTTGTTCGTAGTTGTATCCTCCGGGTTTCCTTGTTGTTTGGTAAGTAAAAGGTGGAAGAGTGGGTCTTGGAGTTGTCGGCCTGGGTGGTTGTGTGAATGGAACAGCTGGCTTTTCATAAGAATACCCTGTTGGTTTCTGGGGAGAAATGGTAACAGAGTTGATTGTTTGTGGCTGACCTATTATCTGAGCGATATTGTTGGAGGCCGAAGGTATTCTTGTTTTTTCCGTTGTTGAGAATATAAACGGGGAATGTTTTGTACAATCGTGGGTGGATATTTGGGGTGGCGGTGATGTTCTGATGATTTCATTGCTTGGCGATGGAAATATTGGTTTTTGGTAATAGCTTTGAACGAATGGTTTTGGCGTAGATGGAGCTAGTATCCTCGCTACGTTGTTAGATGGTAAAGGCAGTTTGGGTTTTTCTGTCGAAGGCGCAAAGTATTGCGAATGTTTTTGGCAGTCATGAGGTTGTGGAGGCTTTGTTGGTTGACTTGCCGAACGAAACGGGGTGTAACTACTGGGCGATGAATAAACTGGGCTGGCGTAGTAGCTTTTAGTTGTAGGCTTAGGTGTCGAAGGAGAAAATGGTCTGATAAATGCTGGATTTTCATTGGAAGGGTTAGGGACTAGAAATGGAGAATGAGGTTTGTCACAATCATGTTTTGGAGGCTGGGTATATTTTTGGGTCGTAGTTGTCGGCCTGGGTGTTGTCGGCCTGGGCGTCGTCGGAGAATACGGCCTGATAAATGCGGGGTTTTCATTTGAAGGATTAGGGACTAGTGACGAAGAAGGAGCTTTGTCACAATCATGTTTTGGTGGTTGAGCGTATTTTTGAACCGTATTACTAGGAAAGGGAATACTGGGTCTATCGTAAGAATATCCTTTTGTAGGCGCTGGCTTGGGTGGTTGATATGTTGGTTGTTGAGGTACAAATTGTTGATTCTGATTTGAGGGAAAGGGAACTGAAGGTTTTTCGTAAAAATAACCATTGGTTTGAGCCGCTGCTTTTAGAGGAGCGTTATTCGACGGGCTCGGCTTTAAAAATTGAACATTGTTATTACTTGGGCTTGGTATCTCTGGAATGAAAGGTTCGTACTTTTTAGTTGTCGTTGGAGGAGGTGTATATCTTGTAGTTGGATACTGGGAGTAGGGCCTTGGCGGTTGTGTTGCTGGTTTAGGTGGATCAGGTTTAACTCTGGCTACTTGTTGGAACGAAGCAAGTCCCGACAACACATCAGGGGGAATCACTGCATTCGGTCTCAGTCTTCCAGTGGGAGTTTTCCTCGGTCCTTTTATAGGTTTGCACAGAAAACTATGAAACGCATCATTGCAAAGTCTCTCCAAGTTATTTTCGTCATCGTGTGAGTGTTTCTTGTCACTCGTAATCCTCGGTGAGGGAGGAGGTAAGGCGTTCGATGGAGGATTCTGAGCAGCAGCAGGGGCTATAACGTCTTTTTTGTTTTGGAATAGGGATTTGAAGTTCTTCTGTATTGCGGGCGATACATATGTATTCTCTACTTTTAAGAAGTTCGGTTGTTCGAAGGACGCCGCTGGAGCCTCTATGTCGTTGGGGGGAGGGTTGGTCGGTGGTACAGGCCCCGGTTGTGGTAAGTACGCCCTTGATGGCTCGACTCTACTTTCTTGAACAGGAAGGTACTGCCTGGACGGCTCAAACCTACTCTCCTGTCCTCGGAAGGACTCCGGTTTCCCATGGTCGCACTGCGCATCGTGCACGTGGTCTGTGTGGAAGTCAGCTCGCTTTTGAATCTGTGAGTTGCCAAATCCCCTTTGTATAGGTGTCTTCGAAGCGCATTGTGAAGCGAGGAAACAGAACAAGAACAGCCTCAAATGCAAGGATCTCTGAAACAAAATTTGGAAGAGGCATTAAATCACTGACGATAAATATGTTATAGAATTAACATTTCAAATGTGTCAAGTAAAAGCTATACATTGATTAGAAAGGTAAAAATAAATACTGACATTAATTCCGACTTTGACATTGATTATTCATGGAAATAGATTAGTTCAACAGCAATTCATTCAAAAGTGTCACGCACCTAAGAAAACACATATTTTTAACTCCAATAAAAATGTGGAACTGTACTAGATCAAGCACTACAAACACGAAATTTAAATATAAACTCAGAGAAGTCAGGAAAATTACTTCTCTATGTAATGCATTAAAACAACTTTGTCTAAATTACAACCTTCTTAATTAAGACCTTCCAAAGGATGGCATTTTTTATAGCTATCCTCACTAGTTTGTTTTAATTTTTATTTATATATTTGCAATAATTACTTTTGTTATTCCAAAGCATAATTATATCCTTAAACATATGCAGCAATAAGGGAATTGTTGTCCCTGTCAAAGGTTTTATTTAAAGAGAAAGCTATGCATGGCATAAATTTTATCTAGTAATCCAAATGTTTACTTCGTCAAAGATGTTGTAGATGAAAATTTTTGGGGGGGAAAATACTTGGGTACTCTATATTGTTTAGTTTTACCAATCTGAAAAATGTTAATAAAAGTATAATACTCTGGGGAGTGTGAGCATATGTTTGTGTGCATGTGAAACATTTTTAGAGGGTTAGTCCACTAGTCGTTCGTCTAAGGCAAGTGAAAAACTTAGAAAATGGTATCGATGATGCGCTATTGAAAATGTGACTCACACAAACACATCCTAAACCAGAGTATATAATCAATGTGACGATTTGTTTCTTTGTTTTTAAATAAACAACTCTGTTTCATCTATTTGTTTTTAAATAAAAAAATCAAAATAAATTAATGAATAAATTTATTAGATTTTAATTTAATATTTGATGAAATAATACTGCGATATCATATTTCCTAATTATATATAACGATCCTAATTCCTAATTATATATAGACAAGGCGATATATATTTTTTTATTTAAAGAACACATTCAACTAATTTGTTTCCAGCCTCATCTAACCAAACCTAAATAGACATTTATTTACTAGGACGATTTATACAAGCACAACATTGTCCATCAAAGAGAGGATCGCAATCGGCCCAACCATTCATCAAAGTCTCCCAGACGTTATCGATTGCACGCCGATCGGCTGATGGTTTCGCTGACATATTGATTACAAGGGCCCCGTCTCCTTGGCCCCGGGCCCTGGCCGATTACCAGTTGTGTCACACGATAGGTTGTTTCGATAAAATTAAAGCTTAAAAATCTATAGTATCGAACTATCGACTGATAATCAACCATCGTACGATAGTTAACCTATACTGTCAATTGTTTTGATGGCATAGCGTTTTTTTATCAATCGTTAGTATTGGTTGTTGTGATTGAAGTAAGGGTGGGCGAGTGGTCATTTTTGAAGTCGATTCGAGATGTAAAATACTCGCTTAAGTTTCAACCTTTCTTGAAGTCGAATTTTTTTTGTAGCAAGATCATTGTTTTCCTACTTATTATCTTGTTTTCCTACTTCTTGAAAAAAGAACTTGTACTATTATTTTTACAGGTTAATAATAACAATTAATAACTTGTAAAAATTAATTGTTATTAATATTACAATACAATTTAATGCTGTAACGTTATTCATCTTATAAGTATTCCTGGATCAACAGCACATATTATGAAACGATATCAACTAAAAGAAGACCTTATATTTCACTTAAAATCTCCTAACTTTATTTAGTTTGCCTTTTTTCAACTGAAATAACCAAAACACTGGCCATGTTAAATGAATGCCTTTATAAAGCCTACATCTCAACGTTAAAATAATAGTAACCTTCATGTTTTCTTGAATTGACAAAGTAAAGGTTTCAGAAACAATCTCAAATTCTAGAAAGCAATTAAATTATATAAATTATTGATATCATTAGCTTTTAAAACTCTTTAATTAAAGATAAACAAACGATTTTTTTACCGCTGACAGTTAAAGACACAGGTGTGAAAACGAACCTAAAACAATCGCACGTACCGATTTCGGGTAAACGGCGGGCATAACTACTCGCTCGAGACTAGAGTACTTTTAAAAACTTCGAGTCGAGTCGAATAAAGTAAACTCAGCTCGAAAAAAATCAACACTTGAGTACTCACACACCCCTAGTTCAAAGCAATAGCTACTTTCAATTTTTCTGTTGAAATAATCGATAGTTTCGATTGCACCATCGACATCTAGCCGAGCTGGGTCGAGTGACGAGTAGACTGTCGCAAGCGCGACGTCAAGCGGCCCTCGAGCGTTTCGACCTCAGCGACGCGGCCCTCGCCAATTGTGGTGTCAGAGGTTGGCTATGGCAAACACCGCTCGTTTGTTTTCGTGAGTGGGTGAGTGAGCCCGGGCTGGTAAATGTCAAAATGTCAAAAAGTTTAACCTACCTATTGGTTTGATTTAACGCTTTGGTAGTTTTTCCAAGATTAATTGAGCCCTGAAAGTCAAAGTGGGCTAACCCCAAAAAGTCATTATTTTTGAGATATTAAGAGGTAAAGTTTAAGTCATATATCTCAGTGCAGGAATTGCTCTTTAGAATGACAGTTCCACTGTATGATACATAACACCCATAAAATTTTATTATTAAATAAGTTTTTGTTTTATTTTTATTTTGTTGGTACCTAAAATGGTTCCTAAAAATTATAAATTCGCTTTAACTCTGATAACAATGAGGTTAGTCCATTTTTGGCTCTTAGGTTAGTCCATTCTTCTCTTATTCTTATGTGAAGTCATAGGCTGGTCCATTTTGTCTTTACAGAAAATAAAGAATTTGTTTTATATTAATTAAGTTGAGGTTCGTTCAAAATTTCACTTAATTTTGAGGGTTGGCCCATTCTGGCTGCAACAGAAAATGTAAACATGCATTTGGACCAAACTTTTCCGCTTTAATAAAAAACTACCGCTCATAGAGGTTAGTTCGTTTTATTATTAAATATATCTTGTTTTTTCTTCAGCTGATATATAAGTCTCAATATTGGCAATTTGTGGGTTAGTCCACTTTGCCTTTCGGGGCCTCAATTACAGTCTATAGAGATAAAAGTAAAAAATATAATGAATGTTGAAAAACTGAATTACAGTTATACTTTTATGATATTATACTATGCAAAATTCATTCTACATGAACCATCGGCAAGACACATGTCCTTGATATTTTATAGATTTTTATGTCATATTTTCGTGACTTAATGTTTAGTTCTTGTCTTGTATGGATAGAACCTATTTGGACTTAAAATCAACAAATTATCAAACAAGTACGTACAGGCATTGAATATATAAGGGGTGAATGAATATTGATAAATTTTATAGAAAAAGTAGCAGCGTATGTACTGTGATTTAATTTACCTTCAACTAAATATCAAGGTAACCTTTTACGAAATATACTGCGTCATTGATCAACAACTTTTCATAACTTACTTCAATAGCCGTTTCCTGGAAAATCATTTAAAAATTTAATTAATGATAAAAATACATAGATTAGGAAATAGTACCTTAGCAGTGCCAATGTTAAGTAATTAATAAAATCCACAAAACCGAAAATTTTAAATTAAAGGTTTTATTATATTTTAAGTTATGTAAGATATTTTTAGCTAACTGAGTGAAAATAATATTTTGAGATAATATAAATCCATTCAAGAAACATCTCCTTTCACTGAAACTCCTGCGTTCTCTGTTTAGAATAGCTTGTAATTATAAACATTCAGTATTCTCTTTCAACGACAAAACTTTGCCCTTCATTTAACTCCATTATTTCACCTTAATTAACATCATTACAGTTATTAGAAGACTCCAGTTTTATGGTTATTAAATACTAATTAACGATTCAAGATTTTTTTAATTACTTACCGAGGACTTGTTTTTGAGAAATAATCACACAGAACTTCTAATTAGTTAAAATGTCATTTTTTAAGACTCTTCCAAGTTATACAGTACTTTGGAAATGTACGTTTCAAAAGATGAAAGGCACATAATAATGCGAGCTAAGTAACATAATAAAGAAAATTAATGTCATACTTTATGTGACCTACTTTTTTGCATTGTTATGTTATACATTGCATACAGAATTTGTAAACATACTTCTTTCTATAAAGGTGGTAGTTTTTTGATAAAAATTCAATATTGTTTGTCTGAAAATTTTAATTGCCTTCAAAACAACTGAAATAAAAGTTTAATAAGAAAGGTTTATAATGAGGCGTTTCTTCTATAACCATATTTTTTTGTCCACAGATTCGTACCACTAACGTTTGTTAACCCTAGATTACACCTTTCCCTGCTTCTCTTTACATAGAAAATTTTTAGACTTACTATACATTTAATTCACTATTTCATTAAACTAGGCGACCATATACTTACACCTCTTATAGTAAATAATATTTCAGAAATGGTCTATGTTTTAAAACTAGTTTTTAATAAAAAAGTTTTTTCTCCTCTCTCTTTCACATTACGTCAATAGTATTAAAAAAATGTGTTAAATGCCTATATAAAATCCTAAACCATCATTGTCGTCCCAATAACTAAATACGGTCCATGTATTCTCTTTTAAGCCAGTAAATATTTTTTTTAATTCATACTCTCCGAATGATATAAATTTCAATGGATACTAATTTACAATAAATTAATTCCAAACAACTTTCGAACCAATCAAGAGGTCACTGAGTCCAACATCACCCACAGTAGGATCGATATTACAATCTCAAACATGGTAGAAGAACTATTTACGGAAACTCGTGACCGAACCACAATACAAGGACTTTCTCTCCTATTCACTGACATTGACGGATGTTTCATTCTATTTGTTGCACTTTCGGTTGTGGAGGAAAGGGCAAGTTTGCGGCACGGGTCGGCGGCACTCTTGTTATGTACATTGTTGCAGATGTTTTCTTCAAATCATGCTAGGTGGAAGAAACGCTTGGGAAATTGCCTAGTGTGATTTTGTGGGTGAATTAGAAAGCGGTATGGTTATCGATGGAGACTGTAGGTTTTGGTACATACTCTTTTGGCCGGCTAAGAAGACATGTATTACTTACACAAGTTCTACTAGAAGAGGTTTTTACGACTTATTTATATAATTAAAAGTTCTTTTTGGCACAAGTGAATTGTGATATTATAATGTCTTAAAAAAAAAGTTGTAATGACTTATCATTATTATTTTGATAAAAGTGTATACATTTTTAAAGGTAGCAAAAAATGGACATGCTATATAAATTGGAAACCTAATGTAGATGTGGGTATATTGAGTTTTATAAGTGTGTAAAAACAATCGATGTTGGAACACAATCTAGAGTTTTACAATGAAAAACCACTTTTACTTTAAGTTTCAAATTTATGCATTTTGTAGGTAACGATTTATTATAATAAAATTTTTAAGAATAAAAAAAACCAAAAACATTTATCTGATGGTAATTTTTATTGTTTTAATTTATTTTACAAAATAAAAAAAATTCTCTACAACTTTTATAAATATACTTTTTTGTATGCTTTCGTTTTGAGTTTTCCACTGACCCCATTACATAACTATAATTTTTTGAAGAAATCTTGAATAAAGTAATTCTGATTCTTATTAATTTTTTCATCTGGTCCGAAATAACTACATTTCTAAAATGAAAATAACAAATTAAATTGGCCGGGCAAGAAAGCAATCTTTTGTCTAGTTAGTCTTTTATCACATAGGCGTTTAACAAACCTACAATTCGACAACTTCAGCGATAATGTACCAACGCCCATCGACGCCGTATCTGCCATCAGCAGCCTGCGGCGGCGGCGGCGTGAATTGTCCGGGGGTCATGACGGGTGGCTGCTGATTAGCAGGCGTGACCTTCGACCTCTCTTGAACCCGAGGTCACCGACGTTAGACCCTCAGGGCATCTGGTAACATGTATGGGTGCATATACACATGCGTAGCTGAATGTCTTATTGCATTTTTTACCGTTATAGAGTGTTAAAACCCTCTGGTAAAAGTAAACAAAATTACATTTTTTGGCAATAATAAATTAAAACATTAATTTAAGGCAATAGAAAAAATATAGTTGCTTTTAAATATTATCAACGTATATGAAATAGTAGAACATTGTTTGAATACGACATTACTTCATTGACCAAACGCCTTTTACGGCCTCAGACTTCCATTGTATATCTTACATTATCTCCTATCGAATTAGTTTTACATACGAACAGCAAATTTACCGTGTCAATTTCCAATGGGACCATGATTTATTTTTTATTCAAGCATTATAGGATAGGTCTTGAACATAAAGAAAACACGGATTTAAATTAGGTATTAACCAGTTTTAAATTTTGTTTTATCTCAAATCTCGTCGCCATGTGCCAATGTGCCTGTGTAGCGATTTACAGTCAGCGAGGTGCCGTAACGGCAAGAATCAAAAATAAATAAATCGTCTAGCCAGAGGTGGCCGTTCATGATTGAACAGGAGTCGCCCGCGGTTGGGATAAAACCAACAACGTTTTACAATTAAATTTTGTTGTGCTAATAAAGAAAATATTAAATTCAATTTAAAAATAACATATTTGGGTACTTTATTTAGAATAAACATAGAGTCACCGACTTCGTTTTTCCAAACTATAGATCTGAATTGTAAATTCAGTGAGAGAAGCATACAGTTTACATTTTATACTGTATTTCTATCGTCAGAATTTCATCATTATGTTCAGGTTATCGCCTATCCTATCTTAAATCGTCAAGCCGTCACGGGAAAGTAGATAGAATTAATATATTAAACGATGATACCAGACTGACGACCAGTTGCTACAGAGTGGGTGACTGGTCGGACCAGCCGCAGTTGCAACATGACACACATGCTAATTTATGGCTACATAAAGCTCTTCCTGCTCCCTAATGAGCAGCAAATAATTTACAACCAGACATTTTAAAACGTTTAAGACAATCTTTTGAAGTCCATTAAATTTTGACAAAGGGGATGAATGTTAGTGGGTATTTGTAAGAAAGTAAATGCTAAGCATGTTTTAGTTTGTTCGTCAACTTCTAATTAGACTCAATTTTATAGAATATTTTACGATTAGTTTATTCATAAGCTTAGTTTTCAGGGAAAAATAACTGTAAGGTAATCGATTACTAAAGTAATATGGGTACTATTATTATTTCTAGTTTTGCAATTGATTACTGTTTTTGTTTTTACTGCTAATTATATAAATCTACGAATTTATAGCCTTGATAAACGATGTTTCGCAGAAAAGTGTGAATTGATAAAACCTTTAATGAGAGCGCTTAAAATTCTGATGAGCTATCTTTGTAGTCTATAGTGTTCACCGACAAAGGCTAGTTTATTCTTCGCTACGAGTATAATTTATGTACCGTAAAACCAAATTAAAATATTAGTTCATTTTGAATCCCATATCTTAGTTCTAAGTTAGCTTATAAAATCGATCAACCAATAATAAAAGACCTTCCTATTTTAAATGTAGTCTGGCCTCTCTTTGCTATCACATCCATTAACACAGAAAATATTCAAATTTTTATTAATATTCATCTATAGTGCAAATCAGTTCTGAATGACTCTAACTAAACAAACTGGAATCCCCCTTTTAAAGTTCACTTATAAATATTTATACCGGCCATCATAACTTCGTTCTCATTGCCACACGCAGCAAAACACTTTGGTGACCAGGTCACCGAAAATATTCCAACGGGGGCTGAATGGGTGTTGAGCAATCCCTTCAAGGTCCAAGACCAAGAGGAGATGTTACATAAAGTTGGACGGAGGCCCAGACCGAAGCCTCCTTGCGACACCCCCATATCTTAGGCATCTGATCCAAAGGTCACCGTCGTGGGCTCCGGAGCTCACAAGGGGCTTCCGCTACCGGCGACAATGCGGGGGCGACGCAACCGCAGAATTTGTTAACAGGATGGAAGAAGGATAGTGGTTAGGTGACAATCTTGGAGTAGGAGAGATGTTACATTTAAGTAGCGAAGGGGTTATCATGCACGAATAAATTATCCATAATCATTTTATCTACTGTATCAATTTTGAGTTTGTATGGCAAAGAATGTCAGATTGAACGTAAACGACCTAAGTGAGTTTTTTCTTGTTCTAATATCTGTTGGTGGATACTTTATTAATTGCCACTCTTCAATAAACACGGAATGTAAATCAATGCGTCTTTTTTCAAATCCTATGCTACAATGTATCTCGCCATTCCATCACATTTTATTTGAAATATGTATCCAATTAATTAATCATGAAGTTGCATGCTATAAATACAAATATAAAATAGAGGGATTTATTGTGGTGAAATACGGGAAGATTATTTGAAATGCGTTTTATTTTGCTTGCCCACAGGCATGACGTTTTTTCTAAATGTTACATACAAATCAATCAATCAAATAATTCATTTCGACTTGGTTTCAATAAAAAAGTTAAGTAGGATAAAAAGGGTGTTTTTTGTATTCAGCCTGGAAATTCCTAGTGCTTTAAAGCAATAAAAAAAGTTAAATTTCATGATATTCTGGTATGTTGGACCTGTTTTCAAACATTACATTGTTAAATAGCTAAGTTTTCATAGTACATTATAAACACTTTTTTCAGCTTTGTGATTGAAAATAAATATACATTTTCTATTTAATTTTTGTCAAAATTGTGAAAAATAATTGCAGTTCCGACTTATAAAGTCGGAAACTATAAATATATATCTAGATTTTTATTTCCGCTCCCCTACGTACATGAAGACAGTTTTGTTTCATCAAACTTTTCAAATTTGAATTGTTAGTGGAAATAATTGTTTTAATCCTTACTCCAACATTTTGGTTTTCAAAGAGCTGTCAGTTTGAGTGAATACGATTGTGGATGTGTTATCGAAACGATTTGTCCGATATTCATGACTGTAGCGTTCAGCTATAAAACCTGTGTCAATATCTCAAGTCTTTTTTAATATTTTTCCAAATTTTTAAAGGCAATTTAACACTTAGACCTAATAAACCTTCTAAAATACAAATTTATCATAAACCGCTTTAATACTTATTTGTGCATCTAGGGACTAAAGTGCAACTTTTTCTCCACGAGGGAAACTGTTGTCGCCCGATGGTGACAATTTTCCCGATGGAGGAAAAGCACTTTAGACCCATGATGCACACAACATTTTTCCTCCACCTACACCATTAACAATGATTATGACAATAGGCCTATAACGTTGCCTTCGTATGATCTTTTTCTCCTTTAAACTAGGCTAGATTAGAATCGCATAAGTATAAATATATAATATAAGCAATTAAAAGAAATTAATTATAACTAAGCAATTTAAACATTTATTTAAACTTTCATACATTTTTTCTAAAGTATTAATTTTTAAAAATTCCTCCCAAAATATGTAGGTAAGAAACGATCATGTTTATAAAACGTTCGGCTGTTAGGCATATTGGTAACAACAAGCTCTACATCAGGTGTTTTTATATTCAGTGCTGCAAACTTAATTCATACAAAAAAATATTACCTGGCTATTAAAATGCATACAGTTTTGTTTTCTTAAGTTGAAACACTGAAGTTCTTGAATTAAATTTAGAGTAAGCAAATAAAAATCGACAGTGTTCCCACATCTTCTCACTGTGCGTCGCCGGATTTCTCCCCATGTATTTCTTATGAGATTACTTTTAGTCCCATGGGAGAAAAAGTAGATTACTTTAATTCCCGTGGGAGAAAAAGTTAGTAAGTTAATCCCATGGAGTATAAACTAGAACTTTAGTATTCTATTCCAGGGACTAAAAGACGACTTTAGATAGTAGGTGGAGGAAAATATAGTTTTTAGTGCTTTAAATGCCCATTCAAGAGACACCTCCCGCTTGTCTGCATAAAGGTAGGTTCAGAAATTGTAGCGATGTTTGTGATAGAAATTTTTCTTCTAATTCCACAATACATTATAACTTTTCGTGAAAATTCGCATACACCCATTAAATTTGGCTTACAAAAAGATATATTCCAGTATTCGGAACTATAAAACTGCTACTGGAAATAGAAAAAAATATATTTTCGTTTGGCGGAAAATAAATACAGGTACAGGACAATTTTTATGTTATTCTTATAGAAAATGTTTAAAAACCGGCAACTCCCTTATTAACAAGCCAGGTTTGATAAGACTTGGTGGGTGTATGATAAGATGATTGTAAATTCATTTTATTTTACTGTGGATTTCCTTTTTTAACTAGCTTTAAGGGAGAAAGGAAGGAGAATGTATGTGTCAGTTTCCTGACAAAATTTTATTTAATATGCCACAATTCACCAATCTAATGCTTAGAATTTAAGCCTTTTGATTTTAATGACTTTGATTTACTTATGTTTTAATAGGGGATAAACTTAGTTCAACCCATACCATCCTATGTACTAATAAGAGACAATGTTGATTTTCCTGATTAGTGATTCAAACATTTCATCAACATTTAATTAAAAATGCTTAGTGACTGAAGTTGCCGCTGTGATGTATGAACGTGAATACAGCCTAACTAGCTTTCTACCCTGGTTGTGGTATCCACAGCAAGCCTGTATGTGAGACCCTGATTGAGTAATAATTGAACAAGTTCGACCAATTAAGGGTAACCTGAACAGAGTCGAAGCGAAATTAAATCATTGATACCACTAAAATTCAATTTCTGTTGCATCAGTCGCAGAACCTAGGGAATATAACGATTGACCTGATAAATGTTCTCGCTTTAAATTCTAGTTTTCGACTGGTGTAACGGGGAGGTGTAGCATAGTCACAATATGTTTTTATTATTTTATTTTATTATATTTTTATGTAGAAATGATACAAAACACCTTTAATTTGAATACTAAGACGTATTTAATTATTTTACGACGTAGTATAATTAGTAATATATATTTTTATAAACTGCAATAATTTATTCTTGGCCTCAACTCGGGATAAAGCTATAATTTATCTAGGGTTCAAGCTAGGTTATATGTAAAAAGTCTAGTTTCTGACACTTTCCCATTGTTTTGTTCAAACTGACATGATTTAATTTGTTTTTAATATGTTCAGTTAAAATGTTTTAAATGGAGGAATAATTTTCAAAAATCACTGCAATATTTGAAAAATGAAATTTGTGTCGAATAAGTAGAATGAGTTTCATTTAAGTTGTACTGAGGCACGTATAGCGATATTTATTATTGAACACATTTCATAAATATGCCGCATCAGGCAGGAATATATCTGCATACATTTTACTAACCTAAAGTTAATTCCTAGTAAGATAATGTAATGAAACATTTTTCCCAGTGCACTTGTTTCACTAGATTTCCATAACGCTTAACCTGCTGTGTTTGGTTTACTCGAGTAAAAGAACCATAGTGCAAACTTTGAAACTATGCCATGTGGAAACTAGCTCTAAACTGAGTTAAAAGTGGTTAGCTTCGTTATTGTTTTTGTTTCTGCAACCGATGATGTTTTTACTTTACCGACGAAACGCTGCACGAAAACAAAGGTCCAATTATTTAAGCTTGCATGCTAACGAATAGAACTCGGATTTTTCATCAGGGAAAGGAGACTTCATGGTTGTTGCTGACTCCAAATTGTGAAAAATGGCTTTTGCGTCACTTAAAACTACTATTGATGTATTTTTCAAATTTTGTAGCTTAAATAAAAGAAAAATATGAACATTATGACCATATAGTTTAAAAACTCAGGGAGAAGAACTCAACTGATAAATATTTTTGCCTATGTTAGTGATAGTATTTACGGATTATATTTTACTTCTTTTTTATAAAAGGTTATTAAATATATGATATATAGATTTATATTCAATAAATGCAATAATGATAAATAAAAACATACTCTGTAATAATAATCTGCATAAAATAAAATACTTTTGCCATTGAATTTATTTTTGTACTGGATAGGCTAGGTTGAATAATACTATTTACTAGGCAAGATGTAACTAAACAAATTTTAAAAGGACTTAAAATATTGTTTCTTTTGCAAAATCACTCAGGTAAAATTAAATCCTATTACTATTCGCAAAACAAGTGAAACTAGTAATTTTAAAAGGAGTATTGTTTCTTTTACTCGACCATTCAGGTAAAAGTAAATCCTATTACTACTCGCCAAACAAATGAAACCTTAACTATCGCTCTGATCAATTTCAACGAGCCCTGATTGGTCCACAGTCGCGGCTGCGGTAAATACTGAAAGTTGGTAATTGAGATTCATCGACATGTGAAGGTCTCTCGATTCATTCTGTTTCAGTTGCAAACTAATTTCAGCTGAATTCCTGAGAGAGAACATATAAAGTTCACGAGAGCTGTTCCCTAAAACACGCTTTAAAATCTCTATTTGCTAAAAAAATTACATTTCATATTGATGCCTATGGAATATTTTTTGCTCCTCTGATTTGGAAAACACACATAAAATATCATTCATAAAGTGAATTCTGGGCCAATTTTGAGATTACAGGTACTATCTTATCATCAAAATATTTAATAAAATGTTAAGATGTAAAATGAAGCTAAAAAGGTTGTGCGGGCGCCGTTAGGGGTAAACAATTCTGCCAGATAGCATGATTTTTCAGTGCATGTGGTTGGGATGTGTTATATGAATGCTACGGTAGCATTCTTCTGTAGAATGTGGGTGATTAAACTATGCAGATGCTAAGTTCAGTTTGATCGCACATCGTTCCAAAAAAGTTTAATATGTTAAAGTATTATTATTTTTTAATATTGTATGGAATTCTTGGTCTTCAAAACTACATAATTTTTAATGCTTTGACATTTTTAGTACGGAAGAAAACAATAATTTTCCGGCAAAAATGTTTCTTTATTAATTTTTGACATTCCTTGATGTTAGGTTCAAGGCATTCATTAATCATAAATAATTTTCCAACATTGCCTCTGTAGGTAAAACTGTGTCCCCATGAATAATGCAAGAAAATTAGATTTTTGCATATTTTCGCAATTTTGACGTCTTGAGCTCGCAAATTTTACATCCAACAATTTATTTTTAATTTATCATCGCTTTTTTATCATAATGAACATAATATAGAAAAGAAAAAAATTCATAAAAATTACCGACTGTACCATCTTAAAACTGTCATCCATTTAAAGAAATTATTTAATTATATAATACTATTTGAGCGGGTGAATGAGTATAGATATCTTGGGGTTGTCTTTGATAATCGTATGAGGTGGACAGGACACATTACGTATTTAAGGAATAAATTACGTAAATTCATCTTTATTTTTTGGAATATCAATAACATACTTTCGCCGGATTTGATTAAAATAGTTTATTTTGCTTATGTTCAATCATTGTTGCAGTATGGTATTCTAGCCTGGGGAAGTTGTTTTCAAAGCATTCTCTTGCCACTTGAAATAACTGTGACAACCCGCTCCCCGAAATTTCATTTTGGCCTGATTTGGCTGCCTATTTTCAAAAATAAAATGAATAATATTGGAGATCAATAAAATGGAGTATCTGGCGGAAGATAATCAAGGATATAATTTTTAGCCAACCCTAAATGGCTATCAATAGGAAATTAGCTTAAGCTCGAGGCCCAGAACCCAATTCAAATAATTTTGTAAAACTTATTATAACTGAAGTGAACAAGTTATGAAGCAAGGCGACAGTTAGCTTCGCACTTGTCTCTGGAATTTGCTGATAACTAGAGTCAGCAGTCTGTCGACCCCCGTGGCGCAGCCCACGGAGAGCAGAGTCCGTCTAACTTCCATCGGTAAAACACCGCGCGCGGTCCGTCCTCCCGCGTCTGATTTCAAAATTCTTTTTCTAAATTGGATAATTAATACTTTAACGCTTAGTAACGAGTCTTGCGTACTCTCGATTTCATTTCCGTGTAATTCGACTATTGGTTAATAAAATTTAGTTTATCTGTTACTTGGTTTCTTTGTTTCGCTCCCACGCCACCACCAACTCGGCCGTGACATAACTCAAAAGACAATTATTAAAGCAGCTTTAAAGAAAAATCGGAGATACCCGACCCAGCTTTTGTTTGACGAATTCAAAGTATTTAGTATCCGACAACTATACATGAAAGTATTAATTTTATATATTCATAACAACCGCGATTCTGTATTTCAACATCAGGCTCATACATATTTAACAAGATCTGTATTTAATTCGGGTATTATTGCTCCTAGATTAAATAAAACAATTAATACAACATCTTCTTACTATGTTGCTAACTTAGTTTTCCCCGTCCTCCGAACAGTATTAAATATCCTTCACCTTGTAGCATCAGAACGTTTAAAAAAATGGTAGATAAATGGCTATTGGAAGTTGGACGCGAGCGCATTAAAGATTTATTTTCTTCTCCGTACGTGTAGTTCCAAGAAAACCGAACAACAGCTGTGCGTGTGTGAGCGCGAATGGATGAGTGTGAGTGGGTCCGTCTGTCCGGTCGAGTGAGCTTTGTGTGCCTGCGGAATGAGTGTGCATGAATGGCCCAGGTCTTGCGGTGAAATGGCTCATTATTTAGTTTTCGTTTTGAAGTCGGAGTGTGTAGTCGTATGTGCATGTTTTTTTATTTTTTTATATATTTTTTTCATTTTCGGTATGTATATTTTTCCGCATTTTCACTTACTTTTTCGAATTGATTTTCTGTATTTTTTATTATTAAGTAATTCCTCCTCAATTATGACTGATGACTCGTTCCCCACACACAAGCGTTTGCTCATGTGGGGAACTAATTCCATAAACTGTTTTTTTTTATTCACATGTATGCATGTATTCTTATTTTTTGTGGAATAAACGAATTTCATTTCATTTCATGAAACATCCAAATTTATTTGTGAAAACAAATTTTCTACTTTTACATAGTATATTTAACAAACTCCTATTTCGTTTTGGTAAGCCAGCTAAGGCAAAGGCACTTCTAAACAATATTTCGAAATGAAAATATATAACAGTGAGTAAACTGGTTGACATTCCCCGATACATCGACTCCTCTTGATCGAATACAGTATCGGATGCGCTCGGCTGAAGTATGGAAGATTCACTCGATAACCGGTTTGTGCGGGTCGCCTTTTGGCTTCTACAGCTCTATAGTTCACTGTGTCGCACATACACTCACACGCGCGCGCGCGCACACACACACACACACACACACATACACACACACACACACACACACACACACACACACACGCACGCACGCACACGCACACGCACACACACACGCACACGTACACGCACGCAACCCGCTAATGGACATACTTTACCCGCACATGTTTACGACCGGCCTCCCAGTCGTGAAATGTTAATTGCCACTTGGAGGGAAGCTGCTTTATTGATTGATTAAAATAAAAGGCAAACGATTGCTTCATATGTTTTAGAGGTTGGATCTAATATTTTGGGACGTGATTACAAAGTATTTTGCTTTAACTTTTTTTTTACAAAAGTAGATTTCAGTTTTTTTTATGTGTTATATGTCAAGCTAAAAATACGTAGTACTAGGGATATAAATTTGTTTGAAGGATGATTTTTTACTGATTTGTATGAATTCCTTATCATTGTTAATGATGACCAGGTTTCCTGTGTTTTGACTGTTTCTCCTGCATGTAACAAATACTTATGTAAAATTCCCCCCTCCATGCCCTGCATGTAAAATCTTACCTAGAAACAATTTGTTATAACTCATACAGTATTCACATGAGTAAGCAATTACTTATGGATCTGGCTATTTTAAAAACATTTCAAATATTATCATTCAATAAAAACAAATCGACTTCATTGTTTAAAACCCAAAATTGTAAAAGAAACATTAGTTTTCGAACAAATTAACGACAGTATTTCGTTTCAAGGAGTAAGTAGGGAAAGATAATTTCGTGTGTATAGTTTTGTCAGTTCACTTTTTAAGTTATTTCAGATTACGTTTAAATGAACATTAATCTTTATCCGACTAATAAAAACATTTTCAACACTGCCCAAGTAAAACTAATAACTTTGAAAGTAAAAAATAACTCTAAATTAACACACAATAATACAAGCCACCATAGTATAAACCTGGGTCTCAATGATTGAGTTAAGTTCTTTTCGTTAGCGTGTATTTATTTTTCTCATGTTATTCGAAATTTAAACTTATGAATGCTTTCTGACACTATGAAATGCACACGTGTTAACAACTATTTTCTTTATATTTTTTGGCAGAAGTTGCTATATTGATATAATTTTATTTGTTATGGTTTTTTTACCTTTTTAATATACCTTTTAAATCCTTCTCGGGTTACTTAAAGAGTAGTCTAAAAGTGACAAAATGAACTATCTGAAAACGATCACGAATTACAACATATTAAAAATTCCCAAAAATCATAAAAAGTTTCCTCATGTCAAAGAATATATTTAAAGGAAAAACTTAAGCCTATAAAATTCCATTCACTTGTTGAATTCTCCATTTTTACAGGAATGCACTAAAGTGTCCCCTATCAAGTATGAACTGATAACAAAGACAAGTTATTGAACAAGTGAAGTGGTTATTATAATTTACAGACAGAATAGGCCTAAATTAATTCAATAAATTTATTTTTTTGTATGTTTTATCAAATACGTACAAAGCCTAAAACGGTGTTGACAAAAACATTTAGTATATTATGAGTATTTAAATACATTGAAATTATATTGATAATTAATTATTTACTCGTTTTCTGAAACAAATATTCACTTATTTCTCTAATAGTTTGATGCCGACTATTATACATTTTTCATCGTAAGAAACTATATATATTTCAAAAGCCCATAAACTACCCTTGTTTACAAGTTCACCATGTAGCAAGGAGACTATACTACGATTTTTATCTTTCTTGCGTGAACGTGTTTACTATGTTCAAATCCTGTAGTCATGAAATCATCATGAGATCATGTATTTGTCTGGTATTACAAGGCTCACAGAAACATTTCATAGCACTCTGAACGTGAAACCAAGTGTAAAAAAGTGTTAATGCCAGTTTATATTTTTGGTTATAACCATCCCATATTTTGATAACCTTAAGGAATATTAGTCTTTTTTAATAAGATATAAATATTTTTTTTATTTTTAACAGAAATACACTTTACCCCCGAGTCCCCCGAGGAGACGTACTCACCATGTCTGTCCGCGGCGAGGAGTATCTGGCTAGTGATAAGCTATCTGCAGCCCGGCAGCTGACCCGGGGGGGGGGGGAGGACCCAGGGCAGGATCAGGACCTCTTGCGACACCGCTGCAGCGATCCTTCGTCCTTCCCAGGAATGCCGCTTGGGCAAGAGTCCTGCCAGGACCGTGTGGGCGGCGGTGTTGTTCCGACTCTTTTTTTTTACACTCTACACGTGTATTGGGTAGCAGGTTGATAGGGGGTGATTTATTCTGTACGGAGGGACATTTATAAAATTGGAAAGGGGGAGGGAGGTTTGTTATTCGGAGGAGTTAATGAATAAAGATTCTGGGATCGTTTGTTCGTCTGTTGCACTTCACTGTGTACCAGTTGAAGAGGAAACTTATTTCCTAAAAACATATACTTTTTTATATGGGATGTTTGGGTCACCCCGGTAAATAAGCTACACTATTGTTGTTACTTGGAACATTTTATTGACTTATTGATCTAATATTTTACAGAAATAAAGGTTAATATCTAGTTTGAAGACTCAAATACGAGCAAGATTGCGTTTGAATAAAAAGTAAAAAAGCGTAGATTCTTTTACCTTATATTATTGTTTTTATGACGAAACAAGGATTCTCGAATGGGAATAGTTAATGAAAGTGATTGCTAATGAACTGGTCTCAGCGAAAATAATGATCTAGGCCCGCAGGCTAAACTGAACAAATTCATATTATCCATGAAAATTAATATTTTTCTGCTCCTTTTAAGAACTATTATCATGCTAATAATGTTTCATGGAAATGCGCATTATTCTATTGTAATTTATATTCCTTTTGTTTTAATTTTTCTGGCTAAAACCAGTATTTCCTCTACAGTTGTGTCATTTGTGATTTGATCCAGTCAAGACCATATATTCCTCGGAAAGATATTTATACTATAGTAGGTTGTTGTATTCGTAGGGAAAACGTAGTAGAATCCTTGGTTAGGCGCATTTAATAAAGTATATTGGAGGAATAACAGCTCTTCTTTAATCAATCAGTGTCAGTGTGTTTAATACGTGATTAAACCTGAAACGACTCACCTAAAATAGTAATGTTTCCCAGAACGGTTAATGGTCCTGTCGTAACAGTTAACCAAATAATTATAATCTTCTTTGATTATACATGGATGGAGCTAAATACAATGGGATTTTAGCCAACGAATATGCATGTAAATTGGATGGATGCGTGTACAATGTTCATGTGCGGAGTTTTAGCTAAACATATTAGGTAATTTAATTACTCCAGGAGCACACAAGAATATATATTCTTATTTCTTTGACCATATATAACTTCATTAAATGAAAGTAGAAGAAGGAATCTCTCATTTCCCAATACAAACAGTTTATTGCTTACAACCTAGTAGACTTTTTGTTTGAAATACATTGTCGGTGACGGTGAGTTTCTATTTTTACTTTTGCAGACAAATGCCTTAACTGATTGGTAAAATACCCGTTTTGTTCGGCAAACCACCACGTAAGCTAGATGAACCATTTATTTTCTTTACTCTCCTCAAACATACCAATGTTCCTCTTATCAAAGAATATAAAAAAAAACTATTTCTGTTATTTGGCTTTATAAATATCATAAAAACATATCCGATTCCGGATTAAACCACACAGAACATTGCGTAAGTCTTTTGAAACGGATTACCAAAGAAACAAACGACATCATTGTTGTCGGAGATACAGTTCCCATAAACTTGAGCTCTCGGGGGCAATCTTGCCGTCACAGATAAACAACAGCGGGCACGCGGCCCCACCGCGCCGACCCGGCCGGCGGACATCGTTCTGACCGCGTCTTGGATTTCGTTATTATAAATTCACTCTAGTATTGGTTGAATTTTGATTAGAATATGCACAAACCAATTTTTTCCAGTTATTTGGATTTTAATCAAGAAAAGTTATTTTAGTGTAGATTTTAAGAATAGTTAAGTTATGAATAGGTCTAAGAGGATAGTAAATAAATAAATAACGCCTTTTAAAGTAAGCAAGCTCATTAAAGTACAAAGCTCTGATTTTCATGACAAATCTTGTCAAGTAAAATACAAAAAATACATGAATTATCCTTAATCAATATATATACAAAGATCAAACAAACAGTTCTTTTACAGTTTTCTTAAAATTACTATGACTTAAATTTTTTACTTTGGGTGGCAAATCATCATATTTTTGGGGCAAAATATCTGTACCCTTTTGTTCCTGTTTCCAATTTAGTCTTTGGCAGGTGTAAAAGGACCATCTGTCAAGTACTGCGTACACTGACTTAACCTCTAAACACCAGCTTTCTCCTAAGGTATTCAGGTTTACAAGTTTGAAGAATTTTATGAGTTAGATTGATGGTCTGCAAATCGTAGCTATCCATCATCGATAGGACCTCAGCATTGAATCTGTACTCGCTGGTGTGATCAACATTCTTAAGATTGTACATAAATCTTAGAACTCTGTTCTGCAACCGGACAAGAATGATCAAGTTTTCCTCTGTCAGGCAACAAGCAAAAGCTGGAAGTATATACTTTATGATAGGAAATATTGTTGAACGAAAGATTTCTAACTTAGAGGACTCTGACAGAATTTTGCTCATCAGCTAAGCATTTTCAATTTAACAACAACTTTCTTACAAATATTTTTCACATGGTCAAGCTTTTGGACCTTTGTGACCGAAATAATTTTTTATGATAACTTAAATTGATTAAATTGATAGTGTTCCGTGATAGCATTGAACAAAATATATATTTATATCAGCCGCTATTTTGTGCTTAGAAATAATACCGTGTTATAGACCTAAGAAATTTGACGAGAGGTTTTATTGAGGCAAGATTTTCTCTTTGATAAGCCAAATCCCAAGTTAATTATTAGCTAATCAGTTTAACCTTCAATTCTGATGCAAATATACTTTTTATTTTATTTTCCCCTTAATATTTTTTCCTGTGTGAAAGTAAACAATTTGCTAACTTCAATGAGAATAAATTACATTTTTTAATTTCATAGCCTGCCATCACATTACTTGCAAATTGTAAACTATCAATTCCCCAACAAAGAACTATAAATAATTAAATTTTAAGCGTAATGTGATTAAAAATACACACGCATTGTTTATTTTCTGATTCTTTTGCAAAAACCAATAATTAAATGGGCGTATACGGACTGCTCCCCCTTTATGGGTTACATCGGCGACATACGGATTGCTCCCCCCGGCCGTCTTGAAATGCTAATCCATTTTCCTGGATATGACTGTACCTTTCTAGACCAAAGTAAAAGATATTGAATGACGTGGTATTTATGCAATAAGGCCCTCAAGCTCTATTTTCGGAGATGGTATTTACAACAAAACGTTGATGCTCAGTTAGTTTGACCACTTAAAGTATTTTCGTGGAACCTTTACGTTTCAAAACATGAAATACTAAAAAAATTCTAGCCCCGTCTAAGTTTGGTATTGTCTTAAAGGTAATTTCACAACAGATTTAATTATATTTTGAAAAATCAGGTCGCTTGAGGTCTATCTAATTGTGACGTGTGTGTGAAACCCCGCCTGTACACAACAGCGCCTAGAGTAACACACCCGACCACAACTCTTGGGAGCGTAGCTAAACCTCTCTTAAATGACTAACACTTCAGGGTTGGCCTCCTCAATAAAGACATTACACATTTGAACTTCCAGACAAATCTTTCTTTATTCTCAAAACCTTGTTTCACCGATAATCTAATTCTAACTCTTTAACCCCTATTTCTCTGGGTGACTAGCCTAACTTCCCTCTCTGGTGGGTAACCTTACTTATTCGTCTAGTAACAACAATTTTATCATTCCAACTACACAGGGTAACGTCCTGGAGGCAGCTACGGTATGGATCACTTTAAAACCAGACTAATGAATCCCAGACTAATTTGATATCCCGAAACTGTAACCAATAAGAACTTTACCCAAAAGACTTTACTCCCAATAATAAACTTTCAGCCCCACTATTACGATCCTACCAATTTAGATCCCCAAAAACGGCCTAAGTCCCGATAGAGCCTAACCCTATCAAGACCCCCTCAATGCAGTTACTCACCTGACCCCTCCTGCAGGTCCGGTGGCCCACTGACCCCGATACCAGGAAGTCTGCCCCATTTATACAACCGTATACTACCGACGGCCTTGCCCTCAGAGCAATAGCCTCAGCGTTGTTATCACAACACCTCCAGCACGCTTCCTACAATAAACATCCGCCTCTTTCTCAACCACCTTCCTCCCTGAAATCTACATTTCTTAAACCTACATATTTATCTACATATTTAGAACCCTACTCCCCCGTCACATAATAACGCCTAAAATACGCGACGCGAATCGTCTTGTCGAATTCGTCACCACGAATTGTTAGTGAAATCGATAAACTTAAAAAAATACTGTCTCATAAAATAGGGTTATCCCATTTATTTCGTTTAGATCTAGGTAAGGCATCCTACCTCTAATTTCCTAGAACACAATCCACGACATGACCTGAACAAAAACAGAATCATGCTGTCTCAAATAGCTGTAATGGAGTTAGAGCTACAGAAGAGTTATTTGATCCACCAATATACCAGTGACATAGCTTTTTAATACTGTGACTGGATGAGTCGCAGTAATTTATTAAAAACCTACAATATTAAATAAATTTAAAAAATTAATACATTATTTTATTAGGACGCGTATGTTTCGCGGCTTGAAATATAATTTTTGCAGCATACAGCATTTATTTATTTATTAGGTCAGGCAAGTGCTTTGAAAGAGCACAATCAAAGCAAGAATTAGTCTTTTTTATTTCAAATAAGCAAGAGGGAGCAATCCGTATGTCGCTGTCACTCCCGGGGGGGAGCAGTCCATATTCAGACACTTAAAATTAAACCATTTTAGAAGCAAAAATTACTTTTTAGAGCAGCCAAAATAATTATTCTCTTTTTTACCCTTTGGATGAAAAACAACGAAACACATACGTCATTGTCAATGGAACATTTTCAGAAACTAATTTATTTATTTTATTCTAACGGGATCGGGATTCTCTGGAGGGATTCTGAGGCAACTCGTGCTGCTTGCTGCTTTACAGCGGTTGAGCGGTGGTGGCCCGACGACCACACTTTGCACTTCAAAGATTACTTTGGAATTCTATACCATTCCTGTTATAATGTAACTATATTACAATCCCATTTCGTTGTAGGCATTAACTTATGGAAAAAATACCACGTAACAATACATATTATTATTTTATTTTCCCTTTGATATTTTTTCCCGCGTGAAAGTAAACAATTTGCAAACTTCAATGAGAATAAATTACATTTTTTTAATTTCATAGCCTGCCATTACATTATTTGTAAATTGTAAACTATTAATTCCCCAACAAATAACTAAAAATAATTTTAATTTTAAGCGTAATGTGATTAAAAACTATCACATTAGTTTATTAGTATTAGTGGTTAGTATATTAGTATTCTGTTACTATCAGCCGATGATTACAATTATTTGAAGATATTATTATTGTGTGTTTATTTATTTAAATGTACTTTGGCAATATATAAGAAAAATTAGAAATATGAGGTGTCGAGTAAATGCTTTGAAACAAAGAAATCTATAATCTCCCTTCTCAAAAATACAATTTCTAAGAATGCTATTTGCGGATAAATACAGCTTGTTCTATATACATATGAAATTCAAACTCGAATAAAAAAATATTATTCCCGCTATTTAAAAATCTGAGAGTATTCTAAGTTAATTGCAACAATCTATTACTACTACTAAACATGAGTAAAAAATCCTCTCAACCATGAAACAAGTAAATGATTTACTATGATTTCTTTAGCACGAAAACCCGTTAAATTCAACACCGTTGCCTCACGAGCAGCAAGCAGCACAAATCACGACCCCTTCTGTACACACCTCGACAAATTGATGGCCAACTTGTTATTTAAAGAAGCGTACTCCAGAGACGAGCGGGGAGTGGGCCGCTGGAAAGGTCACACACGGCCAAGCGTCAGAATTAAATTGCCTCTTGAGTACGTATTGTTTCGTAACCAATCATCGCCGATGAAACAGCGAATTTTGACAATGCTGTTGTATCCAGGAGAAAAAGTGATTCTGGGTTGTTTTTGTTATTGAGTGAAACAACTTTTGTGGTATTCAGAGAGATAAGGTATTAAATACCGATAAGGGAAGTTAGAGATTTTGGTTTCAAAGTGTTAGGTTGGACTTTTTTAATCAGTCAATTGCGGTTAAGATTAAGAGTGCAATTTTCAAGTTTCGATTGACTTTTGATGTTAAAATGAAAAGTAACACAATCCCAGGATACAGATTTTCATTGGTTTGAAAAATAATTTTTAACGTATAAAAGGCTTTATAAACGTATTTTATAAAACCTTGATGTACTTTCATAAAATGAAATTAAATTGAATGAGAAATAGGTTTATTCGAGTACGTACAAAAAACATTATTTACATACAGCGGGCAATAAATTTATGCACAGTAAATTACTATTAAAAATAGAATTTATAATACTATTCATAGCATGCTCTATATATTAATTCTTATTAATATAAAGCCTTCATACAATTTGAAACATATAAAGGATGTTCTATAGTAAAAACCATTGTTGTGTGAATTTTCTCTTCCATATGAGAAATCAATAACATATCAGATGGGGTTTCTATCTTATACTAAGGGTAATTTCTTAGGATGTCAAATCCGAGTATATCATTTGAGAGGTTTTAAGTAGACCAATATATGTATAATACATTTCCGAGTGGGATTTTAAGACAAATCATCCGTTATGTGTGAATTTAAAATAAAACAAATGAGGAAAAACAATACGTATAGTGCGATATGTAGTTATAGCATAAATAATGTGCATGCCACTCTTAAAACCCCAATTAAACACATTTTAATCTGTATATTTATAAATGTTTAAATTTCTTTATTAATAATATTTCTGAGAGAATTAGTGTATTATCACTCTAAGGTCAGAGAAAAGCACGTTTCACATTCACATTGTAGGGAATAGTACAGAGTTGACAGAATTGGAGTACTAAGTAAAATAAACTGTTTTACGGAATGACAAATGTGATTTCTTAACATTTAATTATTGGAATGAAAGACCGTTCTTATGTTCCCAGAATGGTAGAAGATAAATCAAATTGTGTCTGTAGCTGCAAGATGACACGTTATATAAACAGCTTATGGTGCATTTCCAATTTCGCTTTGTAATCAGTACGGGCTAAAATTAATTTCCTGCAACCATTGTCGGTTTAATTAAATGCGCTTATGATATGGACTGTAGAAGATGATTAGCCGTTATTACTATTGGTTCCAAGAATGAAAACTGTTCTAAAATCAGTTCTAAAAGCTATATTATTAGTTCATGAAACCAATGAAAGTGCTGGCCGGATCCATCTTGATGAGGAAATTCTTGTCGTTGACTGGATTCTGTACCATTATATCTGTGATAAGAAACCCTAAATTTCATTGAAACTATTTATGTAACATTAAATGTAAGTTGATTGTGTGTACATTTTTCTCATTATGTTAGGAAATGAGTTCCAATAGGCATTTAGTGCGCTAGGCATTAATTTTTGATCTAAAATCAACATGAATAAAAATAAATATTCTTTACATAAACAAAACACTTCAAATAAGTCAACCGTCTTGAAAACTCCTCATTATATATTTAAAATATAGGCAAAGCCGATTTACAAATGAAAGAAAATATAAGCTCCGAATTCCTTAACTTCAAAATAAAAACGATATCACTATTTTATTTCAAGAAAAATCATTTTGATAAATAAAATAAGCAAAGTCCACAAATATATTTTTTCAGAACTTGAAACAAATCCAAAGACTCTATTGATGTCGGAGGACCATCTCAATGAAGCGATGGCGATATTGGACCATCACGATGCTACACGTCTGTTGGTCACGAACTACACTTTTAGCAGCAAATACCACGCTTCCTATACACCCAGACTTTCTCTAATAAATCCTCTTCCTGCAATTTGCATCCCATTGTTGTTTGTTTCTATGTAAGAGGAATAAATTAAACAGTCGGATATTTCTCGGAGAGGAAATTACATTAATTGTTGGGTTTAGAATTGAGCGATGTTAACAAATTCAGAAATTATGTTTTTTATTTTTTGAATATAATGATTTATATTCACAAGAAACTAATTATATTTTCGAGATTATAGTTCCTTTTATTGGAGATAACGCGCAATAGTATTTCTTCGGGCATCTAATTTCGTAAGATTGGCATATGAGAGGGAGTAATTTCGCTCTTTTCATTACTAACCTAAAGTCGAATGACTCAGTAATGGAAGACAAGCCACTTGATTGATTAAACATATAAACATACTAGCAGTTTCCCGTGGCTTCGCTCACGATAAAAATTACAGCTGATTTACTTCTGCTCTTTGGACTGTCAAATTTTAATATTCACAGCGGTTTACAATTCAGTATTTGAATGTTTACATCCTTATAAAACGTAAACATTGAAGCTAAGGACGTTCACGGGGCGTTGACCAAGGGGATTTTAAGGAAGTGAATAGGCCTTTGTCCTTTTCTGATATAGTGGCTCTAATCATGCAAAAATTCAGCTTAGTTGGTCTAGTAGTTTTCACGTCAATGAAAGGCAGATATTCACACAAACATCTATACTTTTACATTTACAATATTAGTAGGATTTCAAAGATTAGTAGGTTTATCGAGTTCTCCTACCTCAACTTAAGAAAGTACGCCGAAAACTATTGAGATTACAAATGTATGTAAGATTTCCGTCATGTTTTAAAAACTAAATCTGTAGTCGTTCTCGTAATATTCGACTCGTTTCAAATTGTTCGAACGGCGATTAATTGTTAAACTGCTAAATTACCTCCCCCCCCCATATAGCCAACCTAACAAAATCACAAAGCCGCTTTTTCATCAACAAATTCCTTACAGTGATGACTCCAGAAATATAATCTATATTAAGTATACAGCATATAAAGTATATGAAAATTAACTGAAACCTTCTTTATTATCATTTATTTACCACTTTTAGGTCATTTTGTCGCGCTAACGTCCTTTACTGTCCACAAGAAAAACATACTTGATCAAAACCACGAGCAAGTGTTAAACACCCTACCAATCTTACATTCAAGAGATTAAAGAACATACACTCTAGTTTCAAATTACTACCATAGGTTGCGATTTACCTTTATGATTTTATACAACAATCGATCAAATGTGAGGTGCGCTTGTGAAAACCTCACGTTCATTATCGCCGCGCGGCAATAAATGTAAATGTCAGCCAGCTCCTTTATCTGATGCGTCGCCTTACACCTACAACCTACAATGGCCAATGACACAAAAACGCGACCCGTGGTTACAACAGGGGTCAGAAAATGTCATCGTGTGTCATTGGAAAATACGCACTCGTTTACATTGAGCCGACGAGTTGATGGGGTAGACGGTGAAATGCGAAGTGAACAGTAAACATGATTTATGTATGATAGAGGGCGTATATACTGCTTTGTCTTGTAATGGTGTTAATATCCCCTTTAAAAGGTAAACGTCTTAGTAGTGTTGAAGTAAGATAGGTTAACAAAGCTATTGTTTGATGAGAGTTTTAAAATATATGGCAAAGGAACGCAGAATGTTATGAAGACTAATGCGTCCTTGAGTGGCGTAATAACGGAGTAAGTATAATATAGGAAGAACAGATAGTTTTAACAAAAATTGACGTGCTTTAAATTACAGTATTAACCTAAAAATAGATTTTTAAAAATATTTTATTCTTATTGGTTTATGTGACATAAAATATGATGATTATGATTTCCACCAAAACTCTTCGGTGATATATATTTGCATTCTTTTGGCGTTGAGGCTTTCAAAGTACGTTAAACCTACATACTAGCCCTTTAACAATTATTGAAGCTTTGCCTTATCTTTAAATATCTCCTGGAAGTACTCCTTCTATCATTCATAACTTTATGACTCATGACAATGTGCCATCTTTGAAGATAACATTATTGAAAAGGGTCATTGGTAAACTTTTTTTTTTAAATTACCATTATTTGTTATTAATAGTTTGATGAGATAGCTTATTAAATGATTTCAATATGATTACTATAAATCGTGCTTTCAGACCAACTCTGTTGCTCGTTTATTTCTATGTCATAGCATTGTTACAAGCTAACTATTATTTGTTTTCTTCATTGTGAATTATATTAAAGAAAGTATTGTTGCAAAACCCACTGGTTGTGTTATACTGTAGTTTGTGGCTTAAACATTATTTATAGTAACATCAACAGTAGTTTAGACATATAGATTTCTAATTTGGCTTGAAAACATGACGTGAACAGAAAAAAATATAAGTTATTCATTACGTTTGGGAAGATGAACTTGCGTTGAAGTATAACTTTGAGTATAATAAAACAAATATTTAAAGATTTATTTTAGCTACGCTGTTTTCTAAATATGAAAATACCAAGAATAAGTGAGTCATTAGAGAATACTAGTTTAAATCATTAAATGAAAATTATTTGGGGTAGTGAATGGTAAAACTGTCACTACCATGTGACAGTATCATCGCTGATGATTTTATTAACTGAAAATGGTACCTTCAAGGAAACCCGTATTTGTAGTTCGTCACTTTTCACTCACTTCTATGATTCATTCAAATGCTGCGTGTAAGCTTTCAAAATATACAATTCAGCAGGTTAGAATTTCTCGTATTCTAAGAACCACTCTGAGACCCGTTTGGCACACATTTCGCATTTCGGTAGAATGCGATGCGGTGGCTTCTAGTCAAACAACATTTCCACAATGACTTTTCGGCGAATATAAATCTAAATATGATTTACATTTGATGAAGATCCTTTTTAAGTTAAGGAAATCAATTAAAAGATTTATAACCTAAGACAGTCAAGGCTAAACTAGCTGTTAAGTGTTTTGTCATTACAAAATATGAATGTAAAATTCGGTAAAAAGCATCTCAATAAACATTTTGATAAATTTATACGAGGAAAGATTTATACAAAATATGTTTTATGTTAAATGTTAATGATACATTGTTTTTAAAAGCCAAATACCTCCGAAGCAAGCTAATATAGCTGTGATGCATGCTGAGAAGAGCCGGGCGTAATCCCCTATCACGTTGTATTTGAACCAAAAACCACTCATCTACTTAGCCCACTAAGCTCCAGGTACGATAGACTGAGATATATTAGAAGGTCAGGTTGGTTCTAATTTTATCGCGATGGTATCATGATATTTTATTTAATATAACTAATACTACTCATATTATAAGTCTGAAAATTTGTGAGTTTGTTTGTTTGTAGCGTATTAATTAGCGTATTTATTGCGTATTTGTAGCGTATTTATATCTGATACACACTGGGAGGTAGCTAATTAGGTTTAGTAGCACATATGCACATTCATTTTTTTATACCTTGGGCTAGGCCCTGTGGATTCATAACATGTTTCTAAGGTATTTAAACAAACAAATACCCCAATCAGAAATGAAGAAGCGTTATTTCAAATTATTTATTAGTAGAAGCTCAAACATCAATTTTGTTCCTAAAGAAAATGCATACAAACCCGTGCAAAGATCGGACATTGAATTATTCAGTAATCCTCAACAATAGAAACCCAATTGATAAAGGGGAGCAATATGTTATCAAATTATCGCTTTATATTAAGATAAAAACCGAAATTTTCTGATAAAGAGAGATTATGCTTATTGTTATTTAAAGTCTTTAACAAAACTAATTTTTTTTGCCGAAGACAATAGACTGAATTCCTGACTTCTGAGTGACTTTTTATAAAAGAAATAAAGAGTGTTTCCGGTCAGTTTAATAATAATTAATAATATTAATTTATTGGGAGAGATCAGATAAAATTACGAAATGGACCTCATCAGTCACACTTTTTCAACAAAAGCATCAAAAGAAGTGTTAATTTTAAAGAAGAGCTCGAGATGCAAACAAAACACAGTCTGGAAAGGCTCATTAGACTGACGTCACTGCTCTCCTTCCGCTCAAACCCTCTTTAACTACCTCTTTCTGAAAAATAATACTAAATGATTCGGAATCACAATTTTTTTTCCAAGAATATTCTTCATTAATTTTACTAAGAGCAAAATCGTTAAAATAATATTTTCCGGAATGTACGATTTATACATGGTGTCCCAGAAGTAAAGTGCCAAACTCCAGGAATAGGTTATAAGAGTAAAAATAAAGAGAAAATACAGAATAATTTTTTTCCAAAAGCGCTTCGTTTGCCAGAGATCCGCTAATATGTATTTTTATAAGATATTTTTTACCTCCAAATTTTTTAACCGAAGTATTTGAAACTCGGTATGTACCTCTGAATAGTATAGTCAAGGTCAGTTTATGAAAAAAATAATCACCCTGACCCAACAGGATTAAATGGTAAATTTCAAAATAGCGACCGTTTAAAAACCTTAAATTAAAATACCGAAAAAACAGAATTACTTTATAATTTACAAAAAATTATAAAGAATAGCAATGTCCAGTAAATTTAATTTTTTGTAAAATGTACCTCTTTTTGGGTATTTCAATTCAAAGATCTTAAATGGCCGCCATTCAAGGAATTTACATTCGATCATGTTGATTATTTTTTTCCCAAACTGAACTTGACTAATTTTAGGTACATACCGAGTTTAAAAAAAATCGATTTAAAAAATTCGAAGATAAAAAATATTCTGTGAAAAATTCAAAATGCTTAATGTGCGGGTAAATATGCATCTTAGGACTTACCTTCTAATCAAATTTTTTCTTAGTTTAGATGTCAGGAATCACTTCCCGATGTCCGAACCCGAACGTTTTTAATGCACACTCTCTCTGTATTGATTAAATTAACCTGATAAAGTTGAGATTATATGACACAAACTGTTAAATTGACACTGTACACCTATGTCCAGAATAGTACGAGAAAGAAGGTTAATTGGGAGAGGGGCTCAAATTGGTTACATATAAAAAAAATGGTGAATTAATTAGTTGGATTTGACGATCGAGAACAGTTTGCTTAGACTTCAGGCAAAGAAATAATTGTTATTTGAAGCTTAAATTATTTCTTACGCCGTGTGGTGAATATAAATCAACTAACATTATGCAAGATTGAAAACAATTTGTTGTCTAATTTTTAAAAGGTTATGTGTAATCATTATATTTATCACTCCGTTTAAGTGTAATTTTCAATTGGTGCCAAACACAAAGGCCTTTTATGATTCATCATCTGCTCATTACGCTATCATGAAAAATAATAATCCGTTTGGCGAAAGAAATTTCGCAGTTTGAATGCAACATTTCTGGTGAATCGTTGATTCTTAAATAAATGGATTGTTAAATTTACCTAAACCAGCATTCATCTTTAAAAACCGCCATCAGTGAAGCTTTTTTACAGAATATTTATTAATACTTTCGTTAGATATTTTAAAGTGATCACCTTTTGTTAATTATGTGAAAAAGTTCATTTGAATGCTCTTTATTTTTATTTTTACTTTTTTACTACCTCCAATTTAATCTGCATCTCCATCGTCCTCAAGTTAGTATTTATATTCGGACTCTTTACATTGAAATTTATTTATTTACGTTTATCGCTTGGAAAACTTTTTAAAATTAAAATCCCATAAACGTATTATTAAGGAATTTTAACAAACGAAAATATGCCTTTGTGATGCCCGAGTACATTGGCTATCTACTTTCCAAATATAAGATAAATAGTTGAATGGCTAAGACGTAATTGAGTGCCAATCGAATAAGCTTAATACGTTCACACGAGTAATATTATTATAAAGGAAGTAAAACCTTAACTACTATCCTATTCTAGTTTTGACCCCTCATTGGGGTATTATACATCATGATTTAACACTATTTCTTAAAGGATAAGCGCTCTACCCTTTACATTACCAATAATTGCTAAGGAACTTGAAATAATATTTACAACAAATATATTTTTCATTACTTTGAGGTAATAATTTCTTTTACTTCCTTTTAGATAAACCTTTTTATACATTTTTATGATTAATTGAAAAGTCAAATTTAAATTGGTTTAAATTTTCAGAAAATAATCTGTAAAACAATTCCGTTGTTTTGAGGAAATTATTTATTTTGTTCTCAAATTTGTTCACAAAATATATTTGTTCACAAGGGCAGAGCGTAATCTTTTTATACATCTTGATTGAGTTGGCAAGAAATAGTTTTGCCAACATTAAATATCTTTTATGAAGCTTTTTGAAATTATTAAAAAGCACTAATGCAACACAATTTTCAAACCATAACTGCATGTATGAGTTGAAAATTCTGGGTCTATGATAATTGAGTGGATAGCTTTGTGGGAGGGAATCCATTCCCAGAATGCAATGCATTTGTAATGGGTTCTCCGTTGAAATTGGAGCAACGGTACTCGTTTTTATGAGTACATGAGAGTTGAATTGAACTATTTTTTTCTTCTAGAAACTGTGTCATACTATTTTTCGCGATTCGCTATTAAACTATTATACTTTTTATAATGAGCCTTTCTGTCACATAACTCATTCAGTGTACAATCTGTAAAAATATAATCAGATCATTTTAATTGTAAGATAAACAGATTAAATTAAGGTTTTATCTATTTGTCTTTAAAATAGAGCTAGCTAGCTGCTAATTTAAAAACAGATAATATACAACAAAAGCATAAAATGTATGCCAACTGATAGAAATTTAAAAAATCAACAACACCCTAACGATACCTAATCATTACTCATCCACCTATAAGGAGAGTCATGTGTAGAGTCAACCACACACTTCAGGGACTTGGGGAATCGAGCGATCCTGGGGATATTTGGAGTATATATCGGGACGTTTATTGGACAAATACTTAATACATCGCTTTGGGAGTCAAAGGACGATAGTTTTAAAATAAAAAGTATTTCTACCTCCATTTAGTTTTCTAAACGTATCTTAGGATATGCTGTGTACTTCTGGAACTCAAAATTATCCCCAAATAGTTAAATCAGAAACAATGTTTTTTATGTAGATTACAGTATTAGTTTTAGATGTTATATTTGTGACTAGGAATATACATATTTTGTGTTGTCATCGCCCAATGGCATTTCCTTTGACAAGTTCCACACTTTTCATTGTTACAGATGTTTTGAGAAAGATTTTAGAATAACCCCTGAACAAACCTTGATCAAAACTGATCAAATTTGCGGGGTTTTTGGGACTTTTGACTATCAAATCTGATCAAATCTGATCAGGGGTTTGTTCAGGCTGATCAAGGTTGATCAGTTTAGTTCAGGATTCATCAGGTAAGGTTGATCAAGCTTGATCAGATTTGTTCAGTTGCTTCTACAGGATTGGTCAGGTTTGATCAGGTAATGCTGATCAAGGTTGATCAGATTTGTTCAGGTGCTACTACAGGATTGATCAGGTTTGATCAGGTAAGGCTGATCAAGGTTGATCAGTTTCGTTCAGATACTTGGTCAGATTTGATCAGCATTATTCAGGTTTAATCATGTATGCCTGATCAGTTTTGATCAGAAAAATATGGCTTTTGGGACTTTTGACCATCAAATCTGATCAAATTTGATCAGGCAAAAATTCATCAGATTTGTTGAGAAGTGCTTAAATAAGTATACCATAAAATTAAATTTTTTGTCAGATTTATGAGTTTAAACCAGGGGTTTATTTTAATGTTATGTTATGTTTAATGTTTTTTGTAAAAAAAATGTATGCATTAATACGGTTTAGCCTAATTTTGTAGTTGTCTAACCTGTTATTCACGAAGAGGTCTAATACAGTTCCAAAACCTTCTCTGTGAAATCTATATATATAAAGGAGAAGAGTTTTCTTGCGGACAGCAAATCTCCAAAACTATATGACCTAAAGAGTTGAAATTTGGCACATGTGTTACTCTTGGGTTTTAGATGCACACTAAGAAACGGTTTTACAAAATTCCCAAAGGGTTTCGCCCTATGGTACTTCAAAGTTTTAATGTTAAATTATAGGGAAGGATATAAGGTTGTCATGGCAACCTTAAAAAGTATGACAAATTAAATCCTAAAAAAAGACAGAGGGAGTTTTTATGTTTTTCCTCGGGTGAAACCGTGTTGATCAGCTAGTTATATATATATGTACTAAGTTTCATGTTAAACGGTCCAACAGGATCCGAGTCCTTTAGCTACAAATATATACACCAACATCCTCTTTTACAAATTAGATACATCAGTGTATAACCTTTATTATTCTGCCCTTATATTTTTTACTAGTTTATAAAATATTTTTATTCATAGATATTGTTAACATTGTATTTATACATTTTATATAAAAGTTATGTATTTATAACTAATTTGTATTATGATAAACTGTACATATCTCTATATATTTTACTTGTTGTACATGGCCCTGTAAACTGATAAGGATTGATGATAGCGTTTCGATGCTGAAACCTAGGTCTCAAAAAAACTTATTATTGGATCGTAAGGTAAGCCTTAATTAAATGAATAATGTCAAATAACGATCCATAGGCTATGACCCCTAATAAATATAATTTCAAGTAGGCCTATTTCAAATATTTTCAAGTATAGGCCTAAACAGATAACGCTCTGTTATACATTCAAACTGTAGGCCTATTTGAAATAAATATGTTTCTAGCCTATGATTTGTGTTTATACCTGTAATTAGCTAAGTACACATCCTATTTATGTTATATTAGGCCTACATTAGGCCTATATTGGAAATATTGTAAGTTGTGGGCAGATAATGGATTTTTTAATAAAACAAAAACACAGCAAATAAACAGTAACCCGATCAGTACGAGTTTCATATATGATCTACTGCCGTTCGTTTCTAAAGCAGACACATTTCAAAGAAAACAGCAGAAAAACAGAAACATCTCATTTCAAAGAAAACAAAATCGAAAGTAGACGAACTTCGGTAGGCTATATAGTTTGTTGGGTAAAACTCAACAATCAATTCTATTTTATTTATTTCCGACTTGTTTTAACTCAATGGAAATTTACTATCGACAAAATCTGCACAAGATGGTGGATGATAAGAAATAAGGTAGGCCTAAATTGTTCAGTCAATTTATGTTAGTAACTTATAATTTAGTTTTTGGCTAGATTAGGGGAGAGTGGGGCAGCTTCATACAGGGGCACCTTCATACACTCTAAATTTCCCGCCTAACAGAAGACAGAAGAGCAGGAAACAAATCATTCATACCACCTATAGGCCTCATCATGTACTACTACCTATAAAAGTTTCAATTCTGCAGTGTATTTCAATTGGGAGATATTTAACATTTACTGGAATCGGAGAAAAAAGTTTTTTATGACTATTTGGGAAAAGGAAGGTTAAAGTAGGCCTAATTTGTTTTTATATTTTTGCTGTTATTTAGGCATTATTAGACAGCTCAATGTTTTGGACTACATATACACACTAACTGTAGATCTCGAATTTTAACTTATAAAAAAGTTATATGGTAATTTATAACATAACCACACTTGGGGCACTTTCATTCATTGAAACGGGGCAGTTTAATACATTATTTGTATTTACTATTTATCAATATTGAATAATTTATCTTTGTAAAAGTAGTATAAACATATTTAAAATTAAGTATCAGCCTACACAGTTAAACTCAAAACAATTATTTTTTTTAATTTTCTTTAGAGTGACAAATGGTGAGATATTACAGGAAATTAACTAATAGAGCTAAGGCAGATGAAAATTTTTTCACAGTTAATTTTATGCCTAACTTTCATTAATAGTAAGTTTTAGGGCTGTTGATTTACGACGATTGTTGAAACAGTACACATCGATTGAGTTAAACACGATAGGTTTTGATAGTTTATATCGAATTAACGGAGTACCAAAAACAAAACTGATCTTTGCCCATGTTAAATCACATTGAGAAGTTCAGATACTAAACCTAGACAAAACGTATAAACAATAAGTAGTATAAACATAACCTGTAAAGGCAGAAGATAAGATATGAAACTCTTACCCCCCTTTTGAGTAATAAAATTTTAAATTGCTTGATACTTATAGCATAAAGATGTCTACTTACTGAGTTTTTAACATCAAGAATGCTTTGACAATAACTAACTTGGTCTATTATCTTTCTATGGCCAAATAGAGAGCTCCCTCATTTCCTAACCACAACTTCACTATAATAACGTTCATGCAACTTTGCTTGAATAACAATTCAAATTCTAACCCGAAAAGGATTTAAACTCAAACAAAACTACAAAGCAATTTAAGCATGTAAAGATAAAACAGTTATCTCTAGGGCTTGTGCGTTTAGCTTAACGTCTACACAAAAATTAATTCAAATCAAAACTAAACCAGTAAAAAAGGAGTGAGTAGGGCTGAGGCTGGCAGGGCTGCCACTACAACCTCGTCGAGAACGAATGTTGAGTTTGAAACTTGACATATATATATGTTTATATTCAAGTAAATAAACTATTATATATAACAATTAATTGTATTTCTAGGAATATGAATAATTGAACGTTTATTGTCTTAGGAATGTTTGCAAAAATTATATTTTAAAGTAGACCTTCATTTATATCATCATTAAACATAATTTTTATAGTGTATAAAAATATAAAAAGCTTTAAATGTTATTTTTCAATTTTTTTATTATTTTTTAAGGCTTATTGATCAGGTTTTAAGGCATGTAACAGACATAAATTTTAATTTTTTATGTTCACTGCCGCCTATGGAGTATATAAACAGGGTAAAAATAGTTTAATACCCCCGTTGCAGCAGACCTGCATACTCAGCGAATTTCAAATACAAAACAATATATTTAAATCCAACATAGCGAGATTGTTCATGTTTTTGTAAGCTCCATAAGGATAACATGGGGAATGAGTATGCAGGTTTGCTGCTACGGGTGTATTAAAACTGGGTGGTTTTAATTCAATATTTAGTAGATCTGACCTAGAAGAAGCGATTTACCAAGTTTTAACAAGATATGTTGAGAAATAAGTGAGATATAGAATTTTACTTATTTCCCATAAGGTTAACATTGGGACAACGTACTGTGTTTACCACTTGCAATATCTCGGTGACCAATGGACATAGAGCAGTGATTCAAAATACTAAATTGTTTGTTTTTTGGGCTGAATTCAATGGTGCTAATAAAAATTGGATTATTTTTATGTGTAAAAAACTCAAAAAACCCATTTTTGGGGGGTTTACCCCCCTTTACCCCCCTTCCGGTGTCCGATCGGGCTGGTTTGCTAACATATATATATTTATGAAAATTAACGAATGGTGTTTTTGGCATCTGGGGACCTCAAAAGGAAAAGTTATGATGGTCTCGGGCTTATAAGTCTTACCATGAGACCTACGGTAACAGCTTCTTCCCTATAGGGGAAATTCGCTATTATATTATGTTTTTTTTTTTTGTTGTAAGATGTTTTATTACTATAATAACTGTTAAATTAAAAATTATACAGCTAATTTGATATTCTTCCTTAAGTCATTTGATAAATTTTGACATTCTTAACATAATTTCTATTATTCAAGCTTGAACAGTATGCCTGACCAAATCTGACCATTCAAGTTATAACATCCGGCCTTATAAAATAATCCTGACAAAATTTGAACAATCCTGTCAGGCCTGATTAAATATGCTTGATCAAGTCTGACCAAATCTTGGAGAAATTGAACACTCCTGTTAGGCCTGATCAGTATGCCTGATCAAGTCTGACCAAATCTGATGATTCAAGTTATAACATCAGGCCTGATCAAATAATCTTGAAGAAATCTGAACACTCCTGTCAGGCCTGATCAGTATGCCTGATCAAGTCTGATCAAATCTGATAATTCAAGCTGTAAGATCAGGCCTGATCAAAAATTCCTGAAGAATTAGGAACACCCAGGTCAGGCCTGATCAGGCTAGATGATCAGTTTTGAACAACCGAGTCAGGCTTGATCAGGTTATTTGAACAAATCTGATCAAATTTGTTCATTTTTGATCCTGCTTGATCAAAAATGATTAAATTTGATCAGGTCTGATCAAGCAAATTTTCATAGGGTAAAATACTGCTAAAAACCATTTTACCCAAATTTCCATGCAGAATCAACATCAAAAGACCAAGCAAGAACATTAACAGATCTAAGAATTTCTCTACACGTAAGTAAAACGTAGCCTTCGTTAGATCTAAGATCAGTAATCTACGAGCATTCAGCGTATTTTATAAAATGGAAACTGATTAATTACGTTACACAGTTAGTTATTTTTGAAAACCATTCAATAAATCAAAAATAAATTAATCGAGATCAGTAAGACCTTCTTTACTTTGAAGAGGTTTTGTGTGTTCCCCGGTATATTTATGGTAAAGTTGGCTCGTCAGGTTTCCTGAAACTGTAAGAAGATGATGATAAGTCATTTTCTTAGGGCAGGACTTCGGTCCCCAGGGTCCCGAATACAAATCCCGCCGATCTGTAAAGGCTTTTCGCTATTTGATCGTGGTGCAACATTGAGGGTGTTTAATAACCAGAGTATATTGAAAAACAGCTAATTGCAAATTGTTCAAAACTATGAGGTATAGGGAAGAAGAAAAAAATTTACATTTACCAGCTGATTATTGAAACAGGTTGATAAATACTTTAAGATTACATCATCAGCGATATGGTTTCGTAGTCCAGTGGTCACGTCTATGAATTACCACGCTGCAGGTTCGGGGCCAATTCTTAATGGCGACATGAATTTTTTTAGCTTTCATCACATAACTGGTTTTATTTGATTGGAATTTATATATTGTTTACCTAAAAACATGTTTAGTTACGTTTTTTTCATAACTTTTTTCATCAGCCCAGAATATCCTACGTGACCTTGACGTAATTCCACTTTCACAAACAAAACAACCCATGCCTCACGCAGTTTCATAAAATTCAAATTAATATTTATTTTCTCCATTACATGTATCCTATCTAATCTATGTTACACGTTATCAGCAGCTGATTAAGAAATTTAATCTTAATTGCCTACCACACGCACAGGTCTTTGACCCATGTGAGGTTTTTTATTTTGTTATTATAACGCTGCTTTGTTATTATTTCTTGAAATAAAGAATTATTTTATTTTATTTTTATTTCGTTACGAAACTCCATTTTAACCCCATTTAAACTTGTTTGTACAAATTAATTTCATACAGAGAATTACCCTTTAAGAGGGTATTTATTTTAGACAACACTCTGTGGAGTTAGGTTAGTGTAATTTATTCAATAAATCATGAATACGTAATACTAGCTAATATTTGTAACCATGTATACGTTGATTTGTAACTTGGTAAATTGTTTAACAAACTCTAATATGTTATTTTTGTCAAATTTTCTTCTTCTTTCCTGTACCTCATCGTTTGAACAATCTGCAACTACCAGTCAGTGAGTATATTTCTGCCATGCTGTGTCCATGAAAACTAATAAGCCTGGTCCAAGTCTATGAAAAAATTTATAAAAAACAAGAAGATATTGAGCTCAGCAAGGCTCAACACCGAGAACAATCCTATTGGCAAACCTTTCAGTGAGAGCTTAAAATTTCTTATTCTACTCTGCAAGAAAAAAATAGTTTGTTCTGATTTCATATTTTTCAAATCAAAAGTAAATAATTTATTTCATTTATTATTTTTATATTCCTATATTGAAAAAATGAACTCTAGTCCAGAAACCATCTATTGTTTGAAGGGAAGAAATTATTCCCCGAAGTAATTCCGATAGCTATGACGTATGTTGGCTTCATAAATAGTTATGTTTGTAATCTCGAGCAGGAAACCTTATTTACCATTCAAATTAACATTTACATCATGTCCTCTTCTCTCGTGACCTTCCTAGGAAGGCGTTGGAGGCGTCAATAAGATTCAGAGAATATCTGATACCGACAAACCAAGTCCGAAACATAAATTTAAAAAACCGCTGATTTTCAGATCTTCTAAATTCAGGGTTTTACCCAAAAGCACTTTCGTGTTAAGAGTATTAACGTCCAATATCTTTCGACACAAGAATCTTACCCGTATACCATATGGGTTACCGACATATAAATTTAAAAAATGCATATTAGTTATCCAGTTCACTTCAATGAAAAATCAAATTCTTCCAAAAGTTGCTTTTGGATATAAACTGTTGCTTAAAATTATATTAATGACTCAATTTACTAAGGTAAGTCACTACTCACTTTCATTTCTTTCATATATTATGTAAAGGGCATTATCATGAGAAAAGTTAGGTATACAAACAAGTCTTCCCAAAGGCATTTTGTAACACAGTTTTACAACGGTTTAACATCTTATTGTTGATGTGTCACTAGAGTAGAAATTAATTTTAAGGTTAAAAGTAATGTTCACACCAAAATAAAAACAATTAACATTGTTTTACAGAGGTTATTTCTAAGGCATTTTTTAAAATTCTATTTTAAAACTATAGTTCTACATCACGTATCCTAGAATATTCGTCTTATAAGCAATTCAGTTTTACTAATCATAAGACATGGTAAGTTTACGTGAGCGTAATAATATTGTAAGTGCCTGCAGACACAGCTCTGGCACATTGCACAACCTAGATTGATTGCGGAGAGCGTTTGAAAAATGCAGGCGTCCCAGTTGGCTCATACACTTAAAAAATAAATAACGAAGTTTTTATCAAAGTTGGTATTAAATTGGTTATTTTACCTTATGCAAATTATTTTTTACTACATAAATAATTAGGTTCCTACACTTTCAATCAGAAAATAAGATAATCCAAACACGTCTTTCCTCATCTTTTTAGGTTTGGCTATCCGCAAATTTACCTCTGTAGGTCTGAATCTAAAGCTAGTAAAAAAACATTCAACCTAAAAACCAGTAACAAATTTTGAAAGTGGAATGAAAAAACCATAATAACATTAAATAAAAAATACGTATGAACCTTACATAAACTAAAAAATACATAACTTAAGCAATTAAACGCAATAAACATAAAAATCATTTTTCCTTACCATATTAGAGTGCAGGCTATCACAACATGATGTAGTTGCCATAGTTAAGGTGTTGTCGAAGCCCAGCCTCATTGCTGATTCAGTGTACAGAGTACAGGACACATGTGCATTAAAGCCAGCTTTGGCCAACTAACAAGCTCGTAACGCCCATCGCTGCTTCAGAATCAAATTTATGCAAGCTTGTCCAAGCCCTAGCCATATGAAACCTGATTGTTTGAATTTATATAAAAAAAATCGTATGTAAGGAAACAAGAATAAGCTACTGTGTCAGAAAGAGTATCTTGTTACGCTTAATACTTCTATGTAATAATTTCTACTGTGAATCTCTTTAGTACTTCTTCTTATTATTGATTCAGTTTGTTTAACTTACTGTTTTTTTTTTATACTTATTAACATAGAATAGATCAATTAACTATTATGACGAAAAGCAAAATTCTAAAACAAAAAACTAAACTTAATTTACTTCGTCAAACAAACGTGTATGATGTTATAAATTACACATTTATTTAAGAAAATCAATTTATTTACAAGGAACAGAGTGTAATATTGTACAACATGGTTAAACTTACAAGAAGGCTATCGCAAAAATATAGGTTTATACTTTAATTAATGTCAGCTCTGTAAGAAACGGTTAGTCCTTGTAGTTGAAAGTTCAAATATGAAAACAACTATTAAAAAACAAACTAACAATTAATACACACATTATAATCTTAACAAATCCTAATTAATCTTGGTAATTGATTTATGTTGGCTTTAGTGGAGTTATTTGATTCCCAAAATATATTTAGTTTTAAAAACACAGATTCCAACCGTCCTAATAAATCTCAATGGTCACCAAAATAATTTAGAATTACATTTATGAAAAAAATATAATTATGTAATACTGTTAAATTCGATTCTTCATACATTATATTGCATTAAAGTTTTCGTTTGGTTAATTAGTATATAACTTTTTTATTTAATACAATATTACTAAACTAGCTGAATGAGAATAATTTCAAACCGTATTAAGAGTGTGAAGGGATTTGAGTGATCATGACATATAACTTATCAAAATACGTAATGTCTAAATTTTGAATTTTCATACGAAGGCAAAACGAATTTAAATACAAATTATTAAGCCCTACTCGTAAATCTTTCTGACTCATCCTCATTTTGAATTCCAAAAACGTAACAGTACATTCATTTTCATAAAAAAAAATAGAAATTATTACAGATTTTTAAACGTGACATCCTGTACAATCATGACTTGGACGAATTTAAACTGTACAGAACAATTTTAGATACAAGGAAACTTACTTTTACGTCCTTTGAAAAGGCCTATTTACAACGATAGCAAAACACACTCGTAAAACGATTCACTATACAATTCGTTACTCAAAACATTGGTCAGCCAAAGTAGCTTGAAGGTTTACGGACATAGCAGAGAGCAGGGCAGGCCATGGATGCATTTGCGCGGTATCTCATGAAGGCGGCTCCACACATGCGTCATTCGGCATGCACCGAATGTTCGACGTTCGGCGAATTATTTGTCTCGCTATAGGACCGACAATGAACAAGCACTAATGTTTGCTACTTGCCAAATACATAAACACCCGTCCACACTACTCGTGATTCGGCGAGTCGCTGCTCGCTGCATGCCGAATAACGCATGTGTGGAACCGCCTTGAGAATGCGCCGATCTCGCGGAGAAGTGCGCGGTTTTCACGAGGCAACATGCCAAAACTCGGCGCGCTTCGCTACCTTCCCCCTCCTGTCCCGCGCTGTAATATTTGCGCACTCCTTTTAACATATTATAACAATTTACATTATTCATGTACACAGATTTTCTCACAATTAAAATTTGAAAACATTTCTTACAAAACTCCCCACCCCAGTCTATGTACAACTTTTACCAAACATTATTCACAACTCTGTCCTGCATCACTCACGGTGTCGGCAGTTGCGGGGACCTTTTCAACTCACACTTCTGCGGGAACTTCCTGACAGTCTGTCTCAATTTACTCAGATCCGTTTCGTTCTCCACCATAAAAGAAATCGTCGAAACGTTTCTTTTATTGGCGTGAGAACTCATCGACACTCATTGAAGCGAGATGGAGGTGAGCTTGGAGCTCTTGCTGTTGATTGTGGAGTTGCGCCGCCACTCGAAGCGCGAGGAGTCCAAGCCGCTGAGCTCGCGGGCGAGCGGCTCGGGGCGCTTGACGTGGCGCACACACGGCCACCGCAGCCGCAGCTGGAACTCGCGCTTGAACTTCTCCTGTAACACACAGTAAAGTCAGTGTGAAGCGAGGAGTCCAAGCCGCTGACCTCGGGGCGCTTGACGTGGCGCACACACGGCCACCGCAGCCGCAGCTGGAACTCGCGCTTGAACTTCTCCTGTAACACACAGTAAAGTCAGTGTGAAGCGAGGAGTCCAAGCCGCTGAGCTCGGGGCGCTTGACGTAGCGCACACACGGCCACCTCAGTCGCAGCTGGAACTCGCGCTTGAACTTCTCCTGTAACAAACGGTGAGGTCACTGTGAGGCGAGGAGTCCAAGCCGCTGAGCTCGGGGCGCTTGACGTAGCGCACACACGGCCACCGCAGCCGCAGCTGGAACTCGCGCTTGAACTTCTCCTGTAACACACAGTGAGGTCAGTGTGAAGCGAGGAGTCCAAGCCGCTGAGCTCGGGGCGCTTGACGTGACGCACACACGGCCACCGCAGCCGCAGCTGGAACTCGCGCTTGAACTTCTCCTGTAACACACGGTGAGGTCAGTGTGAAGCGAGGAGTCCAAGCCGCTGAGCTCGGGGCGCTTGACGTAGCGCACACACGGCCACCGCAGCCGCAGCTGGAACTCGCGCTTGAACTTCTCCTGTAACACACGGTGAGGTCAGTGTGAAGCGAGGAGTCCAAGCCGCTGAGCTCGGGGCGCTTGACGTGACGCACACACGGCCACCGCAGCCGCAGCTGGAACTCGAGCTTGAACTTCTCCTGAACACACAGTGAGATCAGTGTGAAGTTCATTGCAGCTGTGGACCTTTTCTGAGACAGTCTGTGAGCCAGTCCTGTTTTGTGTGTTGTGAGACAGTAATGTGTGAGGACAATTTCCTCTGTCCCTCGTCGAATGTGGATGAATATCCTGACCTTGTATTAGAGCACATTTGGACTTGCTGGATATAGCAATCTCGTAGATGTAAATACAGGCCGGAGTCACTAGTCCCAACTCCCTGAAGACAATTTACACAATTTGACAAAGTATCGTTGCCAGCTTTGAACGATGCGGAATGATTTCTTTTGAAGACGGAACAGCCTGAGGATGATCGATTTATTACAATCACCCGAAACTGCAATGCCATAGGCTGGGTGGGGATAAATGAGGCAAAAATAGGCCATTTTCAAAACATTGTTAGGGATATATCTCAACAATAGTCTTAAGCTATATACGCCAGATGAAACTTGGGCGCATAGGCTTTCAAGGTGAGCGTTCCAAGTCTTGGTCAATTTCAATGTCCAAGAATTTGGTGCGCTCAACCTGTTCAATAACTGTGTCATCTATCATGACGGTCACATCCTCAAATTCGTTTATTCTTCTGGAGTATTTTACAAAATTAGTTTTTTGGAGTTGATTTTTAGATTGTTGTTTTTGAACAATTGAACACATGAATCCAATTCAACAAAGTCATGCGAGACCTAGCACTGCGGCAGGGAATCGTGTCATCTGCATACCGTACCAATGTGCCAGATTGTAATGCAGATGAAAAGTTATTAAATATAGCAAAAAAAGGACCGGTCCAAGAATAGATCCCTGTGAGACACCGTACTTAGGTGATGTGTTTTTGAGAGTTGGATTGATATCTGGACTTCTTGCGTTCTGCATGCAAGATAAGATCGGATCCATTGTAGTGGAATACCACGGGTTCCAAAGCGATCCAGCTTTGAAATTAGAAGAGCGTGTTTAACACAGTCGAACGCTTCAGAAAGATCTGAAAAGACATTCAAAGTGGGATGCTGCTTATCTAGGCTTTCAACCACTTCAGTTACCAGAGCGTTAACTGCGTCCACAATGGATCTCCATCGCAAAAACCCAAATTCATCTTCAGAGAAGATTCGGTGGTCATCAAGAAATGCCAAAAGAAGTTTGAGGGAAATGTATTCGAAACTTTTGCTGAATGAGGGCAGGAGATATATTGGGCGAAAATTTCCAACTTCTTGCGGATCTCCATTTTTAAAAACTGTGATCACCTTGGCCTGTTTCATTGAGGATGGAAACACCCTAACAGAAAAAGATGCATTGATAAACTAGCATTCTAAAAATAAACTATGACTTAAAATTAATTTAAACTTATACTTACCGATAAAAACATAGCGAGGAAACATATACTTTAAATATGTGAATTTGAAATAAAATATGAGCATGCATGGTTTTTGGTTCAACTATTCAAATCTCGGTTATAAAAAAAATAATTTAATCAATTTTCAATAAACAGTTTTAACTACATTTAGAGTGAACATAGTTTTAATGACAAAGGTTGAATATATATTCATGAATGCCTAATTATACTAATGAGCAACACTCGGTGCACAGATTGGCAGCGTGTCACCGTTCATAGAGCAAACTTACATTGTAAATGCCGTAAATGAAGGGGTTGTAGCAGCTGTTGCTCATGGCTAACCAGTCGATCGAAAACCAAACGATGTTGATGTAGCGGAACCTGTAACAGAGAATTTGCATACACATGTCAAAAGTTACACGATGTCAAACGCAGGGTCAGATACACATAGGTTTTTATTCAATTATGCCCTTTTGTGGTTTCACAGCTTTGTTTATTCTGAATTTCTGATGCGTTAACATAAAGATGCTAATTTTCATTGAATTTTGATTGAATGATAACCAAAATTTTCCACTGATGAAAATGTTCAATTTAACCTTTACTGATTCACTGTCAAAATTGATTTTCTTTTTTGATAGAATATGCTCACATACTCCCTTGAAAATAATATATATAGTAGCTGATCAACACGGTTTCACCCGTGGGAAAACATAAAAACTTCCTCTGTCTTTTTTAAGGATTTAATTTGTCATACTTTTTAAGGTTTCCATGACAACCTTATATCCTTCCCTATAATTTAACATTAAAACTTTGAAGTACTATAGGGCGAAACCCATTGGGAATTTTGTAAAACCGTTTCTTAGTGTGCATCTAAGACCCAAGGGTAGCATATGTGCCAAATTTCAACTCTTTAGGTCTTATAGTTTTGGGGATTTGCTGTCCGATAGAAAACCCCTTCTCCTATATATATATAGATAATTTGGATTCCAATAAAACAGAGCTCCTCTTTCAGAGAAAGATGAGAATTTCAGCTAACTGTTGTAATATTGACAGTCAAATTATATAAGTAGGCAATGTAACATAAATATTAAATTAATCTACACACCTAAATTACTAAATTCTACACCTAAACCTAAATTAATGTTAACATATAAATTAATAATATTAAAGTCTAATTTAGCATTATATAGCGATGATTTTCTATTTAAAATATTAACTTCACTAAATCTTTTTTACACACGATTTACAGTACAAATTATGCTTCTTAAGAAATTTAAGATTTTATCTTGGTATTTTTACCATTTAAGATGTGTTTTGCAATAAGGTTCTGACGTTTCTTATCAGTCAGCAGATGGTGGTGAAAAGTTAGTCAATTCAGGTAGTGCTTAAACGAATGAGGTACTCTGCTTTTCCGGGACCGATCTCCATCAGTGAGTCAAACGCCTAACATTTGTAAACGTAAGATAAACTCTTCAGGTGCACCTACAACTATTAACGAAAGATCTATAAGTACATAGCTAAAAAGATACAGTATGAATACAAATTTAACATCAATTTTGTTTCATCAGTATAGTATTCATGAGTATATATAAAAGTATATAAAGTATACATGAGTTTTTTGTTTTAAAAATAAAACGGTCAACCAATCAAAAAGCCAAAATTGTATTTTTTATTTTGCTTAGTGTTTATACTGGGAATTTCCTCAGTGCGTTGGTTCCAATTAAAAAAAAAGTTGAGCTAATTTTTCTTTTTATGTACTGTTTATAGTTTTAAACTGCTTTAATCACTTTGAAATTTTAGCAAATAAATAAAATTCATAAATTATACTTGTATAATACATATATATATACCTTATACTTGTAAAACATCATTTAAGAAGGCTATATAATTTGTTCATATACTATTTACTTTAAGTATGAATACTTTAAATAAACTTCCTTAATCAATTTTAATGATGATCAGTTGAAGTAGAGGACAGGGGTGGTCTCTAGTCATATATCTTATAATACTTTTACGCGATATGCGGTGTGAATAGGTAAGACCATTCTCAAAAATATAGAATTTACAGATTTAACTTACGTATTTATTTCAGGAAAAATGTTTTGCAGAACGTTGTACGTTTGAAGCGGCATCCAGCAGAAAGCAAACAGGGCTACCACGATAACTAGCATCTTGATGACCTGCAAAAATAAGATAGTAAGTTAATTTATACCAAAACTGGTAATTTGAACTTGTGAAAACATTATCCTTTAAAAAACAAAGTGTCAAACAAACTTTAAAGAAAAATTAAACAATAAGGGAAGCAATTGCTCTACCCCATGTGAATAGCTTGGTTAGGTTTTTGTACATAGTGATGAAGATGTTGAGCATGTAATTCTATTTGAGTCACAAGCGTTTCATTTAGTGGAATGGAGCAAAAAACCTTAAATAAAATTCAATTATTGTTCAGGTTATTGGGAAAATTCGCCATCAGTGATTATTAGAAAAGAAGACTAACAACGTTTTTAGTTCCGAATAATATCAGGTGGAAACATCCAGGTGGAGATTATTGGACATTCAAACTATGCCATTTGGTAATGAACAAAGTTCATTTTTACCTAAATAAGAGATAAGATTCCGCATCCCGACATTTCAAGTTATTCCTAATCCTTGATAGAAACTGACCACAGTAGGCCTAATCGTAATAAGTAACACCAGATTGCAAAATAATTACAAGAAGATAAACATGCAACCATTCAGTTATTATATAAATAGTTGAGTTTACTTAAATGAATATTTCAAACATGACACATACACTGATAGATTAATTTTATCAGCTTAGAACCACGATATAAATACGGCTATAAATATTTTATATGGGTCAAATATAAATTTCTTTTGTCAAATTTAGATACACTCACTGAGGAGAAAGATTGTTATACGATAAGCACTAATGGTTTTTTTATTATTGATATCAACAATAAAATTCAACATCAACAAAACTACTAACCTTTTTCTTGTTCCTCATGATGTTGGCGTCGCGCTCTGTCTGGGCATTGCCTGGGGCCGTGGCGCCCCACAGGGCGAGTCCCATGCGGGCGTAGACCCACGTGATGATGGTCAGAGGCACCAGGTACTGCAGGAGGACCAGGATAGCCTGGTAGACCAGCATCACCTCCTGAGGCAGAAAAATCAGGGGAAACTGTGAGGTTGAATTAAGGAGGAGTCGGTATTAAGAAATTGCGCAGTCGAGAGAGGAACTAAATACAGATTATACATCGAGAGACGCGCCCAGTATCTCAGAGTGGGGAAAAGACTTACAGCCAAGGGATATCCATGGTATTTTTTTTGTCAACTTCCTGGGTGACCACAACCGAGTAGCATGTTACTGCTCTTAAAACGTTTCTTTGGCTTTATTTTCTCTGGGACCAGTCCTTAATAAATGATTTCGTACCGGTTAAACTTGCAAGGAAAGTTGGAAATAAGTGCATTTATACTGAAGAGAGTTCCCTGCCTATCCTTTTGTCTTATTTCCGTAAAAAAATAATCCTTTTCAAAATGTTACACTCGCAAGTGACTGTATGCCTGAAACGATCGTGTAGAAAATGCCATTGCATCATTGGAATAAATTTCCTTCTTTTTTGCATACGAATAAATATATAATGTTGGAAGTCATCAGGATATCGTGAAAGATAGGAGACAAATATTAACATTACCGATTGACACCGGAACCTACATTGGTCTGTGTATTTTTCCTGAAAAATAGGATAAGTTTAAAATGGATGAGATGGTTTGCTGCCTTGCTAGTGACAAAGACCATATAATTAATCTATTAATTATCCTGCATAATTAATCATCTAATCAACTTTTTTTTCATCGCTTCTTTGCCTCTTCCGAGTACCCAACTTTTTTTAGTTATACCTCGGTTTCATTTCTGTCCAGTCTTTCTTTTTTACTTTTTTCTCTACGGGGGCTTTCGTTTAATATTTCCTTACTTTCTAAGCCATCACTCTATCTTCCTTCACTGTCCCCTCTGTCCTCCTGTTTTCTCTGGATATTTGTCGTTGTCATGTCAGGTGACCTGTTTCCTTGAGAGCTCTTCTCCCTTAGATTTCTTTCCAGGTTTTCATGATGCTTTGAAAAGTATCTGACTTCCGCAGAGCTGCTAGGAAATTCCATAGCCTTTCGACACCTAGGCGAAGAAGCTGGTGATCTAGTTAATCTCAAAGGTCTTCATGCGCCGGACATTCCATGAGTGCGTGAAGCGGGCGATCCGATTCTCCTCAGTCCTCATAAAACTGGGCGTGTCTTCCATTGAATTTGTTCAAGTACTGGGCGAAGGCTCCATGTTCAGTCAAGACCTGTACCTGAATATGGTCAATGGAGGCGAGTTGCTTCATCGTTTTTCGCTCCTCGAGGTCGGGCAGTAGCTGGTACCTATACCTTCCTGTTGTGGCTTCAGACCATTCCGTTAACCATGCCATCTCATATCTCATTCTTATATCCCCCTTAGATTCCTGTTTCCTGTATTAGTCCTTTCTGAGCCCTCCAAAGGTCAAGGTCCCTATTGAGTTAGATAGGCATAGCATCCGTTAGGGCACACAGGGCTTGCTGTGATGTGCTGTCTTTGGGCTTCTCGGATCTTACGGAGAATATGACTGTGCTGAAGACGGTGGCTCCAGACTCTAAAGGCATATCCTATAATTGGTACAAAGACCGTCTTATATAGGAACAGGAGTTGAGTTCTTTTGACACCATACCTTAGTTAGATAACTCTTGTGATCATGCCAAATAGTGTCTTCGCCTTTTCAGCTACCATCTTAACATGCGGTAGAAAGCTGAGCCCCGAGTCCAGAATGATGCCTAGGTAAGGTGCCTGAAGAACGAATTTAATGACAACTCCATTCAGCCTGATCCATGGGGACCTACCGAGCTTCCCCTTGAATACAATTGCCTTAGTCTTCTGAGCTGCAACTGTCTCAATCTTTCTGCAGACCTCAGTCCCCCTTCTCTCCAGCTGACGTCTACTGTTTCCCTCCACCACAAAAGGCCACATCATCAGCAAAGGCAACCGATGAGGTCACAGACTCAGGCCAATCTTGTTCGAGCAAGTCGTCGAACGTGAGGTTCCAAAGCAGGGGCCCCAGAACGGAACCCTGGGGACATCCCTTGGTCATCTCTCTTTTAATACTCTCCCCATCATGCTCCAGCATTACAGACCTTTGGCTTAAGTAAGAGGCTGTTATTTGGTAAATTTGATGCGAGAAATTTATTCGCTTCAACACCTCGAAAACTGATGGCCACTATACGGAGTCGAAGGCCCCGCAATTGCCTTTATGTCAACCAAAATCAGAATTACGTATTTCTGAACTGATTCCATAGTTGTTGTCTTGACTTTTTTTATTGCCTCGATTGTCCCTCGTCCTTCACTAAAGCCGTACTGAAGATTGTTCAGAGTTCCCGTTGCTCGCATATGCTCCACCATGCGTGCCACAATCATCCTCTCAAACAATTTTGCCAATGATCGGTAGTAAGCTTATCGGTCTGTAGGAACTGGGGTCTGACCAATCTCTGTCTCCGCCCTTTCTAATTACCTTAAGCCTTTATATTGGCCAAACATCTTAAACAAATTAAAGATTTTAGATAAGATTAGTCTGACAACCTTCAATTAGCAGGTAAGTATAATAGCCACAATAAACAGAAATATTTACATACAGCTGAACTAAGTAAAGGCAAACACTTGGTAGGCCAAGATTTACAATGCTATCGTCCTTTGGGAGATTTTCCTCACTCAAACAGATTGCAGCTGGATCTCGTGCTTAAGAACGTAGCGATTTATGATAAAAAATAGTGGACACACGCTGCCAAGCAGCTGGTAGTAATTAAATAATTTTAAATAAAACTAATGTTTCAATGTAACAAATGTAAGTATGTATTTTTTCATGTTGTTCCTCGCCTAGACCTTTCATTTGAATAAGGGGTTGATGGACTTACGGTTTTCTCAACCTTTTTCCAGGATTTTGGCTTTATATATAGAGTTTTGATTAGCCTCTTTGGTTTTTAAGTTTTAAAAATCCAAAAAAGTTGTTCTTGACGGATTAAATTTGGGGCAGTGCTGCTATACTTCCTTCACCTTATTACAATTTTTTTATTTTCAATAAGCTCAATATAAAAAGTACAGTAAAAAGTAATTTTATTCAACGCTTTTGTTTATATTTAAATGTCACTGATGGAACCATTTCATTGTTTGAATTTTAAAATTATATGTGTAGAATTCTAATAGATAAGACCTCAGTAACGTAGTATAAATCAGTAGTAAAGTACACATAATGTCAACTAGTGAGACAAAAAGGGTATTTTAGCTGTAATTTTGTTAAAAGTTGTGCTTTTAATGTTTTATAATCAAAAACTGTTTAAAAATCAATTCTTTTAAGATTTTTTCATTAGTAAATTCTCTCAAATAAACGATACTCAAACGCGGCTCGTAATAAATGCTACGTTGGACAAGGTGCGATGGGACCGCAACAGCGTTTCATTAGCGGCGTGGACGGTGATTTGACGAAGAGTTAGGCTACTATTTTTGTTGTATATAAAGGTTATTGAACAAATAAACGGACAACAAAAATACTGGAGATTGCCTACTGATTGGACTTCAATGGGAAACTATTTCGATTTTAATTTCACTCCTTTCTGTAGGCTGGGTTTGTTTTACATTTCGTTGTTATTTTGTAAAGCACGTAGCAACTCATAAGGACCTTGCTATTATTTTTCATTTTCAAAAAATAAATGTTCTGCGTGTTCTTAAAAAAATAATGAATATTATAATGATGAGGTTTTGCAAAACTACGGGAAATGCGATTGCATCGGTGTGTTTTTGAATTTTCTTAGGTTCCACAAGGCTGAGAAAAAAATGAAAAAAGTTTCAAAAATCACGCTTACCTATTAATTTCAAGGCGGGTCGACGCGGTGCGATTGATCTTGGACCGAGTGAACTTAGGAGATCAATCAAATGATACTTGTACCGTGCACAAAAATGCATCCGAATAGCTCTTAAGTAAACAACTCGACCCGAGTTATTCGGATGAAGATATTTGCTCGGATACGAATATTGATTTGTAATATATTTAACATTAGATACGTTTAGTAATTAACTTCGAGTGCATTAGTCACGGTAGTTAGGTAGTTACCGTGGCACTAGCAGCTCACAACTCTCCAATTTAACTCCGCCCGAGTAGTCTCGAGCGAGTTCTAAATCAGACCGTATCAACCCGCCTTTATAGATAAACTAGCCGATAAACGGTTTCACCCGTCGAAAGATTTCCTTGGATTAATGATTTGTTTTTTTCAAGTTGTCATGATAACTTAATTAGCTTCCCTATAGTATTTAATATTGAAAATGAAGATCCACAGGGCGTAAACCGGAGGAAGTTTTCAAATATCCGTTCTTAGCGGTTTAGTAGATGCCAACGCCCTAAGAGGAACATCCATGCAAGATCTTTAGGTCCTAGGTCAAGTAGTTTGGGCTGTGCGGTGATAGGTCAGTGGTAGTTAACAATCCTGTCTAAGGAACATGCCAACCTTAGTCAGTAACAAGGCTACAAGATCGCGCCACTATCATCACGATCATCACACTCATCCTTCATTCATATTCAGGGTAACGTCCTCCATGAGGTACCTGTCTTATCAAAGTGATTAAGTGATTAAGTGATAGTTGGCAAACTATATAGTAGCAATTGATAAACAAACGTTTGTGTATTCATTGATATTAGTCTAAATGTTACCCGTGGTTTCGCACACGTTCGAAATAATTTGAAACAGCTGGTATTGCTCCTGCACTGTTTCTGCCAACTATATCTGTCAACTGGAATTGGTTTTATTTGTTTGAATTCGTCTGCCTGGATGGGTACGTTGTTCCAGCTGAATTCCATAATATTTTTTTAATTCTTTATTTTGGCCAAAGATTATATAATCATATCAAGTCTATAGCTTACTAACAATTTTATCAATTCACATAACAATTTGTATAATTTTAAGGAAATTTTAAGCTAAATTGAAAAATTTTCACTGTTGATAAATTTAAAAATAGCGTCCAGAATTTCAATTTTGTTAATACTTAAAAGGTGTAGTATATTTGTTGGCATTCCAATTTTTTGTTTCGAAAGAATTTTGAATAATCTTCTTCTGGAGTTTTGATTGTATAGAGGACATGCCAATATCATATGGTCAATGCTACAACTTCCTTCACCACACGGGCATGCTGGACTGTTAGTTATGTTTATTTTAAAAATAATTTGACCAAAAAACTCTTGTAATTATGTTGTTTAAATTAAATTAATCAGCTGGCCTTTTCCAATAACAACGTTTTTTTTATCATCCATTCTACACCATTGATGTTCTACACTCATATTTCAGGCATAGTCGCCTTAAATTATTACTAATAATTATGGAAGGCGTCGTATATTATGACTAATATTATATTTGAATTTCAGTATTTAAAAATTATTTACCTCTAAAGGCTTGTTGTTCTGATCATATTTGTTCCAACGGAGATATTTGCATGGTTCTGGATAAGAAACAGATTATTTATATTAAATAGAATCTGAAAGATTTTCCTTAAAAACTCTCTTTTATTTTGTTGGTATTGGTGACAAAGACGGATGTATAGCTCTCCCGGATGTACTATGCTCCCAGAAGACGTGTCACAAATAAGTCAACTGTGTCAGTACAGTTGGTGCGTTTTATCCGTTGCCGAAACTGTCAAACATTTGTTTATTCTCAATCATCGGGCACAATAAAAGACGTAAACAAATTACAACAAACATCCTCTGTGTTTGTTTACAAATTACATTAATAGTATATTTCATTACAAGGACCTAAAGTGACGCTTTTCGTACAAGGTCAAGTTTTACAACCGAGGCTGTAAGCCGAGGTTGAACAATGACCGAGTAACGAAAAGCAGCTTTAGGTCCGTGTGATGAACTATATTTTTCGTTATATTGCTCAATACAATACGTAAACTACTTAAGAAAACCAAAATGTTACAGCTTGTTTACCTTTAAAGATGCCACCGTCTTGTTCTTGCTATTTGAAGCAATCAACTGATTGTCTGTTTCATTTGTGTTAGGGTAGACTGACAACAATGAACAACTATCGACGTATCGAACGCATGTAATAATCGATTGGTGAAATGAGCGAGTTTCACAAATTGATTAAACTGACAACAATGAATGTTTTGATAATAACGATGAATGTTTCGATTATTTGTAATCGAATGAATATTGTTCGATTATTACGACGTACTCAGCACTTTTTGATTTTTATAGTCCTAGGACTATAAAGAGTCAGCTGGTATCGAGTACATCAGCTTTTAATTCATAGGAATAAAAAGAGTGTATTTAGGTCCGGATAACATGCATTAAAAACATCTGTTTTTGAAGCAGTATAACGAAAAAATATAAATGAGCAGATATAAGAAAATGTAGAATATATCAGGCGTAAGACTTCAGAGATCAGCTGTGATGTTTTGTTGATTTTCACTTTTCTCCAACTGCTTCAGAAGTAAATTATACTCATAGCTCATGATAAAACGCACGAACTATACAACCCACTAGGCATAAAATAAACATATAAATGAAGGTCTATTCTACTAATCCCAGTAGTAAAATTATAAATGTGAAAGCTTGTGAGTTTCTTTGTTTGACATATTATGTAAGTCAGCTGTAACGTATCCATCTAGGCAAACGAATGTAAACAAATAAACCCAATTCCGATTGGCAGTTACAACAATCAGTGCAGGGGGAACACCAGCTGTTTAATTTTTTTTATGTGGGTGAAGCCACGAGTAACGTCTAGTAACATATAAACTTACTCAGATAATACTTGGTCTAGACCCACTCGTATAGTTGTGACGAGGTTGTCACTTTTTTTATGTCAATACGTAGACATTTCCTCCACGCTATAGAAAACGTCCTCCAAAATTAATTCTTCAACTTTATTTTAACATTCTCGAGAATCAGCTTTTTTTAATATCTCGCGGGAGTTAGTTGTAAATTAATCTTGAACACTGCATACTTTGGGGACAGCTGCATAATATTTACCCCCTGTACTTCCTTTTAAACAGATTGAAAATAAAAACAAGTCACAAAAATAAAAATATTTTACTTATGAGTATTTTGCCATGTGATTGAATGTTTATTTCAAAATTTAGGTTATGTTTACATTTCTTTCTTTTCAATAAAAACTAAAACATTTAATTCAGCCTGATTCATTGAGTCAAATCATTAAGATCGAATGCATTTTCAACAAAGTATATTTCGGACCCAAAATGATTAACGCCGTGCTTAAAATGGCGTGCTTAATTTTCTTAACACGTGTTAAAAATACCGTGGGGACATGGCTAAAAAGCAACGATCAGTGGGAATACGACTACTGCGACATCAGATGCAACGGCTCACTCCACACCATGTGCTTTTACCCGGCAGGCGGGGGCGACAGTTGCCACAACAACCTCAAGGTATACCTGAACAAGAACGAGAAGATTTACATAGAGAATAACCTGAACAGGATCAGAGGCCTGGCAGCGACCGGAGAATTGGAAGGACTTCCGCAAGCGAGCAATATGATGAAGCTAGTGTGGGACAGAGAGTTGACGACCATAGCGAAACGTTGGGCCGACCAGTGCATCGAAGGGCTGCACGACAAATGTAGAAAAACCAGCGACGAGATGGACACAGGACAAACCGTGTACATCGGCCACTATCCGAAATACTCTAAGGGCACGGTGAAATTGGATCGTATCAAGAAAATCCTCGAGGAATGGGAGGAAGAGATAAAATATTTCCAACCAAAGTGGCTTGACAGTTACGATCCGTCCGCGAACAAGACGAGCAATTTCACCCAGATCATCTGGGCCACCAGCGAGCTCGTGGGGTGCGGCTACACCGAGTTCCAGATGAAAGGTTACGTCTTGGCGAGGTTAGTTTGTAATTTCAAAAGGACAGGGAACGATCCGGGCTTTCCTGTTTACAGGATAGGCAAGCCTTGTTCGAAGTGCCCGTGGAAGGCGAGTTGCAGTGATACGTACAGGGGCATGTGCTGGAACGGCAAGTTCAGCGACTACAGTGAGGATCAGGAAGATAGTGGGGATCCTTTGCGTTCGTCAGTCGTCGTCGGAATCCTCTCCCTCATGATTCTGATGATTTACAGCTGAGTTGAATCACTCTATATATTGGTCTTGTAAGGGACAATAAATTTTATATCTAAGTCATTATTGCTTTTTAGATAGTTTAGAGCCTTAGCAGTAAATGAAGCCGCCGCGCCACATGTGTTGTGTTGTCGCTATCCAAAGCAAAATGGAAATAATAGCACTGAATATAAGTTGAGAAGAGAGGATGAAATGAAATTATCTATATTCTATGTGTCACAAAATTTGTGGCCTTCAAAACCAATAACAGCTGAAGAATGATTTATCTTGGCCCTGAAAAAGCCACCTTAGGGTCTCGATATACGATATTTTTTGCACAGTTTTTGCACGGATTTAACGTGGTTTAACTTCTGATATGATTAAAAAAATGACACATTGCTTGTATATAATCGAAAGATGAAGCTAAACAGTTGGTGTTCAACAAAATCGCCCGCATATCGAGACTGACAGCTAATTTCAGATTGTTCAAAACGATGAGGTATAAGGAATAAAAGAAAATTTGACATTACTGACATTTTAGGGGTTGTTTTACATATTACCAACTGGTAGTAGCACATTTACTAGTTTATGTCTATAAGACTATCCACTTAACACAGTTTACACACTTTGCACTTAAGAAGACACCACGTGCGGATAGCGCCTGTTTGTACAAACCGTCGCGGCGACACGATAGGGGTACTTAATGCGTATCGAGCAAAAATATATGATTTTGCACGTAATAGGGCGGGCGGAAAAATCTGTAAACTAATCAAATCGAACCTAAACCTCAGTTGAAGTGTCTAAATGAAATGTTTTTGTTGAACTGTCAAAACTTCGTTTATGTTCTTCAGGGCCTTTTACGTATGAATTCGTGTTTACCTTAATATATGATCGTATAGTTTATTATTTTTGTATTTTGTGATTTCTACGCCAATGGCATTTTATAACGTTTTTAACGGTCCAAACCCAGGTCTTGTTACTATCTAACGGCGATTAGCTGCCGAAACAAATTATAAAAAATAATTTCGCCAGCAGCGCGCTCATTCACCCGCCCTATTTGGTGCTCACGCTTATAGTTACAAATCAATGTATACATAGTTACAAATGCAATATTAGCTAGTAACATTTTTTCATGATTGATTGGAAACTTAAAATTACAATAATTTATACTAACTTAACCTAACCTAACTCCGGAGAGCGATGTCTAAAAGAAATACTCTCTTATAGGCTAACACTGTATATGAAATTAATTAGTTCAAACAAGTTAAAATGGGTTTCGTAACACAAAGTAAAAAACTTAACAAAATACATTTTTTAAGTTTACCTAGGCTAAAAATATATATCTTCCATCCAAATAAAAGAACTTATCTAATATAAATGAAAAAACATTCGGGTTTAGAATTGAACCCGAACCTGCAGCGTAGTAATTCATAGACTAATGACCACTGGACTACGAAACCATATCGCTGATGATGTAATTTTAAAGTATTTGTTCACCTGATTTAATGATTAGCTGTTCAATGCCACATTTTCTTTTTCTTCCTCCTGTGTTATCGTTTTGAATAAACTGCAATTAGCTGTTAATTTTATCGAGACCCTAAGCGTTTTAATATAATCAGGGGACCTTGTGTCCCGGTAAGCCCCTCACGTCACGCGAGTGGGCTTGGTCCAACACAATAGTTCCTAGACAGACATAGTTATACAAGTACACTCTAAACAATTATACATCAAATTATGTACTCTACTGCATACTCTTTAGAGTGTACTAAACTATACAATAGAGTATTCACTACATTATATTATACTCTAAATCAAGCAGTTTTTTTCTGCGGGCAAAACGTTTTCTTCCGTGGTTTTTCAATGTTTTTGAGTGGTTTTTTCGGCCACGAGGAATCGATTTAACCTGGTCAAAAGACTGGGAAAAATCGTAATTTCCCTAATAAGTCTGTTTTTGATCCGTACTGTCTTCAAAGTGTTATTTTTATTTGTAAAATTTTAACCAAAACAGGTGATTCATATATCCAGGTTGACTCTGTTGCTGCCGTATTTTTCGCAGTAGTTATAGATTTAAATGCCCGCTTTTAACACAGAGAGGTAAGAATACCGTGTGACTGTATTGCCGCTGGCGGTTGTTTTATACTGGCACAGCTAAAGCGGGATTTATTACGCCTCTGTCATCACAGTTACGTACACAATCTAATAAAATTAGTGTTTTTTTTCAAGGCTTTTCAAGACATCATTAACGCACGCAATTACTAAAGTAATTATATGGAAATCTTTGAATAGGAATTATAATCAGCTAGAACTTATTGTATTTCAATAATCCCTGACTGATCTCAAAGGTTTCCTCCCAACGGAGGTCACTAATATAATATTCAACAAATTCAATGTCTTGAGCCAGAACTAGAGGACACGCACTGCTCAGCAGATATTCAAAAAACAAATGCATCAGCTGATCAACCAATTTTTTGATATCTGTGCACTTAGGAAATATTTTATCAAAAAAGTAATTCTACATAGAATTTTCTCACCGAGACCCTTTAAAAAGTATGGGGTGGATGGGTCCCAAAAAATGAATGATAGGCGTGGTTTTCTAAAAAGTTTCGGGTAATCTGGGCCTTTTATGGGGTGATGGCAACACCTCTACCAGTTTGAATTACTCTGGATTATTCAGAAATTGCCTTTTACCCTTCATCTTTAAGAGGATATAGGACTATACATTAGGGGTCCTCATTCGGGGGTAAACGATATAGGTTATTTATGTTAACATTTAATTAATAAATAAAATAATAAATTTATATATTTCCTGTTACTCTTTGAGTTAAATTATTAAGAAAAGCCTGCATCATTAAAGTTATCATGTAAGTGAAGGAAGAGCGCTTATTGAATAACTTGCCACTTGCTGACAGTCAAAGTTTGAAAGTGAACAAGAAGGAAGTAAGTGAAATTCGGTAACTGTTAGTTAAGTTTAGAGCCTCTTAATGCTTAAAAAATATATTAAAGCAGCTAGACTCCATGAAAATCAAGCAATATTAAAATATAGAAATAAAATCAATCGTAAAAATTTTAAATGGGGTTAAAATAGGAAACCCCTGCTCTTTGGTTGTTGTAACCTTTAGATAAATCTAATATTCATTTAATATATACTTCTGTAAGAAAGGAAAATCATAAAATATTCCAATTTATCAGATTTAGAGTTTTAAATAAAATTTTATTTCACTGTGAATGTTGAAATAATTTAATTACTTTGAAAACAAAATTCTTCAGTTGTCAATAAAAAAAAACCATATGTTATGTACTGTACTGAGACGTCGGCGGTTCCTATGATACGAACATGAATAAAAGTGAAGAATAGATTATATTCAAGCCTTTTTACTGGCGAAGATCAGCTGATTCGTGTGACAGAATTATAAATGACAAGCAGTTGCCCGTGGCTTCGCTCACGAAATAAATTACAGCTGATCTTACTTCTACTCTTTGAACTGTCAAATTTTAGTATTCACAGCTGTTTACAATTCAGTATTTGAAAAAAAGGGAATTTTTAAGGAAGTGAATTGGCCTATGTCCTTTTCTGATATAGTGGCTCTATTCCTGAAAATTTTAGTTCAGTTGGTCCAGTATTTTTCAATTGGTTGAAAGACAGATATTCACAAAAACATCCATAATTTCATATTTATAATATTAGTAGGACAGCCTAAAAACAAATGAAAGCTGGGTCAAGATTCGAACTTCCACAAAATTTCATCAGGATCTTGCTTATATTACGATCGATCTGGTGGTCTTCGTTTTACAAAGCGAGCATTTTACCTCCGTGCTAACAATAACATGAAACGGCGTTTTATCAGTTTCTAATCGTATTTATCTCATTTATCTCCCTACACATGCATTATTAAAATAAGTGAGTCTAAAGTGCGCTCTAGAGACATTCAATCCTCTTTTTTATTCTAATTTAACTTCCCTGGAATTGTTATAAAAAATGTGCTTTGAATATCCACCTTACACGCTCTCTATTCGCCTGTTTGGTCTCATGTCATGACTTTTATTGGCAGTAAAAAAAGTTTTATACCACACCAACCTAACCAGTGTTACTCAGGGTACAAATCTGTCAGCAACATCAAGATAAGTAATTTACAGAAACTGTACGTCACTCTGGACACTTAGTGAGGACTCTAAGAGAGCAGGAATATTTTCATGTTAAACTACACATTTTTATTCTTTTCATATATTCATGAATCATTAAACATCTATACTATTTATTCTTAAATTACCTCTTTCATTAACGATTGTATTTTCCCATGGTCGAAAGTATCCTTTACATCCCTTACGTAGATTACTCTGTCTCTTGAACTAGTGATAGTGTTTCTTACATTGAAAAATGTACCCCCTACATTTCTGACATCTCTAAAATTAACGACTGTGTCACTTACATAACAAATAAATGTATCTCTTATATTAATGACTAAGCCTTTTACATTGGTGACTGTATCTTTCACATTGACGACAGTATCTCTTACATCGGTGGCTGTATCTCGTACGTAGATGATTATGTCTCTGATATCGGATACAGTGTTTCTTATATTGATGAGTATTGATAAATGTACCTCCTACATTGCTGACACTCTAAAATTAACGACTGTATCACTTACATTGGCAACTATATATTTTATATTAACGACTATGTATCTTACATTGGCGACTGTATCTATTTCATTGACGAATGTATTACTAACGTTAACAGCTGTATCTCTTAAACTGACGACTGCACCTCCTTCAATGCTGACAGTATTTCATACATTAATGACTATATATCTTGCATTAAAAACCTTTTCCCTTACATTAACGACTGTACCTCTTACGTTGACAACCGTACCTCCTTCATTACCGAAAGTAGCTCTTACATAAACGACTGCATCTCTTAAATTTAAAACTTGTTCTCTTACACTGACGAATGCATATCTTACATTAACAACTCGACCTCCTACATTGACTAATGTATCTCTTACATTGGTGACGTTGCGGTGGTAGCAGAAGTAGTAGGGGTCGCCCTCCTTCTCTATCCTGGTCAGTCCCATGGCGTACAGGTAGGGGGCGCCCATCAGACCGCTCAACACCCAGATCATAGAGATCACCAGCTTGAACTGCACCTTGGACACCCGCGCCCTGCGCCCACAGATATCAGAGATTAGAGATGATAAAACGCTAATATACTGTCAACTTTTCATTTACATAGATAAAAATGGTTTTAAGTTTCAGCATGGTTTCAGTCTTTATCGCTACAAAGAAAAAAATCCATTAGATGACTTGATCAAGTGTTTTCTTTTATCTTGTGTAAGCTGTGAATGTTGCTAAAAAAGGGTGATACGTGTAGGAAGAAGTTTTCCTTCTTTGTATAAACCTTTTGGAGGAATTTCTTTTGCTGTCGTACTATATTTTTCTTAAATAAACCAATAGTCATCACGCTGTAATTTAAAAGCATAGTTTAAACAACTTATTACAATACTTACCAATTGAAAGAAATTTATTAATGCATGTTCCTTTATCTCTGCTTTCTTAAACATTATTTTAAAGCTGAGTCGTGCAAAAGACTTTCTCGTGTTGCATTTTAGCGAATTTCCCTTATAGGGAAGAAGCTATTACCGTAGGTCTCATGGTAAGACCTAAGCCCGAGACCATGATAACTTTTCGTTTTAGGGCCACCAGAAGCAAAAAACACCATTCGTTCGAATTTTTATATATCTATCTATCTATCTATCTACATATATATGTGTCTGTCAGCACGATAGCGGCCGTAAATATGGTCCGATCTTGATGAAATTTGGAACAGACATGTAAAGTGGTAATCGAATGGACGAGTTCGTGAACCAGCCTGATCGGACCACCGGAAGGGGAGGTAATGGGGGATAAACACCCCCAAAAATGGGTTTTTTGAGTTTTTTACATATAAAAATAAAATTTATCGAATCTTTGTTGGCACCATTGAATTCAGCTCAAAAAAACAAACATTGGTTACCGAGATATTGAAAGTGGTAAACACAGTACGTTGTCCCAATGTTAACCTTATGGGGAATAAGTAAAATTCTATATCTCGCTTATTTCTCAACATATCTGGATAAAACTTGGTTTGTGGCTTCATCTAGATGAGATATAATGTATTTTAGTCTAAAATCCCCGAAATTTCAATTTTTGTGGCAGCAAACCTGCATAATCATTCCCCATGTTATCCTTATGGGAAATAAAAAAATTCTATATCTTACTAATTTTTTAACATTTCTTGACAAAACTTGGTATATGGCTTCTTCTCGTTAAGATCTACTAAATAATGAATTAAAACCAACCAGTTTTAACATACCTGTTGCAGCAAACCTGCATAATCATTCCCCATGTTATTCTTATGGAGATTACAAAACATGTAAAATCTCGCTAAGTTGGATTGAAATACCGTTTGTTGTGTTGCATCTGAAATTCGCTGAGTATGCAGGTCTGCTGCAACGGGGGTATTTTAGTCTTAAAAGTTGTTTTCTTTAGCAACATATTATATTTTTAATTGTTATAAAAATAATTATTCTACATAAAAAAACTTATTTAAAATCTGAGTCTATTCAGTAATAATAGGACCCATTCTAAACCATAAAATCAACAGAATTAATTATGTTTAGACGAGTAATAATTATAGAAAATTTTCAATAACAGAGACCAGTATATATAGATCTACTGACGTGAAGGGGGTGAGGATGGCCCGGTGGCGGTCCACGGCGATGGCGGCCAGGGTGAAGACGCTGACACTGACGCTGATCACCTTGACAAAGGGGCAGAAACTGCACATGAACTCGGGGAAGATCCACCGCTGAAGCAGCGCCGACTGGAACTGGGGAAAAACACATTCTTTTTAGTGGTAGTCAAAATTAATCAGTGTTTGAACAGCCTCAAAACCGAGGGTCATTAAAAACTGAATGTGGTTGTTTGATTTAAAATGCATTCGTTGTTTTTGGTTAAATATGATTTGTGTGTATTTAACCGAAAAAACATATTTAAAAATATATCCAAGTGCAAGTATGATCAACAATTTGAAGTGATATACGTATTGAATTTTAAAGGATTTATTACATTAACCATTAACCTATCATGAAAGTACTTACTTACATATTTTCAGGTTATAATAATGAAATACTACTTATTTCATGCAGATTGCACAACCAAATCCTATAGAAGGAGTACAATGGTTTTTGTATTAGAATATTTTTATCATAGAAACAACAATTGAAGTATGTATATTTTTCAGAACAGAAATGAATTTTTCTCCATCACCCTTCCTAGTCTAGTCAAACCGAAGCATCACGTGGGCAACGGTCATTTAATGGAAAACGGTGAATTACTTCTTGAGCCAATCAACTTCAAACGTACTTTAGCTTCCCGTACAACTAAATATAAATTAGGATGTTGCAGTATGTTTTAAGGTTCCTCGACAACTATTCTTCCGTTTGCCGTGATACTTGGCATATATAAGTAAATTTCATTGAAAAATATTTGTAAGCTATCAGTTTCGTTGTAACTCATATAGGCTTCACCCCAGTTCCCTTGCCATGCTAATCAAATAGGACTAAGAAAAGGATCTTTTTGAAGAGCCACATTTCCTGTTTGAAAAATGCTACAAAAAAGCACCTAAATTTGAGGGAATATTTTTTTTAGAATGCTACCTTGATGATATTCGTGAGGTGAACAGGTACCAAAATATATGAAAAAAAACGAAAAAGTGCAAAATCATTGATTATTTTTGCGAATATTTCAGAACGTTCAAGGAATATTTGCTGAACAACTTCAGATTCGGATTTCAGCAACCCAAAAAAAGTAATGATCATTATCTCTAGTACGCGTGGAAAATTTTTCAACGTTCGCCGTTTTTGTAAGGTTTTTCTGTACCATCCGTCCTCCGACTGGCTATTAAAAATAAATTGCTCACTCAGTACAATGACAAATCCTCTAATGATTACCTCAAAAGGAATAGCGAACAGGCCAATAACGATGTCAGCGAGAGCGAGGTTGGCGATGTAGTAGTTGGTGACACTCCGCATCCTCCTGCTGGTAGCGATCACCCAGATGACCAGACCGTTGCCCAGGACGGCGGCCACCGAGATACTGCCGTAGCAGAGACTGAGCAGGATAACCTCGTGGGGCAGGACCTGGGGACACAGTATCGATGTACAGTTGGTGACACTCCTTCTGGTAGCGATCACCCAGATGACCAGACCGTTGCCCAGGACGGCGGCCACCGAGATACTTCCGTAGCAGAGACTGAGCAGGATAACCTCGTGGGGCAGGACCTGGGGACACAGTAGCAATGTACAGTTGGTGACACTCCTGCTGATAGCGATCACCCAGATGACCAGACCGTTGCCCAGGACGGCGGCCACCGAGATACTTCCGTAGCAGAGACTGAGCAGGATAACCTCGTGGGGCAGGACCTGGGGACACAGTAGCAATGTACAGTTGGTGACACTCCTTCTGGTAGCGATCACCCAGATGACCAGACCGTTGCCCAGGACGGCGGCCACCGAGATACTTCCGTAGCAGAGACTGAGCAGGATAACCTCGTGGGGCAGGACCTGGGGACACAGTAGCAATGTACAGTTGGTGACACTCCTGCTGATAGCGATCACCCAGATGACCAGACCGTTGCCCAGGACGGCGGCCACCGAGATACTGCCGTAGCAGAGACTGAGCAGGATAACCTCGTGGGGCAGGACCTGGGGACACAGTAGCAATGTACAGTTGGTGACACCATTGCTGGTAGCGATCACCCAGATGACCAGACCGTTGTCCAGGACGGCGGCCACCGAGATACTGCCGTAGCAGAGACTGAGCAGGATAACCTCGTGGGGCAGGACCTGGGGACACAGTAGCGATGTACAGTTGGTGACACTCCGCATCCTCCTGCTGGTAGCGATCACCCAGATGACCAGACCGTTGCCCAGGACGGCGGCCACCGAGATACTGCCGTAGCAGAGACTGAGCAGGATAACCTCGTGGGGCAGGACCTGGGGACACAGTATCGATGTACAGTTGGTGACACTCCTTCTGGTAGCGATCACCCAGATGACCAGACCGTTGCCCAGGACGGCGGCCACCGAGATACTTCCGTAGCAGAGACTGAGCAGGATAACCTCGTGGGGCAGGACCTGGGGACACAGTAGCAATGTACAGTTGGTGACACTCCTGCTGATAGCGATCACCCAGATGACCAGACCGTTGCCCAGGACGGCGGCCACCGAGATACTGCCGTAGCAGAGACTGAGCAGGATAACCTCGTGGGGCAGGACCTGGGGACACAGTAGCGATGTACAATTGGTGACACCATTGCTGGTAGCGATCACCCAGATGACCAGACCGTTGTCCAGGACGGCGGCCACCGAGATACTGCCGTAGCAGAGACTGAGCAGGATAACCTCGTGGGGCAGGACCTGGGCAAGAGGAGGAATAAAATTGTTTATGGTGAAGAGTAAGTAGTAGATCCATATTGAGGTTACTTGACTTGGTAAAGAAAGAAATAAATAAATAAAAATGGCTGGGACTGAAAAAATGACGATGGGTACAAAAATGTATGAGAAAATCTGAATTCCACTAATTTATTCGACCTTGGGAACCTTTTCCACGGTTTGAAATGGTAATCAAACGCCTTTTAAGATGAAATAAAGCAAGTAAGATGCCATTGAAGGGGAGGGGACAGGAGAGAAGTGTGAGGAGCCAGAGATAGAGAGTAAAGTAAAAATTGTAAAATGATTAAAACGACAAAGGGAAAACGAGGAAACGAACATTTAAGAGAAAGGAAAGACTCTATATGAGATGTAATGAAAACAGGAGTTGATTTTTTTTATATGAAATTGCAGAATTTTATAAACCAGTAATATGCCTACTATTTAAATCCAACTATAGTTTTTTCATCTCCTGAAGTCTGTCTTTAGACCGAAGAGTCGTGGAATCAACTATCAACTAGTAATCTAAAACATCTTCGATGAACTTTTCACAAAACTGTCTACCGTGTTGGTTGGAATACATAGCGGTTATTGTCTGCGGTTCACTGTTGCGGAACGATCAGAAAACGTTGGCTGCGTAGCAGACGTATCCAACAACTTCTATTGCCGAAGTTAAATTGTACACAACAATACAATTTTTACAGTAACGTGGCTTTGAAGCTAAAAGACAAACTCGACAACTCCAAGAAAAGTTGGGGCGTTAATTTTATATATTTAGTCAACCGATTTTATTATAGTTCTGTTACTCAATTGTAATTTATATTGTTGACTCGATAAATTTTCTGCATTTTAACAAACGATCTAATAACAGTCTAACTGTTAGTTCTCTTTTAAATAGTAGCTAGCAACTCAGAGAGCGAAGTAGCAGGGAGGAAGAAAAGTTTTGAGTATTTTGAATAATAATCTTGATTTACCTATGTAAGTGACCAACAGTTGAAATGAACTTTGAATTTTCAAAGAGGCAATGCCAAAGGACTCAATGATAATTTTATTCTAAAAAAATACTATCTTGTAAAGCTTTAAAGCTAAGAATGAGAACACTTTGAAAGATGATGATAACTCTTCTCATGAGTTGTGGTGGACATTAATACAACCAAAACATTTCCCAGCTCCGAGGAAACAGCGGCCTACTTCCCGAGATGATTCTCAAGAATTTAATCTTGGAGTCAGTAAACAATAACATTCCATGCCTTGGAAGATAAATAAATAGGATAAAATTTGATCAATCGCAGATATTTATACAAGATCCCCAAAAGTTTTGGGTTTGGATAACGAGACCTAGATTAAACATTTATACATTATACATTGCTTGAAATGGCGACCTACCCAGGTAGGTAATTTAAGCCAAGTATGAATGAAAGATGAGTAAAATGATTGTGTCGCGATCTAGTAGTCTTGTTATTGACTAAGGCTGACATGTTCCTGAGACAGGACTCTTAAATAATAGCCCAACAAATGAATAACCCAACAGTCAATGGAAACTAAAGTACCTACTTTTTAACATGGGATCCGAACCACAATTTGCCAGGTTTACAATTTACGAACTGGTCTGATTATGAGGAAGGTCTTGTATGATCCCAAGAATTTTATCTATTGAGGTAACCTTAAAGTTTTTATTTATTAATTATAGTTTTATATAGTCAGGTATATTTGTTTACATGTTGGATATTAGTTTTTATTGTGTTTTGTTAGTATCAATGTTACAAAAATGAAGTTCGGGATTGAATTCGAGTGTTATACATTTAAGAAAAAACCTTATGTTCTATCATCCTGAAATTTACATTGACCAAAAATATATTACGACAATTATCCTCAAGGCAAAACATAAAAAATTCCGGTAATATGGGTCGTTGGCAACATTCTAGTTTAAGCTATTTTCTTCTTAATCTTAAGTTTAACCTAAAAGTTAGTTATAAAAATATAGTTTAAAACAAATTATAACAATAAATCCAATCAGCTGATTTGACTTTTAAATATACTTAATCTAGATTAACTTAAAAATAGTTTAAACTAAAATGTTGCAAACAGCCATAAATTGTGTATGTGTTTTCCAAAATATGAACAGCTACATGGCAGCTAAATAATAACGGTGATGTGTTTTGCAGAGGTTTTAAGAGAACTCAAAAACAATAAAAACACTTTGCAGAATGATATTGCATCTATGTTATATTTTCAGAATAACCCTGAATAAATACCAAAAGCATTTCCCGCATAGCTGCGGGGAAGGGATGGACATAATCACAAAGCCCTTTTCATCACTGATATATGATTCTTTGCAAACGAAGCTAATCTTCTTGCACCTTGGTGACACTGTTATTTATTTTTGCTTCATTAAAATATTTTATTTCGTATAACATAGTGACGTGTTATTCGTTTTTTTTTTTACTTTATAATACTATATGTATATATTTTTTTAATATCTATAAGTATAAAAGAGGATGTTGGTATATATATAGTTGGCACTGATAAACTCAGACACCACTGGACCGATGGCCACGAAACTTGGTAGATACATGTAGAATTTCATGGAGTACGTTTATACACCATCAATTTCGTGATAACTTTCAGGGCTTAGCCCTGGGACCGTCTTAAAGGTACCCATGTCAGGGATTTTGAAAGAATTTGAGTTAGATTTGTTTACTAACAAAACATATGAAAGTAAAATTTAAAACAGGTGATGTAAATTAATGGTGTTTCTTTCTGCTATTTAATTGTATTTGTTTACATTAAGATTTGTTACTTGGAGCCAGATGGTTAATGAATTAGACTTTTGCATATATTTTAAGTGAAATACACTATATAAAATGCTGGTATATAGTATAACATAAAATAAATAACTGATTACTGAAGGACTTCAGTGATCACTGATCACTTATACTTGAAGGACTTCTTTTTTATGACAACTAACTGCTATTTAAAGAGGAAGAGTGTGCTACTGTAAAGTGTTAATTTTATCTACAGCACTTTAAAAAAATTTCCGGGACGGCTCATTCAATCTTTTTGTTCAAAATATAGTCTAAAAACGTAAGACAGCACTTTTTAATAATTGCTGGAGTGGCATAGTAATTTTTTGTTCAAGATAGACCCTAAAACCTTAGGAAAATGATCTTTTACATTGAATAAAATTTCAAGCCATATTCTATGGTTCCTCTAACACGTATGCCTTCATGAAGGAAAGAAATAGTATTTCTAATACGCAGGTCTGCTGCGATGGGGGTGCATAATAAAGTTCTAATTAAGGGTAACTTTGCTACATATGCGAACAGATTCAAAGTGCTGTCGAAAAAGCCAAGGGTGCCGTTCCTTATATCGTGCCCCATGATCATCATCAGGGCAAGCTCAGGTACCGTGCGTTAAGCAGAAACGACCATAAATGCTTCTCGGCGTTTGTGTCGGGTGAGCCAGTCTCTGTAAATTCGCTTCTTGAGTGTGTGAGCGCAATCCTATTCACCTGATAGCAAGATCGACTGGACAGCCGATACAAGCAAACAGCACTTGCAAGAGGAAGGACCGCTGATATTGGGCATGAACCTACCCAGGGAAGTAACACCACTTTCTCGGTGGGGCGCTGGATATGGTCACATTCTTTATGATCATCCCAGGCACTTTATGCAGGAATAGAATACCCCCGTCGCAGCAGACCTGCGTACTAAGAGCGAATCTCTAAAAACATCTTTTGTTTTATGGAAGTACTTTTGATATATTTAAAGAAGTAGATTTTACAACAAGAAAAATAAATGGGAAAGCAAAACTATATAACTGATGGGTGATAGTGTAGGTATAGTTTTTATCGTGAGCGAAGCCACGGGTTCTTCTAGTTGTCAGAATTAATATATTTTGTGTCATTGACAAATTTAAATTATTAGTATTTCTATTCTTCTGTTTTTAAACTTGGTGACACATTTGATGATTAACATATGTTGTTGTTTGTTTTTTGTGTGGGAAAAAAACATTGGTTTTTAATTATTAGTACTTTCTGAGATGTGAGTTTTTGTTATAGGAGTGAATAATTTTTTTATATGTGTTTTTCAGTTGATTGATACTGAGTAGATTGGAGTTTGGGTTCGATTTGAGGAATTCAATTGTGGATCATTTGGCTTAATGTATTTATTTAGTTGTGAATGAGACTTCTTGTAACAATTAATAAATTGTGTTGTTGTTATCATGACTAAATCATTTAACTTTTGATAGGTCATGGGCCCAGAGCCCGCTTGAATGCTAACTGTGTAACTTTGCTTGAGTCTTAGAGGTGAAAATATTCAAATATTATGACATCAAACAGTGACGGCTTAAAAATTGAGAGACTAGGACCTAAAAATTATTTAGTTTGGAGTAAAAGGGTAAAAGCTTTTCTAGTGAGGAAAAAATGTTGGACTGCTATTGATCCTGGTTTTGACGATGATGAAGACTTAAATGATGAGGAAGAAGAACAGAATTTAATTGCTCTTAGTTATTTAACTGAACTGGTGGAAGATTGTTATTTAAATGATGTGACAAAACATGACAGAGCCAAACATGCATGGAACAGATTGAAAACTATTCATCTAAAAATTTCTCCGCTTCAGTTTGTGAGTACAATGGATGAACTATCTAGCTGTATGAAAAAATCTGATGAATCAATATTGGAATATTTAAACAGAGTAGAGCAGTTAGTGGAAAAATTGAGAAATCATGGTTCCAATATCAACGATCAAGATTTAGCAGCTTACATGCTTAGGGGTTTAAAGCAAGAAAATTACAAACATATTACACATGTGATGGAGTTAAATGAAGAAAAGTTAACTTCAGAAAATGTCAAGAGTAAGTTGATGCTGGAGGAAGCTAGAATAGAGAGGGAAAAAGCCGAACGCGAGAAGAAAAATCAAGAACTAAAAATTTTTATGATGAACAACAGAGGGAGAGATGAGACAAGTAATGTTATGAAAACTAATTTCAGTTATGGGAAAAATATCCTTCAAGATAAATCTTGTCACTGCTGTGGAAAACTAGGCCATTTTGCACGAGAATGTCCAAAGGCAATGGAAGCTAAATCAAGGGGAAATATAATTTGTTATAACTGTGGGAAGGAAGGGCATCCTTCGACAAAATGTAAAAGTAATTTGAGAAATGTGTACAAAAAGAATGAGACCAGTGAACTACAAAGAGATTTTAAAAATAGAAATGTTAGTTATGAAGAGAAAAAAGAGCGAAAATCGGAAGAGAAAAAATTAGGAGACAGTGTGGTGAGAATAAAGTATTCTGTGCATATGATGAATGGCTGTGATAGAGAAAGAAAGGAAGATAATGCAATGAAAAAGTCGAGTGATGCAAACAAATGGATAGTGGATTGTGGATGCAATCATCATATAACTCCTTTTAGAGAGCTGATGAATAACTTTACGGACAACACGACTGGAAAAGTAGAGATGGGAAAGAAAAATGTTTCATGCGATGTGAAAGGCGTTGGGTCAGTGACTCTGAAGATAAGTGATGAAAATGGCGGATGGACTTTGAAACTGACCAAAGTTTTATGGGTACCTGATGTTTCGGACAATATTTTATCAGTGAGACAGTTAGAGAAAACTGGCGTGCGCTACACAATTGAGGATGGTACATTGCGTGCTTTTGACAAAAGTAATGGAGATGAGGAACTTTTTTGCGCTAATACCACGGATGATGACATGTACTCGATCAAATGTGATTGGTATGAGTTGGAGACTTCCAATCCAAATAGAGAATGTGATGAGGAGCCAGTGAATGCTACTGCCTGTAAAATGGTGACCAGAGAATTGTGGCATAATCGTTTTGGACATGCAGAAAACTTGCCTGACAGTGAGTTAATCAGCAAAAGAGTAACTAATGATAAATGTGATGTGTGTTTTAAAGGGAAAGCAAAGAAATCTTCTTTTCCTGACAGACCTGTGAGGTCATCTGCTCCACTGGATCTTGTGTATTCTGATGTGTGTTATGTCAAGCCGAAATCTTTGGGAGGGTGTAAATATTTCTTAACACTGACTGATGATTACTCACGTTACAGCGAAGTTAGTGTGCTGGAAAGCAAAAGTGATGTCTGTGAAGAAGTAATGAAGTATAAAAAGAGGGTTGAAAATCTTCATGAAAATACTTTGAAGTCAATACAAACAGATGGCGGAGGCGAATATTGTAACCGTGAACTTCAAGAATTTTGTAGTGAAAATGGCATTGTTCATAGACTGTCATTACCTGGAGAACATCAACAAATGGGTGTCGCAGAGAGATTGAATCAACAGCTGTTGACCTTAGTAAGGTGTATGTTGATAAATTCAGGACTTGCTCTTAATTTTTGGGGGGAGGCTCTGCATACTGCATGTTACATTAAAAATAGATGCAAATCAACTTCTATTAATAATAACATACCTTATGAGTTGTGGTTTGGTAAAAAACTGTCTGATGATGAATTGGGGAGAATGAGAGTTTTTGGATGTCGTGCATGGGTTTACGAGGAACACTCTAAAGCTAACAAGTTGGAACCTCGTGCCAAAGAATGTATTTTTTTAGGGTATCCTCATAATCGAAGAGGTTATAGATTGTGGGATTTGGAGAATAAATGTATTGTACTGTCTAGAAACGTTGTTTTCGAAGAGAAAGTCTTTCCTATGAAGATTAGGGGAGGTAATCCTGAACCTGTCCTAACTGCTGAAACTAGATGTAAACCGAAAATTATTGATTTGAGTTTGAGTGATGAATCTGATAACGAGACTGCATACATTAATGAAACTAGTGAGATCGTTGAGAATGATAATGTAGATGTTGAACAAGAAATTACGGTAGTAAATGAAAATGAAATTGAGATTGATGAAGTTGAGGAAGTTCCTGAGTTACGAAGGTCTGAAAGAATGAAAAACACAAGAAATTGTTCTGATTGTGTTGGATGCAGGTTGTGTGTTGTGGCTGATATGAATGAAAATCTTCCAAAAAATGCCAGAGAAGCTCTAAGTGGTCCAGATAATAAGAAATGGGAAGAAGCGATGAAGAAGGAGTTACAAGCTTTTGAGGATAATGACTGTTGGGAGCTGGTTGAAAGACCGAAAGGGAAAAATGTTATAGGCACCAAATGGGTATTTAGAATAAAGGAGGGGACTGATTGCAATGAAAATGTATATAAGGCAAGACTTGTTGCTTTAGGTTATACACAAATTGAAGGAGTTGACTACTGGGATACGTATAGCCCAGTGATTAGACGGCCGACAATTAGAATTTTGATTGCTCTTGCCACGGTGAAGGGCTGGAATGTTGAGCACTACGATGTGAATGCTGCTTACCTAAAAAGCCCAATCAAGGAGGAGGTGTACGTGGAACAGCCTAGTGGTTTTGAAAAAACAAAAAATTGTGTTTACAAATTAAAGAAGAGGATGTATGGCTTACACCAAAGTTCAAAAAACTGGAATATTTGTTTTGACAATATTTTAAAATTAATAGGCCTTCAAAGATCGGTGTGTGAGCCATGTGTGTATTTTGATGAACACATAATAGTGGGAATTTATGTTGATGACATTTTAGCTACTGGAACTACTGAAAAACTAGCATTGTTTAAATCAAGATTATCTACCCATCTAGATTTCAAGGATCTTGGGCAAGTTAAAAGTGTTTTATCCATGTCTGTAAGAATAACTGAAAATGCTGTGTATTTAGATCAGTGTAAATACATTGAGAAATTGTTGAAGCAGTACAATTTAGAGAATTCAAAAGGCTGTGTTGCTCCATTGGATGTTGGTGATAAGAGAGTGGCTGGTGAAGCTGATGATTGTAACCAAACTTTGTATCAGAAAGCTATAGGTAGTTTGCTCTACGTGTCAAATAATACCAGACCGGATATTTCATTTGCTGTGTGTAAACTGAGTCAATATTCACAAAAGCCGAGTGTGAAAGATTGGCAAAGAGTAAAGAAGGTATTGAGGTACTTGAAGGTAACAAAAAATGTCAAGCTTTACTACAATAGGGAAAATAGTTTCTTACAGATTTTTTGTGACGCAGATTATGCTAACTCTGAAGACAGAAAATCAATATCTGGTTTTGTGTGCAAGTTTGCTGGTTCACCAATCTTGTGGTCAAGTAAAAAACAACAGATTATTGCTACCTCAACAGTTGAAGCTGAGTACGTATCTATGGTTGCATGCTCAAAAGAGGTTCTGTGGCTAAAAAATTTCTTTTCTGAAATAGATGAAACAAGAATTGTCAGAGAGCCAATCAAGATTTTTTGTGACAATCAAGGTGCGATATGTGTTAGTTCAACTTATGTTGTATCTGAGAAAACAAAACACATGGACGTGCGTTATTTATTTTTGAAGGACATTGTGGCAAAAGGACTAATCAAATTTGAGTATGTACCTTCAAACTGTAATGTCGCGGATGTTTTCACGAAGCCATTATCGGGAGAAGTGACATCGAAATTTAGAAACTTGCTAGGTTTAGTCGAGTAACTTATCAACCATACAAGTATCTTTGATTAAATTTGTCATGACAAGGGGAGGTGTCAGAATTAATATATTTTGTGTCATTGACAAATTTAAATTATTAGTATTTCTATTCTTCTGTTTTTAAACTTGGTGACACATTTGATAATTAACATATGTTGTTGTTTGTTTTTTGTGTGGGAAAAAACATTGGTTTTTAATTATTAGTACTTTCTCAGATGTGAGTTTTTGTTATAGGAGTGAATAATTTTTTTATATGTGTTTTTCAGTTGATTGATACTGAGTAGATTGGAGTTTGGGTTCGATTTGAGGAATTCAATTGTGGATCATTTGGCTTAATGTATTTATTTAGTTGTGAATGAGACTTCTTGTAACAATTAATAAATTGTGTTGTTGTTATCATGACTAAATCATTTAACTTTTGATACTAGTTTCAACATATAGTACTTATGCTCATGGCAACACGCTTCGCCGGGTTGAAACAATTCTTTAGGCTCAAATCGCAGGACATCATTTGGAAGCAATTACCATTATTACGTCAAATTGTATGTAAACATTCGTTATATTTTGATAATTAAATATATAATATTCAAAGAACAGACTGAATTAATAATACTGTAAATTAACTATACACAGATTAATGAAATAAAAAAAATAATTCTGTAAAACAAACTTGTTTGGGAAAATAATACTAATATACCTCACTATTATTTATCTCCCAAACCTAAAGATCCGTACGTAATCTCTAGACATTAGTATAAGTTGTATTGACCAGAATCATATTATACTCAACATCGTATTATACATATCGTCTCAACATAATGTTGAGACGTGTATAATATGATTAACATATAACATGATCAACATTAACCTTTCAGTACAGGTCATATGGGAAATAGCTATTCTATTACCAATAATATGTGTATTTGTTAACACAGTCGTATCATAGGATGGTAAAATAATCAGCTGGTTGTTATTTCATACGTGTAGTACAACCTAAATTGCCATTTGAAACATATGGCCTGTGAAAATTCTATACTGAAAGGTAAATGTGGTATTGCGTGTAGGGATTTGTTCATGTTGCCAAACATTTTCTGTTTTGATACGATCCCGTTAAAATTTACAGATAAAGGATCTTACTGAAATGAATAAAATTATAGTTTTGGAAGCAGCAAATGCACGGACGAGAAATGGACCACTCCTTCCTTTGAGTGAGGCTTCACGCCCGCACTGAAACGCATCGCCTCGGGCGTTCGTTAGACACTCACTTCCTAAAAGCGTTTTATGCTTTAAAGCGAAGCGTCAAAACAAAGGGACACATTTTATTGCTTTTTATTATTTAAATACCAGAATCAAGAAAAGTTGGCTGAAATAACGTGTACAATTTATGTATGTTCGTCAAATCAGTATCACGCCAGGGACAAAACAATTCCTAACTTTGTCAAAATATAATAAAGGGCGTTTCTTTTTCAAAACGCAACCCGTTTTTAAGAACGAATAATACACATGTAAAGATGATATGAGTATTGTTTCTTTTAATCTTGACATTTCATATAAACCATTATTTGTTTTATCACATTTAGCTTATACGTGTTCAAACAGGCCGCCATTGAAATTCATATAAAGTTGAGCTCTCCTCATAAAATTCCTGGATACGTTTTGCAAAGTACCTCTTTAAATGTCTTGTTTTATGTTTGTTATGTTCGTTTTAAGAGGCTGAATATCCTGTGATTTTTTTTCCTACGTCTTCCCTTTTTTCTATCCCAAAGAAAATAATATAGTGGGGTGAAATCCGAGGATCTTGTAAGAGAATTTTCCTTCACTAATAAAATATAGTTTGGGGTTGCGTTTTTGAACAAAAAAAAACACTCTTTATGTTCGATATATTTTTAGATTTTAACTGCCCAACGCCAATGTTGAATAGAACATTTGCATTGACTCCCAACGATACCGGAGAGAGCAACCCCCGGCGGCCCGGGGGCGAAGCAACGATACCGGGTTGCTTTTGTAGGTTCTTGTTTTTTACTAATCAGTGATGGCAAATGTCCGCAAAAATCCTAATCAAAATATTTGCATTGAGATAAATAAATCTGCAAGTTTAAATTTATGAAAGTTTAATAAAATTGCGAATGAATTCATCCCAACGGGAAGGTTCACGTATCCACACGTACCTCATATATGGGCTCGTCTATGAGTGGTATGATGCTCTCGTAGCCGGTCTCTGAGGCGAAGACGCGGTCTCTCCCCTCCGTAGTGTTGGGGTTGGTCGCGGGGTCCGTCCAGTTGGCCCAGTCCGTCTGGTTCGTCAAGTTCATTGTCCGGCGCCAACTTATATCTGGAACATATAGATGGAGGGGTTATTGGATACACATAAAACATCACATAAAATGGGGTCACTGTTACATAAAATGTTGATTCAACGTAAATCCTTAGTTTTTCATGTTGTCTATTTTCAAAAGGTTTACATGCAATTATATTCTTATAACATTTCAAAGACAGAGTTAAAAGTGGTATAAATATAATTATTACAAGGCTAAGAGGTGTAATTAGTTTCGTTTTTCATAAAATAAGTGAATTTAAAATGTAAGATCCTTGAATTAGTACAACTATGGAGCGCGACAGGAAGGGGAATTTATGAACTTATCATTCGCCAGCGACAGGGCAACCCCTCGAAAGCAGAAGAAAACACACGAAGAGTTCCGAAATATCCGAAAATTCCAAAGTCTAAGTGTCACTATCTATCAGACAGTCAATAAACTTTTAAGGCAAGATACAAACAACAGCAAACCAATCGATTCATCCAATACGAAACGACGTCGTCGTGAAAAAAAAAACGAAATACTTCGGCCAGTGATATACTTAGCGGAATCTTGCGAATAATACTAGTTGGTTTTCGTTTCTTTCGTGAGGGACATGCCTGGCGCTGGCGAAAGATAGAAATTTACCTCTCTTTAGCACTTAATAGTTGTATTAATTCTACTATAGTCTTATTAGGGTACAACCGGAAGGTTCTTTATTTTTATTTATATAATCCCTACACTTAAAATATGCAAACAAATATGTAAGATCAGACCCGTTTGTTAACAAAAGAAAACATATAATATTTGATTACAAATACCAAAGCCACATATGAAATAATGAAATAATGAAATAATGATTTTTATTCATAAAAGATTACAATTTTAAAAACACACAAATTTTTATGAATATTACTAACCACTTTTACCAGTACTGTGGTTAGTTATCTACTAAAAAACACCAGAAAAACAATTTTCAGCCCAATCTCTTGTTAAATGACTCTTGCTGCAGCTACCCGTGGTGTTTGTGTGTTGTAAAAACTACAGAGTGACAATTATGAAGATAATAAAGTAAATTATAAAACATATTAAAATTTATAAAGAATGGATAAATAATAAACTGAACTAGAATTTAAATTATACAAATTACAAGAAAGATTACAAAGCAATCTACAAATATACAAAAAAATGTCTTGTTTATTTCTCAGACCATGGTCTGATTCAATATGGTAACATCATAAATATAAAATAGCCAATTTCTTACCCTGACACAGAATTCTTTTACGTTATTACTTTTTTTAATATTAAGTGGTAATTTATTGAAATAATTTGGTCCTAGATAATTAAATGATTGTTTGAAAAGCATTTTCTTTACTTTCGGTTTAATAAATAATCTTTTAAGATTGCTTCGAGTATTATGGTGAATCCGGGTTGATCCTCTATTACCACTTCTTATATAAAAAAGCCTTTATATATAAATGTAATCTTCTGTTATTACTTTCTTCCCCCTATACATAGTATATGGAAAAATTATTGTTTTCGACGTCAAGGAATTGATAAGGAAGATAAAATAAAATAATTTACAAATCTAATTTATATGCTAATTTATAAATCTAGTTATTTTATTTTATATCCTAAGAAAATTTATTAGATGGTTTAGTTAAACAATGAAAGCTTAGGAAAAGATTAAGATCATTATTTTAAGGATGCTTTTATAAAACTGCGTTTTATCTGGAGTAATTTTATTTTAAGTCAGGTTTCTGGGCAAAAATAAATTCAGTAAAATATATAGCTTACAGTTTGTTAAGGAATGTAACATTTTTGAGTTAAACCCTTAATATTAATGGAAGATGGAAAGACTGCAATTTGTCTGTTTATTCAGTTGTAGTTCATTCCAGAATAACGTTAACAGCAACATATGGATTTTCAAAGACGGGATTAAATTTGAAATGGATGGCAAAGAAACATTGACGGAACCAATGAACATTGGTATAAAATTGTAAAGGCCAACTTTAAAATAATTATTGAAAGAGCAAATAAAGATCCTCTCAAAGTCCCTTCCAACCAAATAACCTCTCTTCCAGTCAGACACGCTTTAATTAAAAGAAAGCATTGAAACAAAGGTCAATGACTCTAGCCATTCAGATCAACTAAATTCACAACGTTTTCGTTTAATATTGTCATTCGACGTCAGTGAATAAATACAAATACTTTATTAAAAATACGGCGGGTAGTTCAAGCTAGTCATCGGAATGAAAATAAAAACCACATTCTTGTTGGCGATCACTATTTGAATTTATTCTAGAGGTCAAAATACCTTATTCCCTCAGTGATCAATTAATTGTCAACCATTGAGCCGGCAATCACTTGACACTTGATCACTGACGGAATACGGTATTTTAACCTCTAGAATAAAAACCACATTTTAGATAAATTAGTTAAAATAACAGCCCTTTAAAGTATAAAATTTGAAAATGTGTAATTGTGTGCTATGTATTGTTAAAAAACGATATAGCAAAACAAACACAACTTTAATCAACCTTCAGGATGAGCTAAAATAAATAACGTTTAATGCATTAATGTAGTGGAGTACATTATTATTAAATATAAACTTGTTAAAAATGTTTTATCAAATACATGCAAAACATAGAGGGAAAGCAATTGCATTCAACATGTGTGGTTCTGCTTAAAATTACGATTCTTTCGAGAAAAGAAATGTCACAGATTTAACATTGCAATTTATTATCCTCTTCTAAGAAATCATTGGGAAAAAGCGTAAAAGCAATTTTATTACAAATAATATTTGTAACCTCCATTTAATACCTAAAATGATTTTAATAAGAAGGTGTATGACATCTCAAATTAGAGGTTTGTTCTCAATAAACGTAAAAATATCTGAATAGTTTTTCATCTTTTTTATTATATTCTTTAGACAATACCATAACGGAGGTAGTATTGGATTTTGTTATTGCTATTTTATTAAATCGTAAGCACCTTAAAACTTTCATTCACACATGGAAATATCTTGCAGGCTAACTGACTGCAGGCACTAACAGCTGATTAGTGCCAAAACACTTCATCATACCAGAAACAGCTGATGCTTTGCAAAATTGAAGGTTTTGGGTTTAATCAGTTCAGTCATAACCATCTAGATGGCTATGGTTCAATACAATGAACAATACTAAGCCTAATATTACCATATTCGAAATTACTTAAACAGCTCATTCCCAATATTAATTAATTATGTAGCGAATCAGCTGCTCAGCAATTTCAAACAATGTGTGAAGCTTACAATAAAGTTTTTAAACACAATCCGATAAATGTTTTTTCATAGTGTGTTTATTTATCGGTGCAGTTGGCGGAAAAATGTCGTGCGTATTTCGGGGATACAGTAAACGGTCTCCCTGTTATATAAAATGGTAGCCCTAGGCAAGCTCAGGCATGAACACTTTTCAATCGTGAGTCAATATTATACTTAAAAATCTTAGGATTAGAATGAAATATGATTAAAACTCAATAAAAATACCTAAAATTTGGAAATTGATCAAGAATTAGTTGACTAGAGTAGATAATCACCGACCGCATATTTATCCCACGTCCATTAACTACTGTCGACATTCAAGAGACATGTTCCACTGTCTGATACTGCCGACACGTGACGAGGCCCTGACACAATATCAACCGACTGTCAAGGCCAAGCCGTCACTCCAGGCTAGATTAAACTAGTACCTTTCACAAGTTTTTTTCAGTTTTTCCACTGGAACAAAACTGCTCTAGTTTTAACTGAATCGGAACCTAATTTTTTTTAACTGAATAAGCTGAGGAAGGTAATTTATAATAAATAATTATTAGTTACTTGTTTATAACATACGTTTAAAATTTATATTAGGAATTTTTCTGTCATTTCTTTTTTTTGGTTCCTACAGACGTTATGATTTTTTTCTACTGAGAGTGAGATTTGTGTTTTAAGATCAGAAAATTGTATCTTTATTTTTCTGTGTTATTAAGTTGTTTCAGTGAGTGGTTATTCAAAATATGGCTTTATGCACAATGCGAGATACAACGAAAAATCATCACACTTCTTGAGCTTGAGGTAAAGTTTTATTTTCACGCGAAGCCGTTATTCATGAAGAGTTTCCGAGATCGAAGATGCTAATAAAGTTGAAGTTTGTCACACCAATAGTGGCCATTATAAGCTTATGTTTTTATTTTTGATACATCTAGAAACAAAATCTTCGTTTTAAAAGAAAAATTACTAACCATCCAATAATTTAGAAATGCATAGATAAATAGTAGAATAAGTGAAACACTATAAATCTATAATAGTATCATTATTACAATTCTTCATAAAATTTTTTTGACTCCTCAGAGCTACTTATAAATCTAAGAACTTGCTTAAACAACCCACCTTTTAAACAAAATGTAGAACATTATGTAAAACATAAGAACAGTAAGGAATCCTGAAATCGAAATGCAGTCTAAGATTAAAAGTTTTAGATGGGAAAAGTTAAATTGAAAAATGGCCTGAATTCCGACACTTTTTTATTGTACGCTTGAATTGTTGGTTTGGGCGTTCCAGAATATTTGTCAGGTGTATAAAATATAATCTTATTCAGAAATTAAGCTTAAAACTGCCATAAAATAAGTTTTTCTTAAATATGCATGCTAAAAATTATAATTATTAATGTGAAAAATTAAATAACTCCACAGTCAAAATCACTGATTATTTTATTTCATGGCAGTATAACATAATAGTTATTATTTTGGCCTTTGGATTTCTTAAAACGTTTAATTTGATCAGAAAAACTTGACTTTTTGTAAGGTTTTTTTTCTCATGAAAGCAATGAGAAAAGAAAAATAAGATCAAAATTAAAAGGACTAGGGGAAATTAAATAGCAACGACCGTGTACTAGCTAACAGAACTAACTTTTTAAAATTAATATTTTAGGAAGAATTTTAAATCTTATTTTTGTATTGTTGTAGTAAAATTGAGCTAAAAAAGAAGTACCATAGTTTGGCGTGGTTTTAAATGTTTTATATTTGGTTGTACGGTACCCTAGTCATTAACCATTAACATGATATCATATTACGAATAATAAACAAAATCTTTAAAAACAACTTAAATTGCACATTGTTCACTTTTTTATGTTGTGCAACAAAGGAATATTTTCGTTAGGAATGGCAATTAGGAACGGCATCAAGTAATTGCCGTATTCAGTGGAAATCATTACTTTTAAAATGCTATAGCTATTTCACTAATGATGTGATATTTCTGTGATAATAAAACCATTAAGACTAATTATGATGGAATGAAAAGAGAGGATGTCGTAAAATTTCTATCGCCCAGCGAAACGAACGAGAAGCTCCGACGTTTATAAACAGTAGAAACATATTAACAAGGTAAATATAATGTAAGTTATATAAACATTATCCCAGTTGAGGCAAAATTACCCCCGAGACTTTGCCTAATTTCAAACTATGGCACGAAATAAAATTTAAATGATCAATATGACCTTAAAATAAGTTCTTTGCATGAACCAGAAATATAACATTCTTTGTTGTTGCAATTGACGAAGAATTTCGACGAAGAACATTACCGTTATTCTAAGGGTCTTGAAATCTTGATGTATTTTACAGGAGTCGTGTAATTCTAATGAAGGTTGAAATTTTTTTTCTTTTTCTTTGAAAAAATGTAAATGTTGGAAAATTATTTTTACAAAAATTAACATTTAGAACATATTAGACTAACATAAATAAATAAAAAATAAACCGTCTCAAGGGGATTGTAGATGTGAAATTTCAGCCTTCCGGGCTTTATACCAATAGTTTCGAAGATTAATGTTTAGATATAAAACCATTTTTCCTGATATTTTATAGGTTGAAAATATGATTCGGTTGGATATTTTACTGATCCACGATATCATACAAAATACTCTTATTAGTATATTTCACTACTAGTCACGAAAGTAGCCCATTTCGGGGCAAGATAGTGTTTTACTTGCGAGGCGTAAGCCGAGCAAGTAAAACACTATCGAGCCCCGAAATGGTACTTTTGTGACGAGTTGTGAACAGTACTTTTCATCACGATGCAAATAAGTGACCAAACTTATAAAAAAATGATTCAACGTTTCATAATTTAGTCATTTTTCTATAAGTAAACACAATTCGGCTGAACTGTGTATTTTAGTTCATAAAGTCAGCTGGTTGAACTGTCAAATTAAGGAATTCGTTTTTTTGGGTACGGCAATATTTTGTTTTGATACGGAAATGGTTTGTTTGGGTACGGGAATGAAATGTTTGGGTACCGAAAAATTAGCTGATCATTACTTGTTTTGACGTAAGGAAATCGAGAGTTTTCGTAGATCTCAGCTGTACGGTAACGGGCAATTTTCGTATACAGAGTGATGAAAACATATATACCTCTTCAGGAATATGTTGAAGCTTGGGTGTTCATCAAAAAACCTTTTTTAACTGGATTTCATGGTTTGGAAGGACAACGAATTACATGACATAACCTATTAGGTTTCATTCATTTCACGAATTAAAGTCTTTTGTTCTTTCCGAACCTTAAAATTCGATTAAAAATGTTGTCTGTTGTAAATACCTAAGTTTCAACAAGTTCTTCACGAGGTATATCGCATTTTCATTTATATTTGTTAGGTAAACTAAGGTTTTTGTATACCCAACAGTCTGCTAGGTCCAGTTTCAGAAACAATACGTTAAGTATTTTGCTGATCTTTTAAAATGATACGTTTATATTTTACTATTTACTTTGACTCATACCTGATGCAACTATACTCGTATGTTATTAAAATAAAACATGTAATAAAGCATATTTTATTGGCAGCTTCTTTAACACAAAAACAAAGTTAGTGGAAAGTCAGTCACAGTTTTGTTATAGATGCCTTATACTTCCACTGTCCTTGTGGCCGCTGCCTCCCTCCTGGCACTGATCAATGTGAGTATTCCATCAATTTACACAAACAAATTTCCAAAATATTTCCACATTACTATCCAAGTGTCTCTTAAGAACAATTACAAATATATTTATAATGTAAGTCTGTACATTGAGTATATATAAACAATATAAATATATATTTTTAATAAAATGTCACTATTGTATATTGTTAATTCAAATAAATAAACATTAGTCTGATTATTGAATTGATACGGATTATTTCAATTTATAATTAATGCTGCTGCTGTTCACAAGCCATTCCATGAATCTTCGGCAGCAGACTTTTTTAAATCAATTAAACATAAATTAATATGAGTTTAATCTGTTAAATGCGAGCTAACCGCTCTTGTATATTCTTTTACTTTGTTTTTACTATTAGTACCACATTGATTGTTATGCTGTTCGGTTTTATATTAGTATGCCAGTGCCAGACCAGACCCCAAAGCCGATTCCATGATCGATTTTGGATCGTAGAAACAGTTTTGTATACAGTTGAATACAACTATATGTCTATTCGTGATACCTTAAATAAATCTCTTAAGTTCATAAACTTGAGTTCCAAACTTATCTTAAACTTAACCTTAAAATCTTTATATATTTAAAAAAATCTAGAAATTTGAGGACTAAACATTTTTTTTTTTAGATAATTGTCATTGTTTAATGTTATGTTGTTTGGTTTTATATCAGTACTCCAGTGCCAGACCAGATCCCAAAGCCGACCCCTTTTTCGAATTCGGATCGTAGAAACAGTGATGTGAACAATTGAATATATTTATGATTGTAGAATTTTTATTAATAATAAAACAATTTTGAGGATTTAAAAATATGTTTTACCCTCATAATGAAGTTAGACTTCATATTCACGTGTTTGAGGTGTTATTACATGTTATAATTGCAATTGAGGCAAACTTTATACACTGTAATAAGTATAATTAAGTACTAAATATTCGCAATAACCAGTTTCGTACTTTGATTTCATATAAATACAAAATTTATCATCTCATTAACTAACATGACATCCCGAAAATAATAAATGTATCATTTCACTGCATGTATATGATATATAGCATCATATAATTACAAAGGCAAATAAAATTTATCAAAACTGATATTTCTAAAGTGAAACTTAATAATTAAAGTAAAATAAAATCGACCTCTTTTATTACGGGATCGATTTCAAAAATCCAAACTGCAGACACAACTGTGGATAATCACGTGAGGAGCTTTGAGAAATATTTTTAGATCGAACGCAAAATTAAACTTCTAGTAAATTAATAATTTTTATTTATTTATGACAGCCCCTTTTAAATGTGACGTTTAAAGGTCTAAATTTAGCGCGTGGAGTCATCAACCGTTGAGAATTCCTCGAAGTCCATTTATAGACCGTTATTTTCTCGCACCTTTTTCCATGGTGGTCTGTGTGACTTTATTCATCTATAACTATTTACTTTATTCAATTTACAGATAGTAAGCGATGTTTTTAAAGAAAGTAAAACATCATAAATTTATTTTAGTTGTAGCTACGTAAATCATTGATTTTACTGAAATAACGTATTGAGTTGATAACGTTAAAAAAAATTAAAAAAACAACCGAGGTAAATTGAGAACTTGCTGAGGTTGTATAATGAATGATTGGTTAAGATGATAAAACCACTTGGTTATTAATAGTGTATCGAGATCCAAAGGGGAAACTTGGTGTTACACACATCTTTTCTTCAAATAAAAAAAATTATGAATACCAGTGGTGAAAATATTGATTTTAGATCAAAACGTGTAAGAAAATTAATCTCATTGATATTCAACACTTATATTGAAAGATTCTAAAATGTATTATGATGTAAGATATTGCAACATCAGCAGCAGTAAAGCAGGTAAAGCAGTATTGCAGGTAAAGCAGTTGATTGTGTATTGATGATTCAAAGTTCAATTTCCTGGAAGAACCAAATCTGGATTCATTCCTTAAGGATAATTTCCTTGTTTTAATATTCCAAACTCCTCCTTCAGGCTGACATGCAGTTTTATTCATTTCTTATGTTGTTGGATCATCACTTTTCTGTTTTCATAAATCCAAAAATTATATGGCATTTAAATAACTGTAGACAAGTGTAATGAATATAATTTTATCACCGGTTTTCATTTCGTAGGTTTTATTACGATTTATAAGGCAAAGTGTAGTGTGCTAGGTAGAAACTTTTATTTAAAAATATATCTTTACTCTGTCATAGTTTTATTTCGTTATTTAAACAACCTACCAATTTAGCAAAAATTTATTATCAAGGCAATTTACTTAAAGAGTGCAATTTTTAATGTCAAGTGTCGGAATGTCATTTCTGTTGGAAGACTGAAGTTAGATAGTTTTCAGTACAATTGTAATTAAAATAAATAACTCAAACTAATTCTTCCTTGATTACCTTCTATATCATTGAAAAACACGATTTTTCTACTTTTTTCTCAGCGTGTATATGTTCAACTGCATATACATAATGTAAGAACTCCACTGGCCGTAGATAAGCTCAATTTAATCGTAATATACTGTAGTTTTTCTATAAATGCGGAAAAATATTTTGAATCATGGAAAGTAAAAACTTTATTGGTAGTAATGTTGGCTACGTATTGACAACGAAATGTAAAAAGGTTTTGTCGTATGTATAATTAATTGCAGCAAGGAGTGATTAGAAGTAATTAATGTTTAGGAACAGTTTATCGTTGAATTTTTACCAGAAGGCGATCTCTGGTATTACTCAGCTGGTTTTACTGCTCTTCAACCTGCCCACGACCCTTCAACAAAACTGTCAGTCTAAAATAATTGCGGGTTCTTTCTTTGACGGTCCTCCGTTTCACTCGTTTTAATGATGTCAATGTAAAAATATTTCGAAACAGACATTATAAAAGTTTTTTCTTTTGGTTGTGAAAAAACAAGGCAAAATGTGCCCAAGAGATTTTATTCTATTAAATTGTTAGAATAAGTTTATTGAAAATATCTGAGGCAGATAGTTTCAAAGATATTCTGACGGATATAAACAAAGGGGTTATAATATACATTTTTTGTACATATTTTCATTTATAGTATCTTAATTTAGGGGCATGATATTTCAATTTCGTCCAATCAGTGATTAATGGTGATTGTTCAAACATTGGTACCTATTCAAAAATATCCACTTGGAATTTTATTCAAATTTTGATTTTTTGTTGACTTATGACACTTGGAAGAATTGTTCTACAATTTCTATAAAGCTCCTTAAATAATTTAAAACTGTTTGTCGTTTATCTAATATAAATTGGCAGCACAAACATACATGCATGTAAGTTAAAATAAGGAAATCAATTTGTGATTCCCACCGCTTGATGGACAGTGCAGGTTCAAGGGTTGCCACAGGACTATCCCCCACAAGCTCATCGCAGAGTTGCAATAACTCAGAGGTCGCATGGCTCCAAAATACATGACCAGATTGTCGGTTGCACTCAAGGTATAAACAAAAAGTCCGAGATACTTTTAATAATTAAGGAAAACATTCTGCGTTATTATGAACTACAAAAATACATTATTTTCTTATATTAGACCGTATATGTTTTGACTGCTAGTATAAATAAAATTTAATAACTTCAGCAGTGAACTAGTTGAATTTTCGTATGCAGTATATTTTTTTCGGTGCATAATATGAAACTTTTTGCTGTATAAAGTTAAAAGGTCGTTGATTTCGATTCTTAAAAATTTAAGTTTCTCTTAAATAAAGCAGTGTTCACTTACCAATTACACGTTCACACTCTCCATCTTACCACTATCAAATAACTTGAACTTAATAACTGTTGAAAATTATACATTAACTGAGTTTTATTCATTATGTTATTCCAATACCTAAACATTGAAGCGTGGTATACACACTGACCACTGTGAGCATTCTTATCAGTGCCTCATTCCACGCGTTATTGCATTGTGGCCAACAGCTCTCTGATAATATACCTGTCCAGATATCCTTTATCCTGTTCTTTACTATGTGAAGGTTGGACTGTAACTGAAAAATTTATAGCCCCTTGAAACTTTACAATTATAACTTATTGTTATTTCAATTTTTAAAAAGTAAACCTTACTTTGACGTTCTTTATTATGAAATTATGTACTCAAGTTTTACAACTGTTTTCAAAAGTAAGTTTATTTTCGAACGGAATAAATCATCAATGAACTACCCTTATGAACAAATTGAAGGCGTAATGTAATATTTATAAAACGTTGTATTAATAAACGAATTGAAAAACCTATTTGGCCTCGTTTAGTAGCTAACTCAAGGTGTTTTTTTAATGTAGTAAAGTTCAATCCCTTACAGTTAAAATGTTATAATTGAAATGAAAAAATGCTTTTGTTAGGTTAAAAAGGTTAACAAAAATAAAATAAATACCGAAATTTGAGTAAAGTGAATAGAAAACTGAATAAAAACTTGTTCCATTTGATTGGGTGTATCCAAGCTTGAAGTGCAATTTGACAACCTCCTTTTGCATTGTGGAAACGTGTTTATTTTTCTTTCAGTCTTTAGTTATTTGCAGAGCGCTCAATTTAATATCTAGCTTTACCCAGGATGATATAGACACTAAAGTTAAGGTATGTATGGATTGATTTTCATAGAGAGATCATTGTCATTACTATAACTTAGTTGGAAGTTGAAGACAATTTTTTTTTGCATATACACAATCATTTTACAGATAATTACATTAAAGAAAAAATAAATAGATGATAAACCCTTCAGGTCTAAGGCAGTTTTTTGATACCATTTTGCAGCTGTTGAAGCCAACTACTTAACACGTCTTCTGTAACACATCAGTTTTATGTCTATTTACGAGTATTTTGCCTAAAATTCCTTGAACGTAGTCCAAAAGCAGATGGAAACTTAGAGAAGGTTAGTATGTAACTTTTTAATTATGAAATTATTTTCTTGATCATACGATTTATTATACTTTCAGGTATAAAAGTAAATTGAGTAAATTGAGCACTATATTTCTGTAACTCGAATATAACTATAATTTATTTTTTGCAGGACATAAAATAGACATATGACAGAATATTTTGAAGAAAGGGGTTATGGCTTGGAAATCAAATATTCTATGTTCACTGCAACAACTCACAACAGTAGTATGGCAACGACATAAATTTGAAATTATTCTGTTCTGCTAACTGTAATAAAAAGCAGACAATCTTGATATCGGATAATATTGCTAACGTTCAGGTTTAACGGGGAGTATATAATAATGAATTATATACGATATCACTTCGAAGATTAGGTGAAGATCTTCCTGATATTTTACAGTTTTTTTTGTCTTTTAAATAGTATTTGAGTATTATGATTTTTGTTTTTATACTACATAAAAAATTGATGTAATATCAAAGGAAACTATCACAAAAAATCACTCAAAACTTAGCATTAAAGCTAAGAAAGAAAAAATCATATTTATTGCAATGAAACTACGACGATAAAATTCTTTTGACATTTTATTCAACAGCTACTACTAATTTCGACTCGATACCAAATTGTTATTATATATAAGAATTACCTGTTTTACTTGTTTCGTAATATTTAAAAAAATCAATAAAGGAACAATGAGGTAATAGTTTTCATCTTTGATAAATAAATGGTAATCAATAGCTCTTAGCTACTATACAAATTTATTGGCTAACAAATATTTTTTATGGATGACAACTGAACCATTGGTGAAACTAAAAAAAACCCTAGATTAATAAATTATATGATTTTTACAAGTGCATTGATGTTAAATGAAAATGTTGACATATAATCGATCATAATATTGGCCTTAAAAAATAAGATATTTTACTTAAAGCTTACTATCTTTTTTGGCTAGATCCTTTTTATTAGAGTTCGTTTATTCGAGTGTTGACTAGAATCTAAGTACTTTATTCGTCCCACAGTGAACACATAATCTTCAAACAACCACCGCAACATGGAACGCTACAGTCGGGGTCAGTAATGTCGCTATAGGACGTGCTAAACATCTCTTCGACTGCTGGCCAGACGCCAGTGTAAATGAGGTAATGGCTTTGTGATCTGGATTAAGACCGTTCGACTGAACATTTCGGTTTCCTTCTTTTTGCTTTATGTTTGTCAGAGTTAACTGTATATTTGATTTGTTAAATTAAATGCCACACGCTCATCACATTTAAATATTTTTTATCAATTTTGTAATTGCAAAACAATTGTTAAACCATAATGCCAAAAAGCGATTACTTCCGTTGGTTTTTGTGGCGATACAATTCAGGTATCAAAATCCTCCTAGGATATTCATAAATATGCTAAAATCTGATACTAACATAAGAAAAGAATATAATAATAAATAATTAGGAAAGTTCAAGTAAAAATATTCTTAATGTCTCCATAAATGATAATAATGTTTGGACTTATTGAATATTAATGCAATAGAAATATTAAGTTAGGAATTTTTAAGGCTGTAAAGTTTGTATAATATTGGAGTCATTGACCATTTCAGCTTTTAATATCACTTCAGTTCAAATCGCGTTCTATAACTTTTTATTATTAATATTAGAAACCCTTTGTTTTCCTATTTAAATTACGGTGGTGTCCCTCCAAACATTCCTTGCAGTGGATAAATAAAGGTGTAATTTTTGCAAAATTCAGTTTGTAAGTCTCCAGTTTAAAGATTACACATAAATAAGTCCTGGAAAAGTAGATAAAAAATAAGTGAGCGGAATAAGTGAGCGTTCATCAGAAGAGCAAATTTTCCAAGGAAAGTCGACAAACGTGTAAATCGGGTTTTCAATATTCTAATATGTTTACGTTCCCCTGCCTCTACGTTTACGAGACGTTAACTTTTTTGAAACAGAACATCGACGATTTTTTCATTCCCCAAGACTCAACTCCATGGACACAGTTTGAGAATTATTTTCAACAGTGTTCAACCATCGTCATCCTAATCTTAGAACAGAAACAAACCTATCAAACTTATTTTAAGTAAGTGTTACTTCGGTATCCATGACTGACGGCTAAAATATCAAGTCTTACTTCAATATATGTAATAAACCTTTTATTCATGGTTTGCCTCCTGGATGTTGGCCGGCCACGTGTGATCTATATGTTGTATTTTGTTTACGTCCGTGTCGATTGTGTTGTATGTAATGTTTTTAAGCTTTTTAAATTATTGACGAAATGAAGATATGTGTACAGTAATTTGTTTTGACAAGACTTGATAATGGGGCAAATGTCCTGAAACAAGTAGACTGTGAAACTATTGGATTGGCGGCGTACAAATTGGTAGCCTATTATTTTAATAAGTAATAAACCTTTTATAGTGTGTTCACTGACCTATGCTTTTTACAATATTATTATGGTTTAAAAACCTGTTTTCGAGTTATAAATTATCCGTGGATATAGTCCTTTTCAATTATATTGACCTTCTTTCAGAGGACTAAGAGCAAAAATTCAAAAAATCCTTATAAAAAACAATATGTCTCTACTCGAATGTTGAAAAGACAGGATAAGGATTAATCTATAACGAAACATTATACCTCGTGGAAATGATTTCAGGACCATTTATTACAGTGATATGAGCTCACTCAATAAGCCACGAGACTTGTGTCGTTAACTCCAGCATCGGTCTCTTCCACGAGAAATGCAGCAATAATCTCGAGCTTCGTCATTTCAACCTCCCCGTTAACCTCTTTTGTGGCACGATGATTCTCTTCGGTGCAGACATCGTTGAAAGTTTACGTTTATTTCGTTTTTCAAAATAGTAAAGAATAATCTCTTACATCTGCCTGCCGTTAGAAGGAAGTCAGTGAATTTTGTTAAAATTTTTTGTTGGAAATTCTCATTACATTTGTGTCTTTACTCCTCGTAAATAATGAATTTACTAAATAAAAATTTACTCCGTATTTGTAAAATTATATGTTTAAAACTTTTTTACAAACAAACCCTACTATAAGATAGTAGGTAAAATTAGATGTAGACCACTTCAAAAACCATTTTGTTGTTGATGTCCCAAAGGAATAGGTTGAATGTGGTTTTTAGGTAAATATGGTTTTATGGTTTTCTTTGAATCAGCTTAAATTACGTGCTCTTAAACAAATTTAATAATGTTTTCCTGTTCTTATTTCCATAAACACATACGGTGCTAATTAATTCTAGCAAACAAAGAGCCAAAGTAGAAGTAATTTTTCTAAGTTATTTTTCTGCTATACATTTATTTGGAAATTAAAAATTGTTGTTACTCCAGATTTAATTATTCCTTGACGGAATAGTTCTGACTATGCAATATTTTTTGCGCAAATTGTCAGTGATATAAACCCACATTTATTTTCATATCTTAGTCAAAGCGCCTGAACTGTTATACAAACATGTGGTGAAAATATCTTGAAAAATGTTTAAAGAAGTGAAAATAATCATTCCTAGTGAAACTTATGAATTCATTGTGATTAAAATGATGATTTTATGATATTCATTACAGTTACATAATGGACCATTAATAGGCTTGCTTATATTCTGTATTCCTAATAAAAGAAAATTGAAATGCAGAGCTAAAATGCTACATTCCAAAAGTGTTGAAGTTTTTAACTTATAAAACAAAAATATGTATTATTAGATAAAAAGTATAATCTTTCACAAGAAGAAAGAATATCTTACAAATAATAGTTACATTTTTTATTGAATTTATGTAAAGTACGCATGCTGTCTTGAAAATTAAACCCGAACAACTAAAATAGAAATACGTTTTACGATTCAGAACCATCGATACAGTATTGATACCTCACATATTTCAAGTCACAAATCGTAAACAACAACCGGCAGAACCACACTCTCTGAGGTTAAGAATGATAGCCGTGGAAGTTTCCCCAACAGTTTTGGAGAAGACTTTTGGCATGTAAAGTATTCTTCGACCTGTCGTAATAGCTTTGATACAAAAGTACTGAAGACGTAAAAGACATTAAAAAAGTAAAATATTTGTTTCAACTAATTAAATCATTACCGGAACTAAAGCTGAGTGTCTTATACATTTATTCAACCGCGTTGTAAATATAATTTAAATTATTACAAAACATACTATTTAAAGACTAAATATTTAAGACCAAAATAATTTTATATTTTGATTATTTTATCTAGAGTACAGTAAAATAATGATACCGTAGTATCATTGTGATGGAGGCAAATGTTTTGTTACCCACATAATAATAATACTGGGGACATGTAGATATAGGAAATTACTCATGGTAATAGATTACAATCAAATTGTTATTGCTTCAAGTGTGATTTCACGATTTTTATATACAGTTCTGTAGTTTTTAAACTATCTACCTAAACTGAAATCTATAAAAACCCTTTGTGAAATGTCCGGTGAAACAATTTTACTGACGTAAGCCACGTATTCAAACGTTCGTTTGACTAACTGTTTGAAGCTTAGCTATTGTAAATCTATGTACCACTATAGGCACATCCTAATTTTTTACAATGTGTTTTGTAATATGTTTTAACGTTATTAATATCAGGAGGCGACAGTCGCTGTGCCACATATCATACTAATGAGAACACGTGTAGGAACAATATTACGATGGCACTTTGATTAAGAAATAAATCACGTTCTTTTCATATCGTTTTCTGACTGTTTTTAGACGTGGCTTACACTCCATGATGATTTATTTTACTGAAAGAAGAGTAAAAAAAATCAAGAACTGCTTTTATTATCATATTCTTGAAAATACAGGTATCTGTGGTCAGTTCCTAAATTAAGTTACATTATGAAATATTGTTAACTAAATCTGACTCATGAATTAACATGTACTCAACGTATTACTTTATGTCGTTTTCAGGTTTAATTTACCCTCATGTAATTCACAGTTCACGTTTAAAAAACATATTTTATAAACATTTTAACATTCTTATAGGGAAAATACAATACTACATAAAAAATAACTTAAATAAATAGAAGCTATTCCACAATAAGAAGTTGGTGGGAGGAGGTTCCCTTTGTCTACAGTCAGTGTGGGAGTTAAAGTGACGGGCAATAAACTGTGTGGCGCTGGAGGCAGCATCAGTCACCAACCTCAAAGCCTCCAGTGTCAAGTTCTCACTATATGCAATATTTAGATCATTTTACTTAATATAAAACACTTTTTAGACCCCCCGCTTTCTCAGTAATTAACTGATGAATAAGATGATGATAAAAATGTTTGTGATACACATAACGAATAAGACTGAACAAATATAGAGTCAGAAAAGTAAATTAAGTGTGTGGTATTTTTGAGTGTCGTGAAATACTCGGAAAAATATGATTTTTAGTCAGAATCGATAATCTAGTGGAATAAAATCAATAGCTGCGTATTCTGAAGAAAAGTTTAGTTTACTTAGGCTGCAAATGAACCAACATCCCAACTGTTAATATGTCAACTCCTAAATAAAGGCAAAATAACTACATTAAATAACTAGGTTTTCAATGATCCAATATTTATGATCCTAAATTATTTATTTACTTTTGACTTTGAAATTAATTTTACGATGATCTGAACGTATTAAGCACGTTTTCGAGCCTAAAATAATTTATTTTCAACCTTTGAAGAAACTACTCAGAGCTACTTTAAGATAATTTTGTTTACATAATCATACTTTGTTCATACAAAAGTATAGAACCAATAATCTATTATTGGTTTCTATCTACCAGAAAGGAAAAAGCAAGTGATAAAATATAACACCCTGCAAATTGTATTTCTCTTTACCTATTACTATTGAATTGTAGGACAGAATTGCATTAAAACTAAAAGGTTTTAGTTTGGTGACAGAAGAAATCCACTTTACAAATAATGCTTCCTGCACTGTTCCTTTGTTTCAATAAAAAATGCATTAATTGGTGCTTAAATATTTGTTGGGATTATTTCAGTTTGAAGGAAAACTCTGCAATAAATAGAGTAAAGGCGTTCCATAAACAAATAACATATTCGTGATAAGTATACTTTTCTTGCCAGAAAAGCTAAAAAGTACTAATATAACACAAATTATTCAACTTTGAGTCACTAAATATACAAGTGGTTCATTAAACAATGTGGGGGTTTTAAACGAGCCCTTCTAGAAAAGTTTTGAATATATTAAAACAATTAAAATTTAAAATTGAAGGCAACATTTTTCACACCGTTTAATTAGTTCCAATTGGAGCTAATTTGTTGCTGCTTTGGTGACATCAAAGCGTTATTCACACGCCCTCCTACCCAAACATTTGCATTTCCTTACGGTGATCCATCTCCGGTCAGTGACGGGGGCACGGGACGCCATCAGCGGTTCACGCAATGATTCACGGTAAACAATGGCAATGTTTTTATTTCAAATTCATTTTCAAATCGTTTGGCTAACTTGAAAAGTTTTGAAATCGTGCTCACTCGAAAACCCAATATTATTTATAAACACCCTGTAGATTTTACTTGGTTACAAATTACTTTCACGTTTTCTATTCGTAAATAATATTTATAGACATTAAACATGTAAGATCGATAGAATATCAACAGTCGCCCCAGTCAATACTAAACAGATATATTTGAAATATAAATCAAGATATACCAATTATATATTCGTGCTCTTAAATATTTAAGGTTAATAAGTAATAATCATATTTAGTGTATTTTTTACTATATTTTCAGCAGCTTTTAGCTAGTGTAATTTAAAACAATTTTCATATGGTGAACAAATTTTGGTTGCTTTAATACTACTAATTGTTAACAGTGATATAAACGTAGACAAGGGATAAAAACACGGACAAGCGAAATTTTTCAATAAATCAGTTACGTTAAAAACTGCCTTTAAAAATATTTTTGATTTATCAATTAATAAATGAAAATTGAATAAAAAGTTAGAACAGATATTTAACTAACTAAACTTTGATTATTAAAAATGAATATTCCATTTATTGATAAAAAGAAATTCGTATCATAACATTTCTTAGTTCTAAGGTAAAAATATTTTATCTTCACGTCACAAACAGGAAATGCGAAGACGCAGAAGCAAATTGGTATTGCCGCATATCGCAAATCCTCAGCCGTATCACATTCTTTGTAATTCCTGAGGTAAAAAATGTGGAGATTTTTCGGTTTAGAGAAGTTTACATTTCTGAGACGTTGAGTTTGACCTCTTGAGCAAACTTTATAAATGGTCAGAATTTATAAATGGTCAGACTTTATAAATGGTCAGAGCAAACTTTATAGCATTTTTTAAGTGGTCAGAGTTGACCACTCAATTGTTTACAAATGTGCGCAAAGAGATAAAAATGCAAGGAAAACTCATATAATTGAAATAAATAGTTAGAGTACTTAAAATAATAAAAAAATATTTTTTCCTCCACCTACTATCTAAAGTCGTCTTTTAGTCCCTGCAAAAGAATACTAAAGCACTAGTTTATACTCCATGGGACTTATTTACTTTTTCTCCCATGGGACTCAAAGTAATCTCATAAGAAATACATGGGGAGGAATCCGGTAACACTGGGATTGACGGTGAGAAAATATTTTGACAGTGAGTATATTGACAGTGACACTGTTGATTTTCATTTGCTTACTCTAGATTTAACTCAAGAACTTCAGTGTTTCAACTTAAGAAAACAAAACCAATATGCATTCAATAGCAAGGTAATAATTCTTCTGTACGAATTAAGTTGGCAACACTGAATATGAAAAACACATGATATAGATTTTGTTGTTCCTAATTTGCCAAATGTTCTATAAACATGATTGTTTTTAACCGAAAATTTTTGGGAGGTTGAAATAGTGTGAAAGTGTGAATTAAATGGTTGTATATATTGCCTAATTACCTTATGTTATTTATTTATTTGTGATTCCAATCCAGTTTAATGGAGCAAAGATCGTATTAACGTAAAGTTATATTGTCATAGTTATTGTGTGCATCAAGGGACTAAAGTACTTTTTCTCCCTCGGGAAAATTGTCGGCTATGCCATTGGGTGACAACATCTTCCCTCAGGGAGGAAAAGTTGCACTTAGGCACTAAATGCACAAATTACCATTAATCCAAGATCAGTTATAAATATTAAATTTCTTCATTAAAACCATAAGAGTCCTTGGTTGGACCAATATAAAATACACGCATTAAAATTTATTTTTGCCAGTATCCGACAGCGCAGCTACTTATTCGGAAATATTTCGTGTTATTACTGTTGCAACATATATTTATTTTAATTTTTCCTAAAGCATTCTAAGATTGTCTGAAAATATATTTAAATTGCATGGTGAGCCGGTTGTGTATTTCACATACAATTCAAATCACTCCATGTCATAGATTGCCTCATGTCTCCTGTTGTCAAAGGCAACTAGAGCGTTATGTGTCGCATTCATCCCATCCTAGAGATTCAATAATGGAGCGATCAAACGCCAATGTTGATCTGGAAATCGAGGATGGGAATCGGGATAGGTAGGCAAGCACAAGCAAGTCGACCAGATCCATGAATCAATTATTGATGTTAAGTTGCTCAGTTTGGTAAATCCTTTATTTGGTGATTTTTTATTTTACAATATACTAGAAGCTTTTTTGTAGTTAAAAATCTCACTTTATCTTACTTTAATCTTATCTTTATTTAAGGTAAAAGTCTTTAAATTATGAGAATGTCTACTGGTGAAATAAAATCCAATGTAGCGGTTGAAATATGTTTCGGAGTTTTCAATAAGCCATAAGAGTTCGGTCGTAAAGTACAGCATCAGCTTCCTTCTTGAGAAACACAGAATACCCCTACACCACTTCCTCCAACTATTTGTGTCACAGATACTTCATTCTGAATAAAACGATGACATCTTTTCTAAAAATAAAATAATGCGATGGTAATATTTAATAGCACGTGCGTTGGAAAATTCATTTGAGAGGGTCTTCATTTTGAGACTTTATAAATGATTGTCGTAGTTTTTATTACTATGCTTTATAACTATGAAATAATGTGTTTTTTAGGAATAGTTAATACTAGATGAATATTTTGGGACTGATTTAATAATGTTTAAAATAAATGCTCTTTATGTACATCTCATTTTAGCTTCACGCTAAAAAATCTTACAAATATAATTTTTTTGAAAAAATATATAAGACTAAAATTTAAATTTATATGCATAAATAAAACAAACATGGCCTAAAGTCTGAACAATTCATTGTAACCAAACACAATATTTATTTAATTTCTCCCTGTTTTAAAATTAATGATGTATGAGTAAGCGCCCTTTTGGGAATTGCTTATACAATCCATCTTTAAATCACCTCAAAACATCAGGAACTTTCGACGATAATTATCATGTCTAAACCTCTCTGAACCACACATTGTCTACCAACAAAGAGGACTTAAACATTGTTGGACTGTTATATGCGAGTTAGAGATTCGATGATAAGGAAATCTGCGTTTGATAATTAGGTACACAGTACTTAGGAGAGTATAGCGAATAAGGAAAATCTGACAAATCAATTTATTCAGATTACATGTTTTCTGGTGAGTTTAACCTTAAAAATCTTGTTGCAGCATTTAACTGATTTTACGGTAAACCATGGAATTACATAGTTAGTATTCATTGAATAGGTAAATTTAAGAAATCGATTATCGACAAGAAGACTAAGCAACAAGTCACAACAACGAAAGTGATTCCGTGACTCATCTTTTAAAATAAAAAAATTAATACGGCATAAAAGTATCACTTCGTTTTAAATTAATCATCATTCGCAAATCACTCCTAACGACGCTATTGGCATTCCACTCGGGTTGCCTGTTTCACTAGGAAGTAAAATAATTAACAGCTGAAGTTTCATTACTTTAATTTATTTTAATTTTATAACAAGTACGTTTTATTGCATACATTACTATCCACAACGATTTGCAGCTTTTTAAAATTCAAGCATTATAAAATATTCTCAAATACCATCCTTAATTCAAAGTATTGCATAACTTTCTTAGATTGCGATGTACTTTCGAACTGATTTATCGAGTCTTCAAAGAATCTGTCACATTTAATGCCTCTAACATTAACAGTTTAATTCTTACATTGTAACCGTATGCGTAGTACCAAAGTAATAGTTGTTTGTTGACCGATTAAAGTACAACATTGTCTCACGAGGGTTTACTCTTGAAACACACATAACATTTTTCCCTACCTTCAATAATAAATACCCCAATTTTTAACATATATTTTTTTAAATAGTGGTTGACAAACAATATTCTTTTCCTTTCGATCTGCAATAAGTGCCTGCAACCAAGTGGCTGCAACCATTCATGCACCTGTGTTCAGCTGATTATCGCGCCATTCTTACAAGGTTAATTCTTAGAAGTTCATACAGCTGATTGTTGTCAGTGTTATTCTAGAATGATCATTTCTGTCACTAAATTAGCTTTTAGCACCTGCAATATTTGCATATCTTCGTAGAAATTTGAGGGTACTCGATTTTTGAGTTGTTGAATTCAATGTTATTCTTATGGGTTTACTTTGCCTTCCGCCTGGAATAATCACTTAACTCCCGATGGGAGACAAAGACAAGTTATAATTCTACTCACTCATTACAAGGTTTAAAAAGCGGATAAAAGTGGTGGGAGAAAAAGTTTTATAAACTAAAAGGTTCTAAAATATTATTAAAATAACTTTAATTTTAGATAGGTAGTTCTTGCAAACATATATCAAATTAAATTTAAAGTAAACTTAAACTAATCAACGAAGTCCACAACCTGTAAAACGACTTTTTTAACGGTAAATAACATTCAATTTTACTGACAGATGTAGTTTAATTCAACATATCCTCGAGGCACGAGTTAAAAAGAAGTTTACATTATTTTTTTAGAGAAGTCAGAGTATTTATAACACTGATATAAGTTTTCGTGTACCACCTTGCCCCCAAAATATTCAGAGTAGGTCTATCGAACCTTACTATCGATATTATTATCAAAATGTTTATTTCAATTTCAAAATAATTGACTTAATATTGTTAACTGAAAATGATGTTTTTAAAATATAGAACATATGATGTAATAGTGGTGGTCGTATAAACTTGTTATTTTTGTGTCAATCTGTATATATAATCATCGAATGTGTTCTATCACCATCAAAGATTTAGTTATTGGTCGTGAAGAGAAAATAATTAAACTCGAACTTCTCCAAGAATTCATGAAGAAAAAAGAATTGACAAAGTTCATCAAAAAATTATCCACCCTTTTTTTAAGATTAATTAGAGCTACATTGCTGTAAAAGCACTCAAAACATTGGGAGTTTAAATCTTCTTTCAATTTTTGGTTTGAAGATGCGAAGTAAATTTAAAAAAAGACATGTGACATTTTAAGAAAGTACCAGATAGAGGCACACGGAAAATTATTGTTAACATATTGAACGAAGCATTACAATTACAAAAGGGTTGTTCTTAAATAAAATAAATTACTGTTTAAAAATGATTTTAATAGGGGTTTTAAGTTTTGGAATTTAGCATACAATACTGCAACTTTATTGGGTGAGGTGGCTCCCACAAATATGACCTAAATCCGCCCATGATCCGGGGAAGCTACAGGTCAGAAACTTGAATTTTATGTTATCAGCTCTACACTAATAACACTATAAAAGCCTATCCAATAATCAAAACTACCCAACAGTTTGTACCATTGATGTGTTATTTTACTGAACTACGTTTTTTCCTGTGCAGGAAAGTGAAAACTAGGCTCTTATTTTCAAAAAGAGAAAAATATTTTATGAGCAAAAACTCAAACCAGTTTGTGAAAATCTTTTGAATTTTAACAATGCGTTAAGTCAAAAAATGCTGTATTAAATTTAATGATTACAAAGTCACATAAACAACATGTATAATTATAAAGAAGATTATAACATTTTTGGCTATGAAAATCTTATATTTAGATTCCTATACGTCTTAGTTGTCAGTGAACAATTAAAAAGGAAGTTTATTGGCAGTAAGATAAATATAACAAAAGAGGTTAAAAATTCATTTACTTCGGCAATGAATATTCATGGCCTTGTAAATTTCAAACAACGTCATCTATTCCCAAAACAACGAAAATCAATAAGCTATTTAAATTGCAAATTGTCTCATCTTACATGAGAAACAGGATGGCTCAAAGGTCTTAAACTCTACTGACTTCATTCGTTACTTCCAAATATACATATCATTACCAAACACGCCATTAAGTTGGCATTTATACAACACTACTTATTGGTTACGTTTAAGTGTCAACCGATTATTTAGGTGTTTTTAAATTGCAAATGCTTATTAATAGTACTTATTATTCGTAAATTAATATCCTAGAGTCTATACATTTTGCTGCTCATACATGGTGTTATATTTTCCCCATTGATTGTATAAACAATTTATATTCTTGTTTTTGTAATTTTGATGCTTGGAAACGGTCGTAAACTAAAACGTATTTCCACTCAAAATCTTATTTCTACTTTCAATTCCAGCAACATTTACCGCTTTTTAGCGAATTTCTCCTACAGGGAAGAAGCTATTGCCGTAGGTCTCATTGTAAGACCTAAGCTCGGGACCATTATAACTCTTCGTTTTGGGGCCCCCAGAAGCAAAAATCACCATTCGTTCGAATTTATATATATATATATATATATATATATATATAGCGTTTTTTTAACTTGCTTCTTAATTTATTCAGAAACAAAAATAAATTTTAGTATTCTGTTTTCTGGAAACGTCTATCAACGCAGGGGGAGTCAATTTCACAGGAAAACTTTATCCCCCCAACTAACCCCTTAATTTTGGTGGAAGAAAAACTAAAATTGCCTCATGCGTTCTCGAGATATTCAGTTTTTAAGGATGTTTTTCGTTCAACTTCAAGTTTTTATCATTTAAAAATTAACACAGACATAAATATGATGTTAGCGGGAAACATCTAATTAATGACAGGGGAATGTGTTTTGAACTCAAAATCAACCCTTATTCCACCCCCTTGTCCCAAATCCTATGTTGAAGATAGAGATAAAAATTTGAAGTTAAACGAAAAACGCCCTTAAAAACTGAATATCTCGAGAACGCATGAGGCAATTTAAATTTTTCTTCCACCAAAATTTTTCTTATTTTGTGCTCTTTAATTTGATATGTCACAAAGGGTATGTTGCCTTTTGAAAATTTTAAGTTAGGGGTTGGGGTGAGAAGGGGGTAGTTGGGGGGATAAAGTTTTCCTGTGAAATTGACTTCCCCCTGCGTTGGTAGACGTTTCCAGAAAACAGAATACTAAAACTATTTTTGTTTCTGAATAAATTAAGAAGCAAGTTAAAAAAAAAACACTCTGTATATATATATATATATATGTGTGTGTGTGTGTGTGTGTGTGTGTGTGTGTGTGTGTGTGTGTGTGTGTGTGTGTGTGTGTGTGTGTGTGTGTGTGTGTGTGTGTGTGTGTGTGTCTGTTAACACGATAGCGGCCGCAAAAATGGTCCGATCTTTATGAAATTTGGTACGGACATGTAAAGTCGTAATCAATTGGACGAGTTCGTGAACCAGCCCGATCGGACCACCGGAAAGGGGGGTAAAGGGAGATAAACCCCCCTAAAAATGGGGTTTTTGCGTTTTTTACATAGAAAAATAAAATTTATCGAATTTTTGTTTGCACCATTGAATTCGGCTCAATAAAACAAACAATTTAGTAGTTTTAATCACTGCTCTATGTCCATTGGTTACCGAGATACTGAAGGTGGTAAACACAGTTCGTTGTCCCAATGTTAACCTTACGGGAAATAAGTAAAATTCTATATCTCAGTTATTTCTCAACATATCTTGATAAAACTTGGTAAATGGCATCTTCTAGTTCAGATCTACTAAATATTTAATCAAAACGGGCAATTTTCAATACACCTGTAGCAGCAAACCTGCATACTCATTCCCCATGTTATTCTTATGGAGGTTACCAAAACATGTCAAATCTCGCTATGTTGGATTGAAGGTTTTGCGTTTGAAATTCGCTGAGTATGCAGGTCTGCTGCAACGGGGGCATTATTTTTTCCCGCAACATTTTATTTTCTTACCTTAAAAAAACCCTTAGTATTTATCACCAAACACCCGAAACTCTGAGACCAGGCTTGAAGAAATCGCGTTATTACTGAAACCATATCATTAGTGTTGGTCGTGAACACACTTTATTGATTTTACTTATATGTTAATAGTTTGCTATCTTATCATTTAGCATACTACTTAGGGGCGTAGCCCTATAAAAATAAACACTCAATAGAAACACTCAATGAACACTCAATGACACTCAATAAACACTCAATGACACTCAATAAACACTCAATGACTTATTCGAAAAATATTTTTTATCCAGTAGTCCAATTCATGAGTGGTGATGTTTGTTGCATCTACATATTTTTCATCCACTAGTCCAATTGATGAGTCGTGAAGTTTGTTGCATCTCTTTTTTTAACCACTAGTCCAACTGGTGAGTGGTGAAGTTTATTGCAACTATATATTTTATCCAATAGTGCAACTGGTGAGTGGTGAAGTTTGTTGCATCAATATATGTTAGTGAAGTTTGTTGCATCAATATATGTTTATCCATTAGTCCACCTGGTGAGTGGTGAAGTTTGTTGCGTCAATATATGTTTATCCATTAGCCCAACTGGTAAGTGGTGAAATTTGTTGCTTCTATATATGTTTATGCATTAGCCCAACTGGTAAGTGGTGACGTTTGTTGCATCTATGTATGTTTATCGATTAGCCCAACTGGTGAGTGGTGAAGTTTGTTGCATCTATATATGTTTATCCATTAGCCCAACTGGTGAGTGGTGAAGTTTGTTGCATCTATATACGTTTATTCATTAGTCAAACTGGTGAGTGGTGAAGTTTGTTGCATCTATATACGTTTATTCATTAGTCAAACTGGTAAGTGGTGACGTTTGTTGCATCTATGTATGTTTATCGATTAGCCCAACTGGTGAGTGGTGAAGTTTGTTGCATCTATATATGTTTATCCATTAGCCCAACTGGTGAGTGGTGAAGTTTGTTGCATCTATATACGTTTATTCATTAGTCAAACTGGTGAGTGGTGAAGTTTGTTGCATCTATATATGTTTATCCATTAGCCCAACTGGTGAGTGGTGAAGTTTGTTGCATCTATATACGTTTATTCATTAGTCAAACTGGTGAGTGGTGAAGTTTGTTGCATCTATATATTTTTATCCATTAGTCTAACTGGTGAGTGGTGAGGTTTGTTGCATTAATGTATCTTTATCCATTAGCCCAACTGGTAAGTGGTGAAGTTTGGGCATCTATATATGATTATCCATTAGCCCAACTGGTAAGTGGTGACGTTTGTTGCATCTGCAACTGGTGAGTGGTGAAGTTTGTTGCATCTATATAAGGAGCACCACGCGGCAATGATGATCGACCAGGCAGTGGACGAGGGAAGCTGTTTTGTTGGTCCGCCAGGTGGCTCCTCTGCTGTTGTCCGAGGGAATCGGTGATGGCCCGAAGTTTTGTCATTGTTGTCATTATTGACATTGTCATTGTCATGGTCATCATGGTCATTGTTATTCATTGCGATTGACATTGTCATTATCATTCATTGTAATTCATTGTCGTGGTCATTCATTGTCATTGTCATTGTTGTCATGTTGTCATTCAAAACTAATCCTTGTATTTTATTACCCTCATATTTCTTCAAACTGCTTGTTTTATTGAAAAAGGAGAAGATATACGTAAATGTTAAAAAAAAGTTGTACTTTAAAGTTATGTTTTTTAGGGTAAAAGAGTCAAAATTGAACGAAATAAATTAAATGAAGGACTTTTATTAAATATACGGTAATTTTTAAATATTTTTGTTTTCCTCTCATTGATTTCTGCTATAAAGAAAGTGTTGTGTTACATTTTGTGAAGTGCAATGTTACTTTGGTGATTTATTTTAAAATATTACGCGATGCTGTAATAAAATCCTTCAAAGATTGAATGTTTGCCTGCTGTAGTAAATTTACTATTACCTATGTGCATGATTCTAGGCACATGTGACCGCAGCGATTTTTAAATAATTGCTCATCTTTAACAGATGAAACAAATTCACTGGCTGATTTAAAATTTATTTTTTTGCTTTTTATTCTTATATTACAGATTTCCTTGATAATGATATGCATTACGTGACCTGGATGCTGACATTTGTAATTACCACAGTAAACCACTCATAAATTTAAAATTTAAAGTATTTTATTATGGTGGTTTTATTATGGTTTTTTTATTGGAAAATTAGTATGGTTTGGAAAATGGTAAAGGTTTTATGGTAAATTAGTTATGTTAAGTACGTTTAATTTAAAATAATATTTTCCTGCAAATATTTACAGCCATTCTTTTTTTATGGATTTACATAGCCTAACTATTTCGCATCTAAGGATGGATTGAGTTAGTAATATAGTATTAAAATATTTAACTTAAGTTTTCAACAGTTATGTGTAATTTTGGCAAGCCATTTTCTTTCGTCCCAGAGGGTAAAAAAAGAATACGGTGCGGCAGAAAACTCACAATTGAGCGGAAGGATGTGATTTGCAGTTGGCTGCTGCCATCAAAGTGGACTTTTTGTTCCCAAACTGATGTTGTTTTCCAGCCGTGTTCTTAAAAAATCAAAGGAATAAGTTGAAATTATTACACCCTCATATTTGTGCAACTTCCATGTTTTAAAAGCATAATAATCATTTAAATGTTTCTACGCTTATGTTTTAAAATAATTATAAAAAACTTTTACCCAAGACAAACGCATTTCTGGATGAATCTCTTCAATACAAATACACTATAGTAATGAAATCGTCTTACCGTTCCCAAAAGAAAAAACTTAAAAGACTTATTAAGACCTACTTATTTTCTTTAATATTTTCTTGCTTTATTTTGCTCTACAAAAAAATCTCACGAGTTTGAATCAAAAATGTGAAATTATCATTATTTTCGTTCATATCCTAAAGGATATGAAGCATTACAGCCAGGAAAAAGAAACCCACTGTAGAAAAGCGTATTTGCATATGTCACATATCGTCTTACAAATCACGTTATGTGTGATACTACAGGGAAATTTCGTTTGCTATATGTGGAGAATGAAATCTTACTAAAACAAATTCATAAAAATATGATTCAAATAATTGTGTTTATTTTCAAAATTCAACTTACAAGAACGAAATTAAAACTTTATCCATGTAATCTATAATAATCTAAAATCTTCCACGAGTCAAACAACATGACTCGTTTAATTATCTACAAAATTGATTAAAATGTTGTATTTTATTTCTCTTTTGGCTTCTTAAAACTAAAGTTCATAGATAAATAAATTATAAATAATAAAATCAGATATTACTGTACGCTTCCCACAATCCGCTACAAAGTTACTTCACATTGATATGTAAATTGGTTGACTTTGACCCTCCTGAAATTCTAGCCATATAATGAAAACAACATTTTCCCTACAGTAACAAACGCGATTGAATTTAATACTGTGTCAACAGAGTGTTTGTGTGTTTGACACTTTTTGGTCAAATCCAGCTCTAGCCTTGTTATGACATACATTCCCCAGTTACTCCATTAAAGAGCGATAGAACTTTTCAACTAGAGGGATTGAGTATGTGAAAGCTTTTGATCAGCTTTGTCGAGCAAATTAAAGTGACTGTACTATTATTTTTTTCGTTGTATTTGGAAAAAACTTTTAAATTTATCATACCAATATTTAATTCAAATAAAATTTAAAAAAATAGTTACAAGTAAGTAAATACATTAAAAGTTTTTTTTTGTAAATCAATTCTGAGAAATTACAAAATTTTAAGTTATTTTCGTTATGTGTTCTGTAGAATAGTATACAGCATCAATTTTTAAAGTTGCCTAACAGCCTTGAGGCGACATGTCTAGTTATTTTATGCAGGACAATGTGTTGGATTAAAAATTTGTTGTGACCATTTCCCTTTAGCTCAGTAATATTAATTCAAGCCAAACCAACGTAAACATTCCAGTTTCATTCGATGATTGTAATTAGACAGCTCTAGCCTTGTTATGACATACATTCCCCTGTTACTCCATTAAAGAGCGATAGAACTTTTCAACTACAGGGATTGAGTATGTGAAAGCTTTTGATCAGCTTTGTCGAGCAAATTAAAGTGACGGTACTATTATTTTTTCGTTGTATTTGGAAAAAACTTTTAAATTTATCACACCAATATTTAATTCAAATAAAATTTAAAAAAAATAGTTACAAGTAAGTAAATAGATTAAAAGTTTTTTTTTGTAAATCAATTCTGAGAAATTACAAAATTTTAAGTTATTTTCATTATGTGTTCTGTAGAATAGTATACAGCATCAATTTTTAAAGTTGCCTAACAGCCTTGAGGCGACATGTCTAGTTATTTTATGCAGGACAATGTGTTGGATTAAAAATTTGTTGTGACCATTTCCCTTTAGCTCAGTAATATTAATTCAAGCCAAACCAACGTAAACATTCCAGTTTCATTCGATGATTGTAATTAGACAGCTCTAGCCTTGTTATGACATACATTCCCCTGTTACTCCATTAAAGAGCGATAGAACTTTTCAACTACAGGGATTGAGTATGTGAAAGCTTTTGATCAGCTTTGTCGAGCAAATTAAAGTGACTGTACTATTATTTTTTCGTTGTATTTGGAAAAAACTTTTAAATTTATCATACCAATATTTAATTCAAATAAAATTAAAAAAAAATAGTTACAAGTAAGTAAATACATTAAAAGTTTTTTTTTGTAAATCAATTCTGAGAAATTACAAAATTTTAAGTTATTTTCGTTATGTGTTCTGTAGAATAGTATACAGCATCAATTTTTAAAGTTGCCTAACAGCCTTGAGGCGACATGTCTAGTTATTTTATGCAGGACAATGTGTTGGATTAAAAATTTGTTGTGACCATTTCCCTTTAGCTCAGTAATATTAATTCAAGCCAAACCAACGTAAACATTCCAGTTTCATTCGATGATTGTAATTAGACAGCTCTAGCCTTGTTATGACATACATTCCCCTGTTACTCCATTAAAGAGCGATAGAACTTTTCAACTACATTGAGATGTGAAAGCTTTTGATCAGCTTTGTCGAGCAAATTAAAGTGACTGTACTATTATTTTTTTCGTTGTATTTGGAAAAAACTTTTAAATTTATCATACCAATATTTAATTCAAATAAAATTTAAAAAAAATAGTGTTTAGCTCTATCTGTTCACTGCGCTGACTGCCCATCCGTTCATAGAGGCCAGCTAGTTTTGAACATGCAGAATGGAATGTCCAAATAACACAAATTCCACTTACAGTTTATACAGCATGAGACAACAGCACGAGCTACAGCAGCAGCATGAGCTACATTAAGTAATCACAAGATATGCATACAGTAAACATATGGTCCAATCACACTTGGACGTTCGGAGATCAACACGGTGAACATAAACAGAGCTTTATAGGACACTCCACCTCATTTCTGGAGGACAGCACTGAAACCTACGTTTTTATCAATGTACTTAACCTAGTTATCTCCTGCCCTTACCGGTTGTGCGATACTGTCATGAGAATCAAACGCATTCAGTACAGCTGTCGGATTCAGTTAGCTAACAAGTTGGACAGTTAAAAATATCCATCCCGCAAGTGTCGATTTAGCGGAAATGCTGAGACTGCTGAATAAGTTGTTGTGCCAAACTAAACATTAAACGTACAGATATAGTGGATCTCCTCTGAGTCTGCAGACGTCCCATTGGATACGCCCTACAGGCATTGTAAGCTCAGTAAATACGGTTATTCTAACGAAAATATATAATTTAATAAAAAAATTGTTATTGATACACAGCAAAATATAGTAGCAAAAGCAGATTTTAATGAAAAAAATGTAAACAGTGATTTAATTTAGATTAATAATCAGTATATATAATTCCGAAATTCATTCACATCCAATAAAGCAGAGATCGAAGACAGATTGCTTAAGCCTGTGGTTATCAGAAGAGGCTCGCATTTCATAGGCACTATAAAATATGTTCAATGCTGTAATTATTTTTTACTATACCAGACAACATAATTTGTGTTAAAGGTTACTTATGTTTATCAGAAAGTAGACAATATCGGGCCAACAAGAGCCATGAGCTTAACTATATCGTGTACAAAGAAATATTGAGTCTTACGTGTAAAAAGGAGTATTGATACTCCTTATAACACCTTAAAAGGAGTATTTATTGATACTCCTTATTTAAATTAAATAGCATAAATTAAACTATAGATATATATTTATTCAGTGTGAGTAGGCAAAAAAGTAAAGTTTTGAAGTTTAAGCTTCAATCAAAGTTTTGAAGTTGATAATTTCTCACAATCTCTCTTCAAGAGAGAAAATTTTAATAGTGTACTAATAATACTCGATCCAGTAAGTAATAAATTATTTTTAAATGTGTTGCAAATCTCATTTTTGCAAATGAAATAAAAATATGTTTGCAGTGTGTGTTTTTAAGGTCAAAAAGGGTTCTTTTTATTATGCTACAGTGATGTCAAAGTTTGTTGAAACCCGATACAACCTAGTTTGAAACCAAAGATATTCCAAACTATAAACTAGAAACTCCCTGTGGGTTTGTTACTTAGTCATAGATTCTTGACATTAGGTAACACTATTTACTTTAGGTTTATTCAATGGTAGATTTAAATGTTTTTTCTTTCATTTCATGCACTTTGCATTTGGTGCACGATTTTATGCTTCATTTATTACTTTTATGGAACGTTTATGATTGTACATGATAAAAGACAGATATATTAAACATATCAGGAATAGAAATTGGGTGGAGTTCTATGTTCTGGGTGGTAAAATCAACACAACAATATTAAATTAATGAACGAAAATCTTTAATCATTCACTACAAGCAGCATTCGACGAAAGTTATTAATACGAATTCACTGTCAAAGATACATTATAGTAACGAAGGAAAAGGAAAAAGGAATCTTTATTTATTCCTTTTTTTCCAACATAGCATGCGCAATATAATTTAAGGGTTTTTAAGGAACCTTTTCATACAAACCTTAAGAAAGTCACCGTAATTCTTACATTGAAAATGAGTGTCCGGGCATGCTTCTAAGACAGAGACGATGAGCATAAGCGCTTTAAACGGAATGCGGTCTAAGCTACTCAGGTTTTAAGTAAATAAATTAAATGTAGATTTTTAAGCAAACCATATGGAGATATACAGAAGAGAGAGACAATGATCTGCCCAGATTTACGTGAAAGTTACAGACAGGCGCCTGCCAACTCGGCGTCCACGCATTACAGACAGAGAGAAACTATTTGAAATACTGTACCTCCTAGTGCAAACATTCAATTTAGTTGGCGAGTTTATAACGGATCACGGAAACCAATGATAAACCTCTTTTGTAATAAACTGTGTATAAGCGAGTGTGGGGAATAAATGTAGGAAGTTATATGTTAGAGTGTAGTTGGGTTAATTAAAGTCATTTTGGTAAACACATCACAATATATTGGATAAGTAATACAGGCAACTCAGAGGGCTTTCGCGATCACGATTCGATGTAAAAACCATCCTAGCTGAAAAAATATATTAATTTACTAAATCCGGTTAATTCTGAAACATCTTTCAGAACACCACACCATTTAAGGGATTTTTTTTACTTCGTATTTCTTTAGTGAGCAGATTGGGCATCTTTTACCTACACAGTAATTCAGCAGTAATCATCAATGCGATTTTTTTAGTTGTTAGGCGAGTTGATTAGCGGAGCATATTTATATGCTACTTTTATGACAACAGTGTTAACAGCTGAAAAAGTGGAAAAATTAATTTCCGGCAGAAAAAGTTGACACAAACCAACGGAAGGATGTTATTTGCTGCTGAGAGCCCTGTCAAAGTACATTTTCCTGGATCGAAACATAAATAAAGATTTAAATTAGATTTTGCATGGCCTATGAATTATAATAAAACCTTTTTTTAATGCTTTGATGTGAGTTCAGTTATAAAGCAAAAGTTTAAAGTTTCATTTGGGTCTGTACTTTCATTCATCTATAATTAATTAATAGATGGCTGATATAAGGATCGGTCAAATATATTAATATTCTACAACATTTGCGTATCCTAGAGAATTTAAGGAAATTAACTTATTCTGTCAACGAAAACCAATGATGGCATTAATTATTTATTTAAAATTATTTGCTAGATATATTAAAACTTATCTATACCTAAAAAATTATGCATAAGCAATTAACGATACAAATGTAATGTGTTCTCCCATCAACAGTAAGGTGTTTAAGTTATGTCTATTTGAGGTCTAGATTATGTAGCCATAGATTTAAAAAATAAATAACATGCAGAAAGATCCTCTTAGTTTCCATAATGACATTTTTCCGAAAAAGCTGTAGGTGGTTCTGAAGTTGAATCTACGTAATACTGTACATTCGTATTATAGTCTTGTAAGACAAATCATAATTTTAATTTTGTTGCATGGTATATCATTTTCATAACATCACAACAATAACACAATCAATCATCACGTCAATCGTTTGTTTTCATAATGAAATTATTATTATTTTTCAAACAAGTATGAAGATAACACTTTTTTAATTAACACCAAAGCAATAATTAAGGATAACGAACTGTACTCATAATTCTCAAGCTAAATTACCTTTTTAATAATTAAGAACCCGTGTTTTGTGTGGCATTTCCTACGAATCCTACGTGTGAATTTCTTTCCACGGGCGAGATTGTATGCGGCTAAGCTTATAATCTGCTATGAGCTTATAATCTGCTTACCCAGTATCTGCTAATAATATTCTGAGAATATTGCTTTCAACTCAGAATATTTCTTTGTGTTGTGTATGATCTTCTCTAAGCATTAATTTAACTCTACAAATATAATTCTAAACGTTAACATATGAAATACTAGATGATTAAACTGGGTTTACCTTACCAGTAAACTTGGGAACTCTTCTCTACTTCATGAAGACTTCTTCTGAAATTAATAACAGATTATGTGAAAAAACTTAATAATTACCTAAATTTTGAACGACAGGAATGATTAATTTAAAATGAGATTCATTTAATTCTTGGTTTGGTCATATTGTATATTATAATGTATTTTATAAAGTACAAATAAAAACTTGGATTTAAATAAAATAATTATTTCCATAATATTTTAAAGATATTTATTCCTCTTGTGAAAATTTAGTAAGGATATTGGTCTAATACCAAAGATGGAAAAGATTATATTAGTCACAAATAAATAATAATTCTTTATTAACTCATTTCATATTTATCAATATATTTACAAATAATTGCTGTTTGTTTACTACAGCAAACACCACCATACTAAAACCAAAAGCTAGGAATGAAACACGTATTTACGTAATCCTTGTGGCTTTCTCTATTTTTTTCTGGTTTTGGTCCATTTTATATTTTTCAACGAATCTACAAACAAATTGTTATTTGTTTACTACCTGTTCAGACCCATGACCTACACTTGAATTAATTATTTTCCATAAATACGAGTAAAATTAGCTAACAATATTTACTTTTTTGTAACAATATTTTAGTCTCATGATAAAACAATAACTGGTAGACCCTGGTTTATGAAAACCGGTATACACTCAATGGGTATTTGTTACGAGCACTGGTTCTCATAAATTCTATTGTTGAACTTTTGAGACTTCGTAGGAAATATCGTTTAATAAATTAATTTAACCACACAGAGCATCCATTTTTTGACTGTATACGAAATTGGTTAGTCTTTAAAAAGTTATAACGAAGACCTGCGTACAATGTACAGATGATGTTTTAGAAACTTTATGTTATCTCTAACGCAAGACATAATTTGATATCCTGCTGCTAGCCAAATTGAACCACGCTGGTATTAGAGTAGCGACACCTAAAATAACCCTTGCTTTAACTAAATTACGTATTTAAAAAAATTCTTACAACTTGGGTTAAAAATATAATATGTGAATTACAGAAATTTTGAAAATGAACTCGACAAATGAAAATCTATTTGTACCCATGCAACCGTTTGGGTATGTCAGTAAACAATTTGAATGTTTTTGTAAGCCTTCAACATCAATAACCTTCAACGAACTGAAAACAACTTTAGAACAATCACCGTCTTAAAATTTTCTATCGATTGTAAATTCCATAACATTAAGTTTAGTAAAAGAGAATTTTCCACGAAGCAGACAGCGTTGTTTACGAAGCAGGAGCAAGAAAACAATGTGATGATTAGAAGCTGAAATGTTTGTACACGCACAGGTTTAATAATGCTCATATTTCAGATGCTATATCCGAAATGTGTTTAATTTTATGCTTTCTGTACAGATATATCTCAGTTGAAAGTGCAATGCTTAATTTTGTGGTAAAGCTTATTTTACTTCATTTCAATTAACATGTAGAGGTGGCACCCAGGCAGGTGTTCGGTGTATTTCCACCTCGTTGTATGGTTTACCAGATTAATCTCGTTCAACCACCTAATTCCATGTCCCTTACGCTTGTAAAGATGCTATTGTGAATACGTTTTCTCTTTTGTTTAAACATATTTCGTCGACCTTTGTAAATAATACTAAATTTATAGAATTTATTTGAAACAAAAGATATAAATATTTCCCTTGCATAGTCTTCAAAGCTAATATAAAATAAAAACAGATTATACTACCTCCATCCAACTTTTTCATAAGTCCGATCCAGAAATACCTCGGGTTCAGGAATACCATTTTCATCTTCAAGTACGTTTTCATTAAGCCAAACAGTTTGTTGAAAAATATTTTACAATTTTACAACATGAACACGAAACTCTTACATATTTATTCGAAGTGTTCATTTTCGTAAGGGTTTTAGTGTAAACAAGTACTTTATTTTTCGTAAATGGTACAAGTAGTAAGCATCTTCTTTTTTGTAATTTTTCTAAAATTTACCTTATAACCTATTTTAAATCAAATACATCTTAAATTCATAATAAGGTGGAAAATGTCTTGTGACAGGTTGTGAATGCAAAAATTAACATATTAAAATTAAAACATTGGACAATATTCTGCTGACGTATTATAACTTTATAGTAGTAGCAATCCTATAATAATACTTACTTACTTATATTATTACTTATATTATATTACTTATAGTAGCAATCCTATATAATACTAATAACGATAAAATGTTAATGCTCGTAAATGAGAGTCAAACGTTTACGAATTGATAATCTTCTAAGTCAGCAAATCTTTTGGATATCTACTCCTAAATATATCTTATACAATGCAATTAAAAACCTAAAAAGGTAAAAGTATATACACTTTAGGAAGATAAATGAAATCAATTCGTTCTTAAGCTTTCCAGCTTTTCGTCTCAGTGGAAATCACAATTTGTTTATAATGTAAGACCCTCAAATATTTAAGAAATTAGGGTATATGTATTAAAAAAAACTTTTTTGGAAATAAGCACTTAATATTGCATGAAATCTACAGTATTAAAAACTGAAACATCTTTATTTTGAAACAATGGGTGACATTTTTCAAAATAAATTAAATTTGCTCATAGCTACCGTTCGTTAAATAATGTGTGTCAATAAAAATCCTCCTTAACGGCTTGTTCAATGCCGATACTTATCATATAAACCACACATGGGACGAAGATATTGAACAATAACTCAAGTTTATTTTCCTTTAGTTTACAATGTAATCATAAGAAGAATTTAGCTCTCCTGGTAATTGAAACCCTAAATATTAAAATTTAGAAAGTAAGAACAAAAAATGTTTAATTTACATTTTTTATATAAAATGTTTTACATCCTGTGACTGTAATAAATCAAGTTATTCTCAAAAACGTATCCCTTTTACCCCAATATATTTATGTTTATCATTTTGTAAATTACAAACATAGAAAAATATTTTCAAATAAATACCGGATAAAATACTTAATAAACTTATGGCACCTGGACAAACCTGTACAATACAAATATGTAATTTGTTATTTAATTGGTTTTTTATTCATAATATCGTCAAATATATTTTAATATTGGTCATATACATTTCATCACATGATCATCCTGAATTATCTTAGATTTTTCAGATGAAAAAACATATGAAGCATCAAGTAGGATCAAATATGGTAGATTCAAGATTGTGGGGAAGAATTACCTCATATTACAAATTAAGTATCATTATTCACCAACAATGTTTTTGGGTAGTCCGAGATAACCCCTGAGCTAAAGTTTTATTTACACAAGTTATTATATAGTAATAAGAGCTAATTTGTACAATACTGCTTAAAAGGTATGTGTGAATATTAAGGGGTATACTCATATTCATTTCAAATCACTTCAATGATAAGATTTACCTTGATCAAGCGATCTGTTTTACCTTGATCAAGCGATCTGTTGATCGAGTATTCAAGTTGTGTAATAGTAGTTTATGCAACGATTGTATAATGAATGTCTTTAAGCCACGAGTGGCTTAAAGGCATAATACAATCGTTGCATACACTATTTTATCTACGACCAACAATATACGACAACATTTCCCCCGAAGTTGAACAAAACTCATGACTTTTAATAATGATGGAATAGGTCAACTAAAATTTGAGGTTAGGCAAATAAGCAGACTGAACCATGAACCGTTGTGGAACAATCAGCTGATGGGATAAGTAAACTCAAACATGAATCGTAATGCAACAATCAGCTGATGTGCGAATTGCGTAATTGTTATTATGACACTACTTCCGTCAAATGCCGAGCTCTCATTGGTCTAAAACCAGTACTCTAAAGTGACTCCAGTACTCTAAAGTCGTCATTAGAGTACTGCTTGGTTTTTGGTGTTTTAATGTATATCATTATAATGTTTATTGTAATACCATAATAGGTGCATATTGCAATGGTCGTAGATAAAAACTAGTTAAGTGTTCTAGCAGGTTGACCAAAGGTTTAAATGTTACGACAAAAGTAGAAGTTTGTGCTTAAGATAGCTTTTAAAAAGAATACTTTAAAAACTATTGTTTGGATTAATAACCGACCCCCCCCCCACCATCTTTAATGTTTTCTAAATAGTTTCATCTATCTATCCTAGACAAATGTTTAGTTTTAGTACTTATTTTTGAGTAGGTGGTTATTTTCGGCCGTCATCTTAGATTCACCAATTTAAAAAGAGATAATATTACTTTCGTGTTTTGAGGTTTACTTTTCAAGATATAACCGATTACCTTTCATTTTAAATATAAAAAGAGGGCCTTTTGAAAACAAAATGTCATGATTTACATCTGGAGATATAGAAAAGTACAGTTTATCAATTTTATGAATCAAAGCATTACATGATAAGAAAATACAGTATTCAGTCAACAGAATGGAAGAGTGTTAAGTAATGAAAAAGGTTCTGAAACTAGATTAGTTTAGGAACACTACGCTTTTTAGATAGTAATTTAGCAGTAAATAGGAAAGGATACATTTACACATTAACCAACCCACAATTGAAAAAAAACTGCATCAAATATGGTAGATTCAAGATGGGAGCCAAGAATTACCTCATATTACAAATTAAGCATCATTATTCACCAACAATGTCTTTGGGTAGTCCGAGATAACCCCTGAGCTTAAGTTTATTTATACAAGTTATTATAAGAGCAAATTTGTACAGTACTGCTTAATAGGTATCTATGCATTAACTCTTTCCGAACCTTTTTTACCCTAAACTGTAATTTCTTCTGTACTTCTTTTAAAATAAAGTATTGGTATAAAATTTAAAAAAAGTTGATTGGATATGAAAAATCGATTTTATAAAAGTGACAATATTTCTTGAAGTTAGTCACTGTCTTGAATGCTACGTTCAATAGTGTATCCTGCCATAGACACCCGGATATTATGTATCCTTAGACAATGGCTACTGCCATGAGCTCAGCTGCAACTGATTCATGTCAACAATTATTAATGCATCACCTTACGACTTCAATCATCTCCAACCGATTTAATCTCTAACTGAAAAGAAAATTGCTTATAGCAATTTTTACTGAGTTAGGAATTTAAAAAAATGTTTAGATAAAACATCATGGGATATAAGCTTTTACTGACCTCGAGTACTTAATTCACGCCTTATTTAGATCTCCCTTGCAAATAGCTAGATTTTACTATAGATGCAAAGATGTTTTTATGTTTCCACAATGAAGGAAAGAAGACGAATTCAACGCGGAAGAAAACTGCCAATATTGGAGGGAAAGATGTGATTTTTCCACCCTTTATAGTGGATTTTTTCCCACTGAAATGGTTGTTTTTTAACCAAGCCAGCATTCAATAAAACGTGTTTGTTAAAATTTGCGTTGTAAATATTTTCTGCTGTTTGATGCTTTCTTCGGAATTACAACGATTCAATTAAAATATGTTATCATCTTGAAATAATAATGACAAAAAGCAATCAAGCTAAATGTAAGCCTAAATCCTTATTAAAGATATAACCGCATATGAAAGTAAAACTCAATAGTTTGTCAACATTAGGTGTGTTGGCTCATTAATAGTTTTGGTAGATGTAAGTAAAGGGTGTTTAATATGTAACTACACAGTTTTAATTTGATATATCTCACTGAATATTTGGAATATCTAAACGTAAATAGACACGAAAGAAGAAAAATTAAATGAAAAGTATTTTATTGAATTAGTTTATCAATGTTGTGGCAATTATTATAAACCTTAATATTTATCCGAAATTGCATAGGTGTGTTTTTAATGGAATAAGGCTTAACTGCTACCAAATCATGTTTGTTTTCCACTAAAAAAATTGTGGTGAAATGTGACAGTTTACTCTCTCCTATCTTAAAACCTACTAAAAACATAAAATCGGTTTCTAGTATGCAAATATTCAGACGGTCGTGTTCTTATGTCCTTAAAATTAACACTGCAAAAACAAACGATTTGTTTAGTAGTGATGCAAAGAAGCCTCATTACTTCCAGGTAATCTTGGATTCATCAATATGCGATTTAAATATTTAAATTGACAATAGCTCATTTAAACCCCATGCAAATCAACAATAGCAGGCTATGCAAAAAATTAAAAACTATGATCTTTGAAACTAATTGAGAACAATCAATCGAAGAGACTTATTTGAATTTTAACAGCTTATGAAACTTACCACAAAATCTCAAGTGCACATTGAGCTAGGTTTTACTCCCCTGTATCAATAATAAACTCATAAATTTGGCTTTGTGTTATGCTGTTAGTGGTTTAAAACACCAGCAAACTAAACTAAAGATTACATTTTGACTTAAGTATTTACATTTCAAACACCCTGTATAAATTCACTTATAAATTACCAAATAATGCGAGGATATTAGATGTAGTTTCTCGCTACTCATATTTCCATGTTGTACTCTGTTTACATGCTAAGAAGACTAAATATACTCTTAGTGGTAACTAAGAGTAAGTGGTAAGTGGTATAAATTAGCTTTAGAGTAGGGGAGTAGGCTATTATAAAGAGTTAAATTATAAAGTGCACTGATACTTTCTAAAATCAGTTTATCAATACTTAAGGAAGGATACCAATTAGTTTTAATCACATGTGGAACAATTTCAATGGGAAAAGTTTGCAAGGGGAGTTTTGATATAAGTCTTTTGATTATGTATGTACATAATTTTACTCAGTACCCCCCCCCCCCCCGGGCCGTATATATTAGATGGAACATTGTTGAACTTTTAATTGAAAGACTATCTATTAAACTTAAGAAATTTATGACATCTTTCTACAATGATTATGAATCATAAAGTAATAATTTTTAGATTAATATGATGTAGTTGCGTGTCATTTTGATATTGGGATTTGAAGTCACGGCAACATCGATTTAAAATTAATACAACATTTATCAGATTAACGATATTTTATAGACTCTTTATTAAGTATTTCAACCAGTTATATAGTAGCTTATGATTATTCATCAGTAGTCTAATAACAGTAAATCCTTCAACGCTATCTTTATCAATTATCATTATATTCACCAACTTATCACATATCAAAATATAGGGTCAAGATAAATTTACCTATATACTGCACTTTTCATATCCAAGATACTAAGCTGTTAACTATTAATAGTGTAAATATCTACTCATAGAAGTCGGACATTTGACACACAAATACAAATGGGCCTTACAAAAAAAAGTCAGTTGAAAGCCATCCATGTACAGCAACATGAAATTGTGTTTAGAACAATGTTTTCATATACATCTGAGCGATGCCTCAGTAGACAAAACCACACACCACTCCACGCCTATATTGAGCTACAAATCTTGTAAATATTGTCTTGTGCTTGATTTACAGTCACAAGCTGTTGGAAGGCGTATTGAATGTTTCTGCCATAGTGATTTTATTATACAGTGATTGATTTAAAGGCAGTTACAAAACAATGATTTGGTTAAGTTCATTCGATGGCAATACCAGGTTTATTATTTCCTGTATTTGAAAGAATAATTACTTTAAAAAATAACAGTTTTACTGTCTTTTAAAGCAGTGTAGCATTAAATAACTATTATTATGTATATAACATGATAATTTCACTCGGTAATTGATGTATGTTGCAATAATCGAGTAAAGTTTGGTTACTCATCAACGATATATTATTTTATAGTTTATAATAATTTATTGTTTCAATATACGAATAAAATGTTCATCTACGACCATTGCAATAAGCACCAATTATGGTATTACAATAAACATTATAATGATATACATTAAAACACCAAAAACCAAGCAGTACTCTAATGACGACTTTAGAGTACTGGAGTCACTTTAGAGTACTGGTTCTAGACCAATGAGAGCTCGGCATTTGACGGAAGTAGTGTCATAATAACAATTACGCAATTCGCACATCAGCTGATTGTTGCATTACGATTCATATTTGAGTTTACTTATCCCATCAGCTGATTGTTCCACAACGATTCATGGTTCAGTCTGCTTATTTGCCTAACCTCAAATTTTAGTTGACCTATTCCATCATTATTAAAAGTCATGAGTTTTGTTTAACTTCGGGGAAATTTTGTTGTATATTGTTGGTCGTAGATAAAATAGTGCATGCAACGATTGTATTATGCCTTTAAGCCACTCGTGAGATATTTAGAACACTCGCTTCGCTCGTGTTCTAACTTACATCTCACTCGTGGCTTAAAGACGTTCATTATACAATCGTTGCATAAACTACTATTTTGAATATCGTAGTTGTGTTATATTACATTGAGTTAAACGTTCTTTAACATTTATTGCATTCTTCATTTGAAGATGTGTTCAACAGAAAAGACGTTATAGATGGAACAAAAATCATGTAATTATATTTGGGACGAACAATGCATTTGGACTAAACGTGTCCTGAATTGTTCCGTTTGAGTGATTCGTTTTCTCTTTTAAATTAATTTACAAAATACGATTTGATCATGCTTCTGTTTACCATGAGAAAAGAATGAATTTCATTGTAAAAAAACACGAATATGAACATTTTATGAAGACCAAAATATTGTTACTTTTATAAATACTCTTACCAAACTGTTTACCGAAGTATTTTTTTAAAAAGCATTTTATTAAAAACTCTTGGCATTATTGATTTTACAGTGTACCACGAAAATCTTTCTGATAGGTGGTGTTTAGAATAATGCATTAATTCGTTCTGTTATGCAAAATTAAGTGATTAAAAGAACCTAAATGTTTCTCTGCGATACAAATAAATATATAAATCTATTAAACGAAACACTATACTGCAGTAATAATAATTATTACGTACAAAGAAAGAGGAACGGCCTGATGTAGTGGAATATTGCGGGACTTCGGTTTTCAGGGTCCCCGGTTCGAATCTTGCATTCACCAAAGACAATTTGCTATGTGATAATGCCGTAACCTTGAGGGTGTCCAATAAGCTAAATAACCAGCAGTGCATGTCCAGGAAAACTTCTAAGCCTGTTACTCGTCTAGAAAAAATAATTACAATGAAAGCCAACATTTTAAATTATTTCTTTGAATCAATGAAGAATGGTGAAACTGGTAAAAATACATGGATTTCTGAATATTACCCTACGTATAGACGTGTAAAGATGCTTACTAGAGAATGCGGGTGGAGTAATAAATCTTTGCGAATCGTTTTACAAAGCATTTAAGGAAATAAACTGTTCCACTTAAGTCAACCTTTTGCCATAGTTACATAAACTCGATACTCGGTTCCATTGTATGATTTCTAAATACGTTAACAGACGTAAACTAAATAACGATGAAATAATGTTGAAAGTATAAGGGCCATCGCACTTAATAAAAAAACAAAAATTATGAATGGCAAAAACCAAAATTATTTTATTGTTGAAACATTTATGTATTCCAAAAACATTCTAAGTCCTGAAAATCCATGTAGGCTTTCTAATGTTTTATACTATTACAAATCTTTGTCGTCATGGCAAACAAATTTTCTACCTGGTCCACATTAAACACCAATTGCTATATGAAGTTTTAATATTTTATCAGTGCCAAATGTTTATTTTCGCGGTTATAGATTCGTCTGAATATTTTTAAGGAATTTGAGTGAGGTTCCTATTTTTGTAAATGTTCCTTCACGGTTAACATATATACATTTAAAAACTTAACCAGAGTATTGACACAGTATTGATTTATTATCACACAAAAACACATACTTTTTAACCTTTTAATAAATCAAAAGGCTATTGACACCGTTTACGCCAAAAATTGAAAACAAATTTTTAAAGTTACATTCTTATATATTTTTCAGAAATGCAGAATTAAAACTCCAGTTTTTTTTCTTGCTGATCAACCCCGGTTCAATCACCTGTAAAAAAAAACAAAAAACAGGATAACTCCATTGGATTCAGGGTTTAATATTCATATTTATTTATTTATTAGGCTACTATGACAACTTCATAAGCTTTCCCATAGTTTAACATTCAAACTTTGTAGTATCAAAAGGGCGTGGCCCTGATGACTTTTCGAAAAATCTATTCTTAGCAGATGTAAATATACTAAGAGGAACGTCAATGTAAAGTATCAAGTTTCTAGGTCAATTAGTTTGGGATGTGGGATGATTCGTCATTGGTATTTGATAAATTTATAGTAAAGACTAGGCGATTAACCCGGTTTCACCCATGGAAAAACAGAAAAACTTCCTTGAATTCACTATTTGTCACATTGTAAAGGATGCATGACAACTTCATAAGCTCCCTTGTATTTTAACATTGAATCTTCAATCCCAGAGGGTTTAGCCTTAAATAAATTTGAAGTCCGTTCTTAGCGGATGCCTGTGTCAAAAAGGAACGTCCATACAAAGTTTTTAGGTTCTAAATCAAGTAGTCAGGGCTGCACGTTGATACGTGAGTGGTTTTGGACAAATAAATATATAGTAGATAAGGTTAATTAATTTTATTAGTTTATGATATGGCTTGGCTTTGAATTAGAAAGAAGAGGATATGACATATGTTTAGAAACCAAAGCCACAGCTAACTCAGATTACCACGACGATTTCGTAGTTTTCTGAAATTTTGTGTATACCAGAAATCTTGTGACGAACTATCTTCGTTCAGCTATAATCTTGTGTGTGTAGCTCAGAAAAAGAAATTTCTGTTTCTATAAGAGCTGATTTTGATTGATTTAAAGAATTATAGCTCAATGATGAATAGGATAGATTTAAATGAAAAAAAAAACTTTAAAATAATTTCTGATTTTTTGATGTCTAAAGCTGAATTTGATACTTATAATTCAATAGTTTTTACCTGCACAGGATCTAGTAAGCCCTTGTAAAACTAAACAAAAATAACTTACTACTTTCCTCCAAGGGGATGGAAAAATGGCTCTAAAAATATTCGGTTATGGTTTTAAGTTAGGTCTAATAAATAAGAATATTCGTTTTTATGAAATTCCACCTTTAAGTCAGTGATTTTCAAAAGAAAAACAAAAAGCACCATGAAGAAGAGTTAAAACAGAAAAGACTAAATGCTTTTACTAATATTCATATTCACAATTGTTAATCATTATCATTGTAATCAGTTTAATATAAAGTGTCAGTGATTCGCTTTGCATATTTAACTACTCAATGGGCATACATTATAATAGTGATTTAATTTTTGTGAGGAGAAAAATCATGTGATATTTAATTAATTAAATCTAACCAATTGCCGATGATTACAAATTAATTAACTAATACCAAAGAACTATAACACAGGCCTGCAAAATTAAAGTGACAAAAAACTTTTTTAATGGTAACAGCTGATTTTTATACTTTTTAAGGTGCTGAATCCAAATTTGAATTTGGTTTTTTTTGTATCACCCTCAGTTTTCTCTCATTTTGCGAGTAAAATTTAACCAAGAATAACAAATATGCGATATGAGTGAAATGAAAATGGGTTATATAGGGTTATAATTTAATTTTAACTTAGAAAACACATATTTTTAAAGATAAATAAACCCTCTAACAGTCTATTGAATTGTATATTCTTTCTCTTTTTTCCTAAAAGCTTCTGATTAGACTTGTTTTGTGTACTGTGGCGTTGACATTTGCGATGAAGGTAACAAAAGTAATCCCCTATAAAGTAGGTGTTCCAAAGAACCTGATGTCGTTTTACGTCGTTTTTCCATCGTCTTAATGTCCTGGCGAGAACGTTCTCCTTGCCATTCACTAACAGCCCCTAAATTTTTCCCGAAATAAGTCTAAGTGGCTGTTTAAAAAATAAACCTTCAGGCCCGTAAAACACCCTAATTTCTTAAATGAATCCAGCATTTTCGATGCAATGGTCACATAGTCACGGTCTTTTTGGTTAACTAGGAGCATTTTTACAACTTCTTTGAAAGCAGTCCAAGCCTGTCTTGTTTCTGTCATGTATAATTCCAATTCAGAATCACACATCATTTCTCTGATGTCAGGGCCAACGAATATGCCATCTGTTGCCTTTGCTTCTAATAAATGAGGGAACTTTAAGCAAATCTATTGAAAGCAATGCACATATTTAGGTAGGGCCTTTACAAATTACTTCATAAGACCTAATTTGATATGAAATGGAAGCAGTAGAATTTTCACAAGGTCAACAAGATGTTTTGATGTACGTTTTTACTCTAGATTGAAGGGATTTTTCGATAGTTTAGTCTTGGTCAATGCAGATCTTTTGCCTCACTATCCCACTCTCAGAGGAACTGTGCAATAAAACTGTTTTTAAACTGGTATTATATGAATCAATGAACAACCTCTCTAATCCTCTTTTTTTATCCCCAATTCCAAACTCATTCATTAGACCGGCAACATCTGAACAATACAGCAGTTCTGTCATTTGAAAAATATTGCATTTTGCTGTTCACTTTTTCTGTACACATAAATTGAAGTTCCAGCTGCCAACAGGGTCTTTTCCTTAAGCCTTGAACCATACAGTTTAGATTTTACCCTCGTTAATCTTAATCCCTAACTAAATTGTTTAGTTCCCCGCATTTTGAGTAAATAGTTTAGGTTCCTCACTATTTCTCTTCAAGTGTATTTTCGTTATCTGGCAGGATTCATCAACTGACACATCCAAAAAAACATTGTGTATGTTCTGGGGTTCAGGAATAGGTGGGACCAGTCCTTGGCCCGTGGCCTACAGACCGCATATCAGATGGCAGGCGGGGATACTGAATTACATTTCTATTTTTTTAATTGTAAGAAGCAACATCAACACTAAAAATAATGTTCATCAGAATACTCTCTAGACTCTCTCCACATCATCGAGATGGCAGATTTGAAAATTCTTTTCACTCTTCTTATCCATTTTCTTAGCTCTTCAACGCATACATTACATACCTTATGAGTTGACCATGACTTATCCTGATCGCCAAGATTTCTTCCAAAATAAGAAAAGTAAATTTTTCTAACAAACTGAAATGTTTCTTTGGTATTTTCTAATCATGAATTTCCCACAAATTTTATAAGAATTATCGGGTCTATAATATTACAGTTACGATTCCACATGGCTGAGCAAGGACGTCCAAACTTTGAGGTTAAGTTTAAAATGTTGAAAAATGGTGGGTGATACAGCTTTTTCAAGGTCATTTTCGGATTCAGCACACTAAAATTCATAAATTTAAGATGAAATTGTTAAAAAAGTTTTTTAGTCGCAGGCCTGTGTAATTGGTGTAGGGGCCAAGCAGTATCAAACAAATTCCAAAGTTTAAGATTGATAACGGGATGAAACCTTAACTTTAACTGCTGTTACTGACAGCTTAATTAAATCCTTTGACGGTACCAATCAAGATTATTTACCTGCATTGTTACATGACCCCAATTACTATCTGCAACCTTCAGTCGATAATCCGCCATAGCTTTGATGGCTAAATTAATTCAAACTATGTTTATTTATGGTAATTGCGCAAAAGCGATTCATTCATAATTATAATTACCGTAAGTCGTTAGTATGTGCAGAAACAAACTATACTGCCTGTGCAATCACTCTAATTATTCATATATGGCCTGACATTACTTTTATTCCTAAAACATTACAAAAATAATTATATCCAACAAAATGAATCATGGTTCAACACTATAATGAACAAATCCAATGCTAACAATTGAAACTATATATGTAAAATAATAGCTAATTTTTATGTCTGTTTCAGTTGAGTTACTTCGTTTAACAGCAGTTGCATAAGGATCTTAATCACAATAGTGCTTTTTTTACAAATACTTAATCTAAATGTTATGCTGCTTGCAAGATAATGTTTCAAGCAAATTGTGAATGCAAAAAATATTATGAAATATAGAAATATTTAACTGATAAAAATAGTAAACAATTGAGTATATGAAGTGACCAAATTAATCGACCCAACTTTGAATTAACTTGACAATGAACCGCAAAATATTAAAAGTAAGTAAGAATTCATAATATATATATATATATATATATATATACGTAAATTCTTTTGCCACCAGAACTCCCTTGTAGTTTGTAGGCGTTGCAGAGAGACGGCCTAAATTGTTAATGTAATTTCCTCCCCAGTTTGACATTTCTGACATTATTAGAGCTCAGAAGTCATAGGGCACGACGGAAAGTCTTGTCCTCCTTTAAGCAATCTCCTGCATTAGAAGAAAAGATTGAGATTGTTTTATTTTCAAAACGTATTTACTTACCAAAATTTTCAGGCATTTCATTTCGAAAACATTTTGGTGTCGGCCTTTTTTTAACTTCGGTTGCCTTTTTTATATCTGTAAGAAGCTTCTGTTTTTTGTCACTAAAAGCCTCAGAGAAACGCATATCTCATAATTAAAAATCATACAAAAAGCTTTGAATGCACGTGAATGGGTTTCTTTTTTTATTCAGCCCCTTGTATAGAGTCTGTATTTAATTTTATTCTAGTTTTCATTTTCTTAATAACCAAATTCGGTGAAGAAATTGTGATTTTGGCTATTAAGTGTTTGATAAAAACATGGCAGAGTAAAAACGAATATGGTGTACTGAGAGACTAAACAACAAAACTCTGTAGAAAATATTTGATACGTTTAGATTTTTAGTTTAGTTTTTCGCTCTTTCATATCATATACACCGGCGTTAGTGTAGAAAACACTCCATAACATAATAAATATTATAAAAATTACAATCCTTGAAAATATCGGTTGCATTTAAGAGAGTTAAACAAACATGATAACTTTCATATTTATCATTCCTTGACTTTGCTAATCACCACAAAAAACGTTTTGTTTACCGTACTATTTTTATGTTTTTACGTAGTAAATAGTTCTTTGTAGTAAAGAAATAAATATTTTATCACTTATTTTCCAGGAACCCACCACCGACCTTTTTCTAAATTGGATAAAATAATCGCTTATGACGGTGATTGGATGAGAAGGCCAAGGCTCAGGTGGAACAATTCCAGCCAATGGGACGATAGAACGATCAATCGCCTAAGAAGGGTCGGAAGTAGACATAGGCTATCGCATCCCATGTTCAATAACGGTAAGATAAATGGTCGACCTCTTTCAAACAGTACAGTACAGTATATAAAAAGGAATACCTAAAATTGTGCTTGCTAATTGTACACCCTACTTTACAACAACCTTAGTAACATTTATAGTTATAACTTGTGTCGAGGCACAGTAATGTTTTTTACAGGGAAAGGGATCCCGAATCTTTTTCCATCCATCGTTCGGTAGGGATTTTTCATACCACGTATATATAGCTATTAAAACCCTTGGGATGGAAAGAAAGGTCGAGTTCTGACCAATACAAGTAGGAACTGATCTTATTTTTTATAAGTGAAGATCTTAAAACTATGTTGAATGAAATATTACGTTTTAATGGATGAAACTGATTACAATTTTTATTTAGAAGTAAGAACTGATATCTAATGTAAAGAGTTTTAATTCGTTATATAAAAAATGAATAGAGACCTATCTACATAAAGAGGTACGAGAAACACATTTCCCCCAAGTACAACATGTTTTCGTGACTCGAGAAATAACGCTATATGTGTTTGTTACCATGACTGCCACAGTATATTTGTTGATTCTTATAGTATAGAATTGCATTTATTTAAAGAACTTCTGAATGCGATTCGTAATTTAGATTCAATTTTGGAACTTTTGTTTGGATTCTAATCTTGTCCATCCTGCTACCGTCTGCTGTTACCCTAATCGATATTTTGATCCACTTAAGAACCGGAAATATATTTAAACGTATGTATTTTTATTTGCAATTTATTTTTTATCAAAAAAACACTATAACAATAGCGAGTTATCAAGTGAAAATACGATGTTAATTCAATAATCTAAGACTTTCCAGACAATATTAATAAAAAACGTAATTTAATTTTGAGAGTCAAATTTTGTCCTAAAATAGACCGTTTATTGGAAAAATAACTCAAGACTCCAAATAAATTCCCCCTTGTCAAATTCTGTTTTAATTTTAAACTTTCAAGTTCTAAAAAACTTTAAGTTGGATTAAGTTTCTGGTCAGTTTGGTTTTCAGCTTCTCTTGACTGAATTTAATAAAATTAAACTTCTCTAACTCATCAAAACTTATAAATTAATCGCTATGAATCAGAGAAAACACTTTCACACCTGGGGTCGTTACTGATAGAAAGCTTTCTCGACTCTATGACGTAAACTCTGGACACATGATGAATAACTAAGAAGCTTATTTCTTCAGCAGGTATTCGTAAGTAAATATCTTTTTATGTTTCCGCCCATGTCTTTTCAATGCAAAATCTGTAAAAACTCCCAAAATATTTAGCCTCGCAGAGGCTGGGTCGGTGAGAAAAGTCTCTTGTCTTCATAAACCTTCAAAATGGTGAGCAAATTATAACAGCTGATATATTGTAGGATTTTATAAGGATGCTGTATAAAAGATCTCTTAAAACAGTTGATTTTACATTTAGGTTTTCTGGTTCAATTGAATATTTTAAGATCAATGCGTAACCGTGAAAAAACAAAATACAAACTACGTGACTATAATATTAACATATAATCGATATATATATATATATATATACTGTATGTATATATATATGAAAAAAGAAGAGTTGTGAGTTGGTATATTTCGTACCAAAACTACATGTCGTATGTACTTGATTTTTGTGTCAAGTTAAAGCTTGGAATCTCATGATGTGCACAATGGTCGTTTGGATTTTTGATATCTTTAAGGGCTTAAGCCCAGGATCGTCCTAAAGGGAACTACGCCAAGGATTTTGTGAGTGCTTTGAATTTTTGCTGTGGTTACCACTGGAAATAGAAATAGGTACAATGATTACTAACAAAATGCTGCACAAAAACAACAAGATTACAACAAGGAAAAATACCTTCCGGGCAAAGCCGGAATTGTCAGTTTGTATGTATGGATATATACATATAAAGAGTTGTGTGTTGGTATATTTCGGGCTAAAGCCAAAACTACATATCGTAGATACCTGATATTGGTGTCAAATTAAAGCTCGAAATCTCATGATGTGCACTATCGTGGTTTGGTTTTGATATCTTTAAGGGCTTAGGCCCAGGGTCATCCTAAAGGGAACCATGTTAAAGGCTGTTGAAGACTTTTTAATAGATACTATGGTTACCATTTGAAATGGGTACTATAGTTACTAACAGATTTCAGCACTAAGAAACAATAAGAAGAAAATAATCTCCCAGGCAAATCCGGGCTTATCAGCTAATATAATATAATAAAGAAAATATGGTTTCTGCCTCGTTGCTCTTCCAAGAAAACATAAAATTATTGAACCGATTTAGCAGACATTTTACACCCAAAGAGATCATGAGCTCATCCAATAAATAGGCATGTATAATGCGTTTCTTTGAACCTCTTCCCGTGGGCTACTTATGCATATTTTGATTCTTTTTCTTTAGGATTTTTGAAGTTATACTTGGTTTTCCATATGCATTATAATTAATTTTCCAGGTCAACCGTACGATGATCGAGTGCAACGGCTAGTGGCATAAAAAGAGTTTAAAACGAAGATTTAATGTCATGAACGATAATAGAACTTCTTTAACACGATGCTAAACAAGGACATAAATTAATATGATCCCCAAGAGTGTATTTTACGTAAGTTATACATTTTTCAGGGATATTATCTAAAATCTCACTTTACAGTCCTTGGGCCGAAGGAAAATAGGTGGTTGCTTCGCATTATGATGAATATAAAAATGTTATACTCATTGTTAAATCCAATGTATTCATTTACTTTTTTCTAAATAGCACTCCAATGTGAATTTTAATAAAAATTATTTAAGTTTTATTTTAATACATCACTACTTTAAACAACTTGCTTTCCATCGAATTCATAATTCACAACAAACTTCTTTAAAATATGATATAAACTAACAATGCTCTAACCTATTCTAGAATAATGGATTATTCTCGTAATATTAATAATAAAATGCCTAATTTATATTTTGCTAAATATCAATCAACATATCCTCTACATACCCCTAAAAAATGGTTTTGACTGTTCCAAATAAAAGACAACACAATTGATTGTTAGCTTTGTATTCTCTTTTTGGCTTATTTTGGATCTAACGGCGGATTGAAACACTGGAGAGTTTTGGAGCGATCAGGACACTAACGATGCATTGTAACAAACGGAAGTCTCTTGTCATGTAACCAGCCATTTCGGCCCGCTCTATCACTCACATACATGATCTTGCTTAACGCATCGGGTAATGGAAAAGATGTATTATTTCTAAAATCATCAGCATTGTTTTAATTTAAAATTGCTGTACAAGTATGATTTTGGAAAGCAAATAAACTTGGATAGGTTTTAAATTAGTTTGCACTTAGATAAATATAATATTTAATTTAACCACTGAAATGACAATTAACAACCAAGTTATAAACAATGAATATAACCATTCGTTTCTCTATAATAATTTATGATAATATATTAAACCTTTGAAAATCTTGTATCTAGAAAACCTGCCAACGTCACAAATTTGTATTTATAAGAGGTAAGTAGGGAGAATTGGCCGGTTCTGCCACAGCAGCAAAATTCCGGAGGAGCAGAGGAGCAGTCACGTGACCCGACACGTGACCCCCCCCCGCCATGACCTTGGACCCCCCCACGGACCTTGGACCCCCCCATGACCTTGGACCCCCCCGCCATGACCTTGGACCCCCCCCAGGGACCTTGAACCCCCCCATGACCTTGACCCCGGAGGAGCAGTCACGTGACCCGACACGTCCCTCCCCCGCCATGACCTTGGACCCCCCCGCCATGACCTTGGACACCCCCCCGCCATGGCCTTGGACCCCCCCATGACCTTGACCCCCCCCGGATTATCCGGACCTCAGATTATCCGGACCTTGGATTATCCGGACCTCGGATTATCCGGACCCCAGATTATCCGAACCCCGGGTTATCCGGATCCCAGATGATTTTGTTTTGGGACTTACCTCTCATTTTGCAGCATATTCAGTCATGTCTACATTGTTCAATCACTGTCACTATTATACACAACAGGTCTAGGTCTAGTGTAAGCTCGGATTTTTGGACGCACTAAAAAATATAACTGTCTAATCTCTCTTATTTTAAACTTATGAACCAAATCATTATAAACACTATCGGGGAGGTTAAGTGTTTTCAAATCGCGTTCTGTACTTACACGATCCACTATTATAAAAGCACAAAGTTTGTACAAAGACAAAGGTTAGTCCCGCCAATCCTTCATATCGAGTGAACAACTAGAAAGCTCTGCAGTTTGAGATGTACTGGTGATGCTTGTTATGTAACAGATTGTGTAATCTGTTTACTACAGTTGGAAAAACCCTCAAGTGACTAATGGTTGGAAATGTACCTCTGAAAAACAAGTTGAGTAATCCACGTTTGGAAAACTCAAAGTGACTAATGGGTGGAAACGTACCTCTGAAAACAAGTTGAGTAATCCCTAGAGTAAACATACTGTTTCTTCAGTTGTCATTTAGAGCTTGTCCACATCCATAACAACCATGGACCGTTGGGAGTGTACTTTTACAAATGAAGAATTAGAAATAGCATCTTTTGCTGCTGAAGCAATGGAGGCTATGGAGGAGAACTGTTGGGAGTGCACCTTCAATAATGAAGAATTGGAATGGTGTTTTTGGCGGTTGAAGCAATGGAAGAGGAGGATGGAGTGTTTAAACAGAATGATCTGGATTGTCGGTGCTATACTCCAGCCTTAATTGATGATTATGAGGAGTGTTGGCTACCAATTAAACATGAACAGCAATATCTCCATGCAGTAGAGAAATTCTTGATATCGTTAGAATAATATAAGCTGACCCTCAATCCTTTCTTAAAAAGAAAATAAATAAAAAAATAATAAAAATGTAAGTTAGAAGCAGAGGAGTAGTCACGTGACCCGGCACGTGTCCTTGGACCCCCCCCCCCCCACCGTCTGAGAGGAGCGGTCTATTTAAGGACACCTCCCTTACTGTTTACAGTCAGTTCAGTGTTAGACGCCTTGTGTGTAGCAAAGCTATTTACTTGCTTATTACAAGTTTATTTGTGTGATTGGTTTTTCCCTTTTGAACATGAATAACCAACATTTATGTGAGATTTGTGGACGCACATTCAGTAGGAACTTCAATTTACGACGACATTTGGAGGCTACACATAATGCCAATCGGCAGATCTGTCGTGTGTGTGGTGCGTCGTTTACACGAAACGACAACCTACGTCGTCATCATCTATCAGCACATGCTCCTCAACCGGAACAAGGTTTGTAGAGACAGTTTATTCAAGTATCCTGTATAACCTTTTTTTAAAAAAGAGTTTAACTATCGTATACCATTTTAAAACGAATCTTTCAAAAGTTTACTATTTTTAAAATGAATCCTTCTAAAATGAATTCAAAGTTTTACTTCTAATCAATTATCGTCTAATATTTTTAAAATGAATTTCTCTAAAGTTTATTTAATATTTGTCTACTATTCTGTTACGAACCTTTCTAAAGTTTATCCAATCATTTTTCTACTATGTACATTTTTAATTTTTAAAACCAAACACCAACCTTTCTTAAAAAAATTCTCTAGGTATAGAATGGTCAGCATAGTCAGGTGTTTAGTTCATGTAATGTATGTTGAATATCGTGTACTAATCAATGTCGTGTTCGTGTGTTGTAGGTGGAGCCCACCCGTGTCGATTGTGTCAGAACACTTTCGGGAGTCCGACCGACTTACGTCGACATATGGAGGCGATTCACGGAGCGAGTCCGGCTGCCTCCTCTTCATCCTCATCCACCACCTCGTCAGGCTCGAGACGTCGAGTCGGTGACCGTCTCTGCGACCGGTGCGGACGTCGGTTTACTCGGAACGACGACTTGCGACATCATATGCGAACAATCCACGGGATTAGAGTCAGGTGCGGACAGTGCGGCGCCACCTTTCGTAACGAGAACAGCCTGCGTCGTCAAGTCGACCGAGTGCACGGTGACGGAGGTTTTAGATGCGATTTTTGCGACGCAGTGTTCCGCCGTCGCTTCAACCGTGATCAGCACCAGAGCTATCACTGCCCCGTCGTGAGGGAACTGATACACGAACGTGAAGACCCCCGACCAAGTAGCCCCCGTCCCGGACCCAGCGTGGACCTTCCCGGACCCAGCGTGGATCTTCCCGGACCCAGCAGCGATGACATCCCCTATTTCCAACTCGTGGAGCGAGCTTTCCGCGGACGACTCCTCACTTACCGTCTAGCCAACCCGATGGAGCCACTCGTGACAGTGGAAGAGGCGTTAGTGCTGTTGTTTGAACGGATCTTGAACTTGCTAGCCGATGTAATGACCCGTCACCCGAGCGTCAAGGTCAACATGTTTTTGGAGTGTGAGTTCGTCAACGTTCACGACACCACTTGTCTACGCGCGTTCAAGACGAGGAATGTCGCCTTGACGAGGGCCTCGGACTTGGAGGACTTTCTTTCTGACTCGTTCAACAAGTTGGTCAACGAGAAGGAGCAGTGTGAGATGACCGGTAGTGGTTGGTCGTACCTGCGCATACGCGGGTTGGAGATACGTGTCAACGAGTACACGCCGTTGCGCGAAGACGAAAGGAGGTCACACATCCCGTTGCCGAAGGTCATTGCCGATAGACATGCGGTCATCAATACGCACAACAACGATGATATGTGTTTTATGTACGCGATTCTAGCCAAGTTCGTTCCGCAAAGCCCGGAGAGAGCCGCCTCCTATACACTGGACATCATCGCCCGCTATGACTGGACCGGCCTACAGTTTCCGGTACCCTTGAAAAGTATCAAGACGTTCGAGCGGAAAAACAACATCAGCGTCAACGTGTACGGTATCGAGCGGTCAATGGACGGGAAATATCCGGACGGAACGCCCAAGTTCAAGTTCACCGTGTACCCGTTGAAGATCTGTCGGGAGGAACGGGACGATCATAGGGATTTGCTTTTTGTGACGTGGGAAGGAAACAGCCATTACGCCTACATCCGGAATTTGAGTCGACTGATCGGTCCTCAGCTCACCGACCGCTCCCATACACTCATCATTTGCAAGAGGTGTTTCGCCTATTTCGACGATCGTCCGAATAAGCTGGGATTGACGGGCGCCCGACGACTGGAGGAGCATCAGCGTTACTGCAAGGCTAAAGCTCCTATCCGTATGGACATGCCCAAGGACGCCAAGATCAAGTTCAAGCATCCGGAGTACACGCGGCGAGAGAGGTTCTGCATCTACGCCGACTTCGAATGCTCTCTGCAGCCGGTGAACGGAGACGCTGCGGCGGCGGTGGCGGCAGAAGCTCCACGAGGCACTACGGCCGTGAAGGTACACGTCGATTACGCTTTCGCCTACCAGATCGTCGACTCGTTGGAAGAAGCGGAGTTCGAACCCCGTGTTTACTTCGGAGCCGACGCGTCGAAGGTGTTTATGGAGACGTTGCGAGCGGACGTGGCCATGTTGTGGGACATATTGTTCAGCATGAGGTGTCTACAGCCTATGCTCACCCGGGAGGAGATGATCGGCTACGTCGCGGCGAACTACTGCTACCTCTGCGAAAAAGAGTTCATCTACGATGACCCAAAGGTGCGAGACCACAATCACACTACGAGTTTCGCGGAGCGGCGCACCGTTCGTGCAATCTACGCTACAGAGAGCAGCGTCTGATCAACTGCTACTTCCACAACCTGTCCAACTACGACGCCCACTTCGTAGTGCGCGAGTTGGCGGTGGACCCGGGCGATGTGGACGTGCTGGCGCACACGGAAGAGCGGTACATCGCTTTCAGCAAACACTTCCGTTTCGGAGAAGGACGGCAGGCGGCGAGTTTCGCGGTTAGGTTCCTGGACTCGTACAGGTTCCTGTCATCTAGCCTGGCCAGCCTCGCAGCGGCTCTCCCCACCGATAGGATGATGGAGACCAGGAAGCGGTTCCCCGACGATCGACTGTTCGACCTCGTACGTAGGAAGGGCGTGTTCCCGTGCGACTTCGTAACGTCCTACGATGTGTTGTACACCACTCGTCAGCTACCACCGAAAGAGTCCTTCTACAACAGTCTGACACTGGAACACATCACGGACGCCGAGTACGAGCACGCCTGCAACGTGTGGCGAGTCTTCGAGTGTCGCAACCTCAAGGACTACACCGACAAGTACTTGCGTTGCGATATCGCTCTGCTGACTGACGTGTTCGAGCAGTTCAGAGACACTTCTTTGACCGAATACGGACTGGATCCCGCCCATTACTACACCCTACCATCATACGCTTGGGACGTAATGCTCAAGACCTGCGATGTGGAGTTGGACATCTTGCAGGACTTCGACATGTACCTCTTCGTCGAGCAAGGCATCCGAGGAGGTATCTCTCAAGCTATCACCCGTCACGCCAAGGCCAACCACGGAGGGTGCTATCCGGAAGACCAACGACCCGATCAACCGACACGACACCTGCTGTATCTGGACGCCAACAACCTGTACGGATGGGCCATGTCCCAGCGTCTTCCGACCAGCGATTTCCAGTGGCTCGACAACGGGGAGATCGAGGAGTTTGTACGGAACATCGAGACAATTGACGCCGAAGCCGAACGGGGTTACATCTTGGAAGTGGACCTCCGTTATCCCCATTACCTCCACGACGAACATAAGGACCTGCCCTACTGCTGTGAGACGAAGCGTCCGCCGACGGGAAAGTTCCCCAAATTGATCACCACCCTGGATGACAAATATCACTACATCTGTCATTACAGGATCTTACAACAGGCGATGAAAAACGGATTGCAGCTTGTGCGCGTGCATCGGGCGATCTCGTTTCGACAGTCTCGGTGGCTCGAACCGTACATCTTGATGAACACCGAGCTGCGCAAGAAGGCCAAGACCAAGTTCGAACAGGACTATTTCAAACTGATGAACAGCGCGGTCTTTGGCAAGACGATCGAGAACGTCCGTAAACGTCTCAACGTGAAGCTCGTGTGTACGCCGGAAAAGTTCAGGAAGTACGTTTCCAAGGCCAACTTCCTGGACCGCACCTACTACACGGACGATGTCGCCCTCGTCCATCTCGCCAAGGTGAACATCGTCTTGGAAAAGCCGATATATATGGGGATGTGCGTCCTGGAGCTGAGCAAGTGGCTCATGTACGACTTTTTGCGGAAGCTGAAGGAACGTTATCCCGGCCGCATCGAAGTCGACTACATGGACACCGACAGCTTCGTCTTGGACATCTTGACGGAAGACGTGTACGAAGACATGAAGGAGAACCTCGATGACTTCGACACTAGCGCCTACCCGAGGAACCACCGTTGCTATAGTGACAAGAATGCCAAGAGAATCGGCAAGTTCAAGGACGAAGCCAACGGTCGATCGTTACTGGAGTGCCTCGTTCTTAGATCCAAGCTGTACTTCATGGACATCGCCGATGACGACGACGACACTGTAGCAGCCGGACCGGTCCCTCCGAGTCGGGTAAAGACCGTCAAGCGCGCCAAGGGAGTCGCTAAGGGGGTCGTCAAAAACGTCCTCACCCCGGATGACTATAGGAATTGGCTATTCAACGGGGTGTTTAAACAGACTGTTAACACCCGATTCCAGTCTCATCTCCACCGCGTCTTCACCGTACAAGTGGAGAAGCTGTCCTTGTGTCCCGCGGACGACAAGCGATACATCCTCGCCGATGGTATCCACACATTGCCTTGGGGACATAAGGATATCCCACCACTTCCCGGAGGAGAGGCGCATGACGACAACGATGACGACGCCGCCCATTCCTCAGATGATGACGATGAGGACTTGTTTAGAATCAACGTATAGAAATGTATAAATATTGATTGAATTTGTAAATATGGATGTTTGTAAATAATAAACTATGTTATATCAATCGGTTTTGCTTAATCTCCTAATTTCCTTTAGATATAAAAAGTAAATGTGGTCTAAAGACCAAAAAAGAAGTGAAGGTAAATAAAAGACAGAATCTTATTTTATACTATATTGAAAATAACAAATACATTCATTACTTAATCTAACAAAAAAAGATACTAGTGATATTTGAGACAATCAGAAGATGGTGTGGAAAAGCTTCTTGACCAAAGTATCGTTGGCGTGGGGAGGAGCAGGGTCGAAGAGCTGTACGTAGTCGTTGAGCGTCATGTCCAGTGCTGCTCGACAAAAGATGTAGGTGAGACAGTAGAGGCCGCAAACCGAGGTGTCATGGCTTTGTAGCCGATAACGGTTGTAGATCAAAGGACATCTTGGATTATTTCTCAGGAATATTTGATATTCTGCCGGGTAGGGTGGTCGACCGAAACTGTCAAAGTATTCAATTCTGTCACCACCATGGTAGAAGGCCACCCAATGTTCACCTTCGTGAACATGCGGCACGGTGTTGACAACTATGGCGGTCCGAGGTTGGATAGGTGTGTAAGGCAGACGGTCGGACGCTCGGACCGCTACATAACTCAGACCGGGTATCTTTACCAAGTAATTGCCGATCTGGATGGAGTTCATCGCGGCCGGTAGCAACAGCAACACTCTAAGGCCGGGGTTTGCGAGTTGTCGGCGGTCGACATCAGCCAGTTACGCAGTACTATACTGTTGGATAGAGCACAACGGTTGAGCGCGCTCTTATGGTGACGACAGCGTATTGTCTGATAGGTCAGCGGTCCGTTCAACGATCCGCATCCAAGGTCGCCCAAGTCCTGAACGACGGTAGTGGCCGGTTCGGTGATGAGATGTCGTCTGACGAAATCCCGCTTTTGAGAACCTTTCACGTAGACGACGGGTCGATGCAGCAGGCAGGATCGCAGCTTGTCCAGCAGAGCGATGTAGGCGATATCGCCCTGGTCCCATTCCAACCCATGACAGTGATTTCTTAACCAGTTACATTCGCGCTGTTTCTCGGCCGACAGGTAGCTGCGATCGAAGGGCGGACGAGCGATGTGATGCATGATCAACGTACCCGTAGTCACGTCCAACACGCAAACCTCTTTCAGCAGGAAATCGTTGTCGCTGTCCTTAAAACACTGCATGTCCAATACGACACCTCCGTGATGACAGTGTACCAAACCTGTAGCGGCGGCGTCGGTGGAGATCGGCGGTGGCACGTCCATCTCGTACGGCTGTCACGAACAAACTGGGCGAGGCGGCGGGCGGATGACTCATCCGTCTTGATGGAAAAACCCATTAGGCGCCAAAGTACTGTCGTCACATTAGCGTTTTTAAGATGCCCCGCAAACCGCATTCAAAAAGGACCATCCGTTGAAAAATTACGGTTGTTTAAAGATTTAATAAAAAAATAATTTTTAATAAATCTTTAAACAACCGTAATTTTTTAAGGATGGTCCTTTTTGAATGCGGTTTGCGGCATTCTTCTTTGCTTAAAAAGCTCTTTAAAATGATATAAAAAATGATAAAAATTAAAATGATAAAAATTGTTTGTATTCAAAGAAATTGGTATTTATTTGAATCTTTGAACAGCTGCCATTTTGTACTGGGTCAACCTTTTTGAGTGCGGTTTGCGGCGTTGTATTCTACAAAAATAGACCTTTAATGTGATGTGCATATCAACCTATGCTTACATTTAAGATTTTCTCCTGACTCCTGGCGGGCCGTCCCCCTGAGGAGGTAGCGGATCACTGGATATGTGTTAAGATAGATTTATATGCCTTATAACTTGATTCCAAGTTTTGTAGGTCTACGTTCATTATTTTTCAAAATATTAAGCCGTACCCAGACTTTTCAATCACCCTGTATTTTTCTTAATAAATAAAACGCTTCATTATCTCATTAGATGAATGTGAAACAAAATAGCTTTTAATAACGTTTAGTTTTAGTAAGTTATGTTTAATTTATTTATAACTTAATATCATGAGCATATTATACGATGAATTGAGAGTTATGTTAGACAGTAAATGTACAGATTTGAAAAACTGCAAGGCTTAACAAGCACAAAGCAGGCGACAGAGCGGCGAGGAAGGGCTTTGTGAACGTATAATAAGGAGATGCTCCAAAAATAAAATGCCCCATTTGTTCTAGAATACAGTAGATTGCCATGTATCGCAACCTGGCCGGACAAGCACTCGTAATAGTAACAAACTTAAATGAAAATAATTTGACTTGCCAAAAACTGCTAAAACAATAAAAGTGGATTAATACATAATTAATTAAATCAACTCATTATTGTAATAGGCCTAATGTTTTAAGGCAGTTTATAACTTTTAAGTGGGCAGTTTTTAAACTTGTTTTAGACAATGTTAAATTAACTCTGAAATTATCAGAAAATTAAAGGGAGTTGCTTTTTCAGCTTGTTTTTCCAGCTAGGATTGAATGATCTTTAGGTAGAGGTGATGTGCTAACGTGAAGATTCCTAACGTTATTGTTAAATTATTAATTCTATTTTGGCAATATTTCGAGGCAAAATCATAATTTAATATTTTAACTAAGCCTGTAGTTTTGTTGAATTGTGGATTCATGAATCATAACTAATGTTAGACCAGTTTTAATAATTTATTAATTGCAGATTTTCAAGCAAACACAATTATTAATGCTTAAATTCTTAAATTTGTCTTTAAAACACATTCCGTTCCAATATAATCGTTATTATTACCATGAGAATTTTTACCTAATTTAATATAGTTTTCCTCGTCACTTAACGTTTAAATGATATTAAGTTACAAAATATATAAACAACGACCATAAAATGTCTGCATGTGTCGTTTACATTTTAAAAATTTGTTTAACAAATGACTATCTTAATTAGTCACGCTACTTCATTAATTCATATGTAATTGCTATATTGAGTAGAAATTATTACTTTTTGCTATTGTTGACGCCAATAATGTATTTTGCGATAATATTTATGAAAAAATACTTGTAAGGTATAAAATGAAAGGATGTCGCGAAGGAGTTTCTAAATAAATTAGTAGAACCCTCTTGGTATTTACAAAGGTAAATATAATAATTAAGTAAAAATAAAATTTTAATAGTCTTTTTCAGAGGCTTTACCTTAATTAAGGTTATTGTAAAATAAATATAAATTATCGATTGCACCTTATATATTTTTGTCTAGTTTAACGTGACGCACTCCTTATTTTGGAAAAAAAATCTAATATTAACGAAGAATATTCCAGCACAACAGTGCATCTAAAGTAAGTGAAAATAAAGGAAATATAGTTTACATTCAAATCGTATGATAGCATTTACAACAAAAATTAAAACTAAAAGAAATGAACAGGAAATAAACAACAAAAATATACAGCAAACAAAAAACATACAGCGGCATTTACGCTCTGACTAAAGCGTAAATGCCAAAATTCAACCCTATGGCTGTTAAGTCATGGAAAGTCATTTTAGTGTAAAACAACCAATACACCTTTTTTAGTTAGGTAAGAGTAGATATATAAGGTATAAATAATTATAGTAACAAATAAAGTACACGAAGATTATATGACAAAAATAAAGCCAGACTTTTCTTACAGATGTCCTACGCTTCCACCTTCCTTGTGGCTGTGGCCTCACTCCTTGCACTGGTCAATGTGAGTATTAAACCATTAAAGTCATTGTTAAATGTACATAATACTACTCAGGTGTCTCTTAAGATATATTTAAAATATTTTTTATACCTTACGAGGAACACGACGAAGCCTATGTGTTTACATAGAAAAGCAGTTTTTAAGCGGATTTTTGGGTATTGGGAAAGAGATAAAAAATTGGTATGTTAAATCAATAACAGATCTTTGAATCATGTCATTATTACCCATTATTCAACCAAAGTCCAGTCTAAATTTCTTTATTTGTTACATTAATCCTTAGTGGATATATTTGCGTTTTATGGTTAAGTCACATTTTTTATAACTTTACTTTATGATCAATATTATAAAATATTTGTTACAAGTTTTGATTCAAATTTAGTTATTGTATCATGAAATTTAATCGATACAAAATTCAATATGAATACAGTATATTAATATGATCGGTGAATTTTAACATTTAGTGAACGGTATTGCTATCCCAAAAGCATTCCATTAACATTCTACAAAACACTATGTTTGAATGACGTGAAAATTAAAGTTAACTTAATTTTTTAAATGTAAGCTGACCGTTATACTATATTATGAAATTGTTTACTATATTACCGAATTCCCCCTATAGGGATGAAGGTGATAACGTAGCTTCTTCCCATAAGCCGACTAGATGAGGACTAATGTATTTTAATCTAAAATCCCCGAAATTTTTATTTTCGTGGCAGCAAACCTGCATACTCATTCCCTATATTGTCTTTATGAGAAATGTAAAAATTCTATATCTTCATTATTTCTTAAAATATCTTAATAAAACTTGGTACATAGCTTCTTCGAGTTGATCTACTAAATTTTAAATTAAAACCAACCAGTTTTAACATACCTGTCAGAGCAAACCTGCATGCTCATGCCCCCATGTTATTCTTATGGAGATTACAAAAACATGTCATATACCGTTATGTTGGATGGAAATATAATTTTTTGCATTTGAAATTCGCTGAGTGCCCAGGTCTGCTGCGACGGGGGTATTTCTTAATCTAAGTTCATCTTTGATCTTGTTGTTGATAACTATAACTAATTATTGCTTTTGTTTTCTGTTTAGTACTCCAGTGCCAGACCTGAGCCCAAAGCTGACCCCTGGGGCGACTCTTCTTAGAAACAGCGTCGTCTATGATTGAAGATGGTTCAGTCATAATGATTCTTGCTCAGATGATTCTTGGTTCAGATGATTCTTGCTCATAATCTTGGACATTAAACGTATCCAAAAGCAACCTTAACACTCTTTTATACATTATATCCAATAAAAGTTTACACACGATACATGTAACACATTTCTTAATAATTAAAGTATTTATTTACATTAATGAATTAATTCAACATATATTGGCATGTTAGAAATCATCCCACATGATATTATTGCAATATGGCGGAAATCGATTCACATTTTTGAATACAGTTAAGTACTAATAAACAACTTTGTCAAAAATGTTTACTCAGTTACTGGAATTTTCAAAGTATTTTTTAAAAATATGAAAAAACCATTCCATCATCAGTGAACTCTCCTAATAATATTTTACTACATGAAAATAACTGAAAAATCATGAAACTACAAATAAAAAAGAAGAAGTTTACATTTAATTGATAAGAGTATATAAAATGTATTGCCTTCGATTTTACAAAGCCTTATTAACCTTACAATGCAAATATACCCAATGAGTAATAATGTTTACAAGAAAAACAATTTGGACTGGGCTTTTGGTTTAAATAAGGGGTGATAAATTAAATTTTTCAAAGATACGTTACTGATTTAACATACTAATGGTGTAATGATACGGTATAACAGTTTATTTTTAAAAGAGCTAGAACATTGTTTAGCATAGTTTTTATACTGAATAGATTAATTTTTCACCTTGGTTTATGATTTACTATCTTTATTGATTTAATAAATTTTTAAAGGAATATATTCATATTTCTAATGTCCCTAGAGTCCGAATACGATTGGTAATTTAAATTTGTTTATTGCTTTCGGAAACTACTATCAGCTGATGCTCATACAAATTCTCCCAAGTATAAGTATTTAGTTATGGAAGATAATAACTTTTCAGTTTTACCTTGATTTTGTTTAGGAGAATGCTTCGTTTTCTGTGAAAAAAATTAGATTCCAGAGCGATTTTATTAATCCCAAATTATGTTCGCAGCTCTTTAATTGATTTGGGCACCATTTTAATTATATTTTTTGTTTGTTTCAAAATGTCTTTTAAGTATTTTCAACTATTCATTTTCTATGTACATTGGTTGATGAAACACCTTCCTAAGACAACATTTTGTCTTCATTGATCATTAAAGACAAATTTGTTATTAAAAGTAGCATTTTCAAGATGGGTAGTAAACATTTTTAATTCATCCTACAATTCGTTCATTATTACAAAAGAATATATTAAATTTACTTAACCTAGGAATTGAACATTTCTTTTTTAAAGGAACTGCGATATTAAACTGTCTTCCAGTTAAAGCTATTTCGTCCAATTAATAAATAAGGATTTTGGTTGTTGTCTTGTGAAAACACAATTTCCCCACAAGAAGGGACTTTCCATCGTACTCTCTGACGTGAGTGCTGTAATAATAAAAAAATGTCAAACCGGTTCAAGACATCTCGCAGGAAGGCTGAAAAGCCGAATTTGTCCAAATAATTTTTTACAGTGCAATTTGAATCTATAAAAACAACCAAACCAAACCAAATTTGTATGAACACATATACTTTAATAAAAAACAGAAATGTCAAACTATCAGAGAGAGTAGCTTTTTATACCCAGTCCATTACCTTTCAGGGAAATCATATCAGCGCGTGGATGGTGGGTTTTAACTTATTTGCTTTGTTTCCCCAAATAAACTTTCCATTTATCAATACACCCTACCTGTTGTCTAACAGTTAATGTAAATAAATTAGCACCTAACCTAATGAAAAAAAATAAATTAGGTTTGTCGGGGCCTACATCATTGTGCATATTTATAAATACAACAAAATAATAAGTGTGCAGATAAATTAGATTTTAAGCTAAATAATTAATCAACTTTAAATGATAAGGTTATGATATAAAGTGCACACTAAAATGCAGTAAATACTATCATATTTTAGCAAATTATCCTTTGGAAATGTATAATTATTATGACTAATATTTGAAGAATACCCTATTTATTGATTTATTTTTTAGTAAAAATGAAATTACATTCCCACTGTCCTGATGTCTGTTTGGTTTTACGGATCTTTTCCGTCATACCACTGTTTCAGGTTTGTTTTTCAAGCTTGATTTTGGTAACATGTCAACCACCACTAACAAACGGATCCCATCAATTCTACCATCAACCATCTATCATCAAATCATAAATATAGTGTCCCGGTTGCACCGGGCACTTGACAACTCCAACGCCGCAGTGGCCAGACAATCAATAGGTACAAGGTACAAGGTAGATGGTAAGTTTGGTTAGGATAGGTTAGGGTAGGTTAGGTAATGTAACCTAACCTAGCCTAACCTAACTTAACGTAACCTTACCTAACCTAAGAAACTGGAAGTGGGACCGCTAGACGGGCAGACGCTGGCTTCTCGTGTCTAGGAAGAGATAACGGTAGATATGATAACGAAACCGCAGGTAAAATATTCTTTCAATGAATTTCCACTTTAAAACGATTAATAACGATTATTTGACCTAGTTTATGGTGCTCTGTCAAATATCAAGCTTGAAGGGTAAATTTAGAATAATGGTATACGTATAACGGAAAAGATCCGGTTTTACTTATTACGTATTAAGGTATTTAGTGACGCTTTACTATGTAAATAATATCTAAACTAACATTATTGTGTTTCCATATAAAATGTCGTACATTTAATCTTTTTACATGAAATAATTTTATGGTATTCAACATATTAAACTTGCAAATAACCAGTAATATCCTGTAAAGCTCCATTTTACATAACAGGTGAAAATAAGAAATACAATATTGAATATCCATAGGAAAATCCATGCACACTCTAACTTATCTCTATATTAATAGGCATGATTTTTGTAAAATAGGATTTCAGTTCGGGTGTATCGTAGGAAAACTATGAGCACATCATTAGAAAATATTTTCCTGTGCTCATTCCATCTGAAATTTAGGGGAATCTTTAGAGCAAGTAAAAAAATTAATTTTATATACAAAAAGCCTTAACAAATAATTATGTGTTGCGAATGTAAACAAGAAAACAAAACAACTAGCAGACTTTCCTGTCACATGTTTTGTTGCTGCTTGGAGCAAGGCAACAGAGTGAAAGTAGCTTAACAAAGAACAATGCAGTTAAAACCAATTGGTAGATTGGACATTGAGTGTTTACATGCACATCAAATGTATGTATAAAAAGAAAATATAATTTATTTACTTCAACAAGGTGTCATATTGAAAATTTACTCAAGAGAGGGGGGTCAGAAAATACTGTGAGTTGAGTCACAACCAATCAACAAACAACATTAAAAATCTGTTCGTGGTTATTGGGAATGTTGGAATGTATAAAATATTCGATTCAGTCTTTTACCTTTGAGTTGTCATAAACACATCTTGGGCGACAGCTATTGGTAAATCTTTCAGTGAAGGAAAGTTGATGAGAGGAAAAGAAGGAAAAAGGAGGAGAAAAGCGGAAGGAAAGATCGTAAGTAGAGAGTGAAGGAGGAGAAGAAGGAAGAGAGGAAATATGGTAGGAATGATTAGAAGGAGAGGTGGAGGGAGGAACAATAAAAGGAGAAGGGGAAGGTGTAAAAGTAAATACTTTTTCAGTATATATACATATGAATCTTTAACATAAGTGGACTACTCTTAATAAAACACTAAATATAATGATCAAAAGGCCAAAAGACCACTGTGCAGTGAACATTCCTCTCGGTTGATGATAAGCCAAAGATTGACAGGGGTTACGGAACTCTTTACATGGACTCTCATACTGTATCTTGTTCATTGTTTAACGATTTAAGATTAGATGCTTTGCTCTCGGCCCCTTTTTATTAACAGTTAAATTATAAAATAGTCTCGTTAAAAGCTATTTAATTTTGAATGTTTTCCGTGGTTTCAAGAAAATTTATGATCGGCTTACTTTACGGGCAGGAGGGCCATCCGTTTAGTCTTTAGTCTTCAAATGATGTTCGTAAACGTGTGATTCGGTGGTAGTCTCGTGAAACGTACATTATTAAATCTAAAGTACATCGTGGGTGAAATTAGGCACTAAAATAAGCTGGATGTGAATAGACAATGTCTTACAACACTTAAAATATATTAAATTTATACTGTATTTACATACAAGATGGTAAATATACAAAAATGGTGGAAAATGGCGATCGGTCTCGATACTCTCATTGGGCCTGACGATGACCTCTGTGACCAATTGAAATCGATCGCCATTTTCCACCATTTTTGTATATTTACAGTCTTGTATGTACCTATTGTACCCATTGTTGTCTCCGTGTGGGTGCTGTCGCGTTGTAAATGCAGTAATAAGTGTAAATATATGTTTACTGTTGTAAGACTTTTTTATTTACATCCAGTGAATACATACTACCTTGAGGCTTAGCAATGAAGTCAAAATAATGTTCTATTGCACGGTATGCTGAATATTTGTTCTCTGGTAGATTAACTAAGTTTAACTGAATGTCAACGAAAAATATTACATTCTGTTTAAATTAAAACAAAATAACTAAAAACGGTCGTATAATCGTATTGTACAGGGTGTTTTTTTAAGTAACACATTTTTAAGATAATGCACATATAAAGATGAAATGAGTATATTTCAAACATAGAGATAGTATTGCTACCCATCATTTCAAACTAACTTTTTACGCCGAAATTAATAGCGCAAACCGTTTTTAATTATGGTGTTTGGTTTTCAATATATTGACATGTTTCTAATAAAAATCTCAAAATATATAAATTTTTCAAAAAATAAGTTTTATTCCTAAAAACGGGTTGCGACAGTGAATTCAGCGTGAAAAGTTCGCCGACTATTCGCACACCGATTGAAAGTGTTTTAAACCATGAATGTTTGAGTTCATACTTAAACTAATATTGATATTTTACTATCTCAACGTTGAAATATGCATAAGTAGTGTTTTAGTAAATCCCATCTCCAGAGCACCAGATTTACTGGTGTTATAAAGTTTACAATAAAGTTATAAAGTACTGTTATAAAGTTTACTTCAGAAAATAAATGCATTAAATTACCATTTATTTACAGACTTTTTGTCTTGGTTTGAATAGGTCACAACTCTTCCTAATGGTGTGAATAGATTATTTACGGTTGTCTTATAAAAACGTCTATATTTCGATAAATCAAAACCACAATATGAATGAATATTAACAGACATATGATATCTTTGCTTTCTGTGATTTCAGGTTTATAATCGAGTTTAGTGAAATAGAGATTACCCTACGCAAGCATTGCTTAAACCCCTAATCATATTAATATTAGGAGCGAGCTTGGAGAAGGTAAGATCAATTAAAATCCAAGCTGCAGTCAAATTATATTATAGGCACCAGTGTCGTATCGTAATGTAAAATTATATTTACGATATTTTCATGAGCCTATAAAAGCTTGATATTCAGTCTTATTTAAATTAGGCGGAACAATTAGTATATATCTTTTGACAGAAAGTCAAAAAATTGTATGTCAAATAACGAAACAATTTTATGGTTCATAAAATAAGTTGTTAATTGATAACCTATTGATGAGAATAGTTTATTATGGGGAACGTTTCTTGAAAAATTAAATAATTCGTATTAATTGCAAAAAAATGGAATGAATGGAACTACTTTACTTTTCCCTTGGTATACATTATAACACTACTGGGATTTTTTCACAGGAAAAAATGATATACGATTAAACTTTTACGTATGTGTTATGTTAAAACAATTAAAACTTTTAATACTTTTCCTATGAGAATTTGAAAACCAGATATTAGTGCAGTGTTACATATAAATAGTTATTCTGAATAGTAAAATGCTAGCTTTAACACCCTTTTTTGTTGAATAATCGAATACCTAATTTTATTTACTTAACACTAGCCTTATTTAAACTGCCTGGGATTGACCCCGACCTATGTAGTGAACAATTTCTTTTCCAAACCAATAATAGAAAAATGTTGGAGTATTTACAAACATTAGTATTATATTAGTCAGATTTCATGATTGATATTTAGCTGATATTAAGATACGCTATATAGTTCTTAATGGCTATAAATACTACTTTTGGTTTGCTGTCTTATCAATTTATAATATTGAAATTTAATGTAGGCCTATGGTAACAGTTTGCACAAGTGAATGACCGGTTAAGTGAATGACCAAGACCAGAACAACATTAATACTCTCATTTGAAGGATTAAATTATGTACTTAATTTTAGGTTATTATTGCCCATCACTTAGGGAATGAAAATCCATGTTAACCAACCTCATGATAATAGAATAATAAGGATTAATTTTCATATTGATGGTATAAAGAAAACGAACAATTTCCTTGATACCTCGTTATGTGGTGAAAATAGGAAGAACTACAAATTAGTTTCTTAGTTACTTAATGACTTTAAATGTGCAAAACGGCTTAGGTCACGAAAAGAAAAAAAAATTTAATAACCAGTCAATTCCATGATTTCTTATAATAACTTACAGGTCCTGCAGTTTTATGTTTATTGGGGCTATAATCATCGATTTATAAATTAATCGATGATCATGATTTATGATTTATAAATTACCTAGCATTTGTTATCTTTCTAAGAAACATAAACTTCAAATAATTAATTCCTTAAAACACATTCTCCTTTTTTGTATTTCTGTCGGTTAAATTCAAATAAACAATAGGAAATAAAATTTATATTGTTTAGTATTAATGTTTCGTAGGTTTTCTTAGGGTATATAAAGCCCAAATGAGTTTGATGTTTTAGTTTTTCTCGTCAGCTACTTAATTATCTGTGTCGACCAAATCCAAGGTAATATAAGGTCGAATACGAGTTCAAATATGAAGTTCAAAATCCATGAATTCAAACATAATCTAAAATACAATCTCATCACACAGCAAATAACTTGATTTGTTAGATAAAAGATAAAACATTGTAAACTAATAATCTGACGACATTTGAAACGGTGTTGAATTTGTTTCAATCAGCCTTTGTATTATAATTGTTGTATTAAAAGGAAACACTTAACACTCAATATTGTTACAGATGTCCTACACCTCCGCTATTCTTGTGGCTGTTGCCTCAGTTCTTGCATTGGTTGATGTAAGTATGTCGTAGTATTAATTACTTGATTTATAAACATTATGTGCTATAACTATATATTTGAATTGATTCATTAATCAACAATGAGGATATTTTACGAACAACTCCGAAGCTATGCTAGTACTACTTGTGGCATAGAAAACGGATACTTGTGGCATATCGTTTTCAGTATTTCAAACTTTCGAAACGTTGCCCGGCATACTCTCTTCCGTTGGGTAGAAATAAAGAAATCGGCTACACTTACCCTTTTGTAAAGGGAATTGAATAAATAGCAGGATTGTTTATTGTTTCCTCTCAATCAGTCAAATATTTAGTTGATAAAATAATGATTAAGAACGGGCAATACCAACAGCCTATAAATTCTCTAATACCGTTATGCGTTTTTAGTTTTGAATTAATATTAAAGCGTTCTTTACATTATAACGGGTGCTTATATGTTTAGCATTCCTTGATTTAATAATATTTTGAGGTAGAAATTTGTTTAATCTAAACCTAGCCAAAAATCGATCAAACCAAATTCTGCAGCAAATATGGTAAACACGGTGAACACAACCAACCATATGCTGGACATCTGGGCAGTCCTAAGACAATAGAAAATCGCCAAATTGCAGATGAATACCAATCCAGTGTGGACGTTCTCAGTAGTAATAATGACAGCTTAAACCAGCCTTAACGAGGGTGATAAACAAATAACGATAGGAGGTGATTCTTAGTAGTATAGTGAAAAATGTTTATTACTTAATTCATTTATAGACTTTGAGAATAGTTTCATTAAATTGAAGGATGAAATATTTATTTACGTTTCAAAAAGGTCAGCCAACCTCTTTATTATATTTTGATAACGTTAACACATTCTTTGGTCTAAGTGTAGCTTTTGCTTATAGTGCTGTCAAACCATAATTGCTTTTGTTTTATTTATAGTACTCGAATGCCAGACCAGACCCAAAAGCGAAACCCTGGGGCGAATATAGTTCTTAAGAACAGCGGTGTACAAAGTCGAAAATCAATATTTATATGGTTATTTAACCAAAAGTAAATATTTTTAATTCATAAATCAGTGTTAAGCTCCTTTCAAACTCAACCTGAAAACCCTTTTATGTTCACTCAGAAGAAAATTTGAGTCAGAAGAAAATCTTAAATATAAGCAGTGGTTGTTATGTACATCAAATTAAATCTCCTTTGAGTATTTTATAATGCCTTATATCCTATCTCAATTGGATCACCGAATCCAAAATGGCAGCCATTTAAACTTTTCTTAACTACAATTTTTAACTTCAAAAACATTCGATTCCAGACGTTGTTCTAAGCGTCCTTTCGTGAAGCGGTTTGCGGCATTTTGTTGAGAGTTTCGTGCCCTTTGAAATTATGTACAGCACTAACTATATATGGAAGTGATTTATGCCATAGGATGTGAATAGGTCGATATTTATATCACTTTAAAGAGGTAATAAAGCATAATTTAATGCCGCAAACCACATAAGTTATCGAACGTACGCTTCGAACAGCTGAGATCGATTTTCAAGGAGGTTAAAAATTGTAGTTGAGAAAAGTTTACACGGCCGCCATTTTGGATTAAGAGATCCGATTCAGATCGGATTTGCGGATCGTATGCTACTAAAAAATAGCTTTAATTTTCAACCTCTGCTTACATTGAAGATTTTCTTCTGACTCCTCAAATCGAAAAGCTATGATGGTCTTTGGCTTAGTTAGGTCTTACCATAAGACCTACGGTAACAGCTTCTTCCCTATAGGGGAAATTCGTTAATGTGGTAAAGTAAGGTAATAATTGTTAGTCAAAATGTAAAACAAATATAATGGACACATAAAATATATATGATTTTATTGAACACATTGTAGACATTGTAATTCAATATAACAAATCATTATTTCATGGTAAATAGAAAATATGTTCTCAAAAAAACACTGACCTCACTAAATGTTTAATAGTCACTTTTCAATAACTTATAATTTATCATCGGTTTGGATTTACTACTTAAAACCATTATAGGAAAAGATTCAAAGACTATTAATTCATAATTACAAATTCAAATAACATGTTTTTTATGTTTATTTATTTATTCATTCTCCACGGCAACGCCATTTTACAAACAAGCAATAGAAAACAACAACAGTATGTTGATAAATAATTGTGTTCATACATGCAATTTAAATTATAAATGATCACAAATATAACAATGATATAGAAAGTACAGAGTGACTACTGACTAGAATAATAATTATCCAAAATCTTTCAGGCTTCAACAAAACGAAATTGGAAAAAAATTCATCACAAACAACGATATTATGAAATATAATATTTTAACAAGAGTGCAAATAACAAAGACAAAAATATAAATATCATGTGAAAACATTGTGTAAAGCAACAACGTGAACTACAAAAAAGGGTGCCTGAAAATAATGTGAGACTATTTCATACAGTGTGTAAAAAAAGTCCCGGAACGGCTTAATATTTTTTGAACCGAATTGGTTTGAGGAATCAAACTTTGCACATTCACTCCTATGTAAAAAAACTACTTTCTGAGGTGTTTACTGACTCTTGGGCCCCGGTGGGGGACAGCCCACAAGGAGTCGGTACAAAATCTTAAATGTAAGCATTGGTCGATATGCACATCATTTTAAAGGGCTAATCAAGTAGAGTTCAATGCCGCAAACCGCACTTCAAAAGGTCCATTCGTTACAAAATGACGGCTGATCAAAAATCTAATAGACTTACAAAGTTTTCGCCTAAATTTCGTCTAAAAATTGTTCACAGCCTATGTCTGGAGAATCAAAACTCCGGGATTAAATGTCAGGCCTAAAAGCCTATATTTTAGGATGCCGAAGAGGATGTTAGCTCCAATGGGGGACGGCCCACGAGGAGTCGGTGCAAAATCTTAACTGTAAGCATGGGTCCATATGCACATCATTTTAAAGGTCTAATCAAATAAAATTCAATGCCGCAAACCGCATTTTAAAAGGATTATTGGTTAAAAAATGGCGGGTTATTTAAGTTTGCAATAAAAATACGTAGGCTTAGGTTTGTTACGCAAATTGATTTATTACATTTTTTATTCCAACCCCCCCCCCAAACCTAAACCTATGAACTTTTGTTGAAAACTTGAATCAGCCGCCATTTTGTAAGAAATGAACCTTTTGAAGTGCGGTTTGCGGCATTGATCTCTACTTGATTTGCTCTTTCAAATGATGTGCATATCAACCTGTGCTTACATTTAAGATTTTGTACCGACCCCTTGAGGGCCATCCCCCCATGGAGGTAATATCCTCTACGGCACCCTAAAATTTAGGATTTTAAGTCTGACAAACTATTCCGGAGTTTAGATCTTTCAGACATAGTCTGTAAACAATTTTTAAGCAACCATTGAGCGAACACTGTGTATTTCCTTTAGATTTTTGATCAGCCGCCATTTTGTAACGAATGGACCTTTTGAAGTGCGGTTTGCGGCATTGAATTCTACTTGATTAGCCCTTTAAAATGATGTGCATATCGACCTATGCTTACATTTAAGATTTTGTGCCGACTCCTTGTGGGCCGCCCCCCATCGGGGACCAAGAGTCGGTAAGTACCTCAGAAAGTAGATTTTTTACATACGAGTGAATGTGTAAAGTTTTATTTCTCTAACCAATTCGGTTCAAAAAATATTTAGCCGTTCCGGGACTTTTTTTACACACTGTATAATTAAACAGTTATTGACAAAAACTAACAACTAACATGTTTTTTGTTATTTTAGCTCACCTGGGCTAAACCCAAGGCCAAACCTTGGGGTCATGGAGCTTCGTAAAACTTCTTCACCCATAGGACAAGACATTGTTATAAACCTCGGAATAATAAGTACTTGGCTGATAATTAAATAACTAAGTTTATTGAATATATTTGTTTTTCATTTGTAGAAATGATACGCAGTACATGAGTGGACGCCTAAAATACATGTCAAATACCTTGAGGCACACATTCATAGCTAGTCAGCTAATTTTTGGGAACACTATGGTGAAAAAGAATGATATTTATTGATCCTTAAACGAATTCTCAAAGGGTAGGAGTTTTTTTGCAATGAAATAACGGCAAACACAAAATACATAATATACAACACTGCGTTATCCAAAGCAGCGGATTGTTGAAAAGCCGTAGGCTAGTCTTGTGTTAGGTTAATTTATCTTCAATTATTGATAAAGTCTAATATAACTAAGTATAAATGTATAATTTTACCGAAAATGTATACCTCAACAGAGCAAATATAAAAATATTTTTAAAGGCTAACCAGCTAGTTTTAAATGGTATACAATGAAAAGGTATTGACAGTATAATTAATTTTACTATAAACAATAGAATAAAAAAAATCAACAAGGGTTCAAAAATTATTTGTAAATAAAAAATAATAACTTACTATTTTATGTACATGTGATGTTTAAGGTGTAAGTACTCAAGCATCGAGCTTTTTCGATCCGAATTCATGCTACCCGACTTGGCTCGAAGATCCGCAAAATACTGAGGAGTTCGAGTCGCGTAGTTACTCCCATCGCTTACCCAAAATCAGTGAACGCGATCTACTTTTTCAGCCGTTTTCAGACAGTTACTTCCATCTTCAACCGCATTCAGTAAAACTTCTTTTATTTTACTTAAATCGAAGATATTTTTAACCCATTAATTCCAATATAGTTTATTTTACATCAACATTGGAGAGTGGGGATATGCAAAACACTTTTACTCGTGTTTTGTACGTTATTTTCTCTACACGACATTGAATTCTCCTGTATTAGTTTATTTTTTTATATAGAAGGAATAAGAAAATATAGTAAACATTACTTTCCTTAACAAAGATAATTATTCCGTTGTAAACAATGTACTAAAGAATTTTTGAAGGTAATAAACACATAACGATAGGTGATTCATAGTAATATAGTAAAAAAGTATATCTCTTAATTCATTTATAGACTTTAAGAATAGTGATGGAAGGTTGAAATATTTATTTACATTTCTAAAGTTTCAGCCAACCTCTCTATTATATATTGATGACGTTTATATATTCTTTAGTCTAAGTATAGCTTTAATTGTGGTGTTATGCCAGGCCAGACCCCTAAGCTGAACCCTGGTACGAACCTTATTCTTCGTAACAGCAGTGTAATAGTCGAATATCAATATAATTATGTAATCAAAAGAAAATATTTTTAAGTCATAGGTCAGTATTAAGCCTCTCTCAAAGTCAAACTGAAAACCCTTTTATGTTTATTAAGAAACAATATGACCATATTTCGTCAATCATTGTTTTCATTATTAAATGACAACATATATTCGTGTTAGAGGTGGATATACATGATATAATTTCATTAAGGAAAAAACTAATTCACTGTAGGCCTAATACCTTTAATACCTTTTTAAGACCGGGACACAGCACTCGCTGCGTATTTTAACCGGAATATGATTAAAAGATGAGTGTGGGAGGATTTTGGCGCGATCTTGTAGTCTTGTTACTGACTAAGGCCAATATGTTCCTTAGACAGGACAGTTAATTAATAACCCAACATTCAATGGCAACTAAGGGACCTTAAGGATTTTAAAGTGGGATCCGAACCACAACTTCGCCTCAGTTTACAATAATTTACGAACTGGTCTAATTATGAGGGTGGTCCCATGAACAAGTACTCAATTGTGCGGACGTTAATTCCCACTGTGGAACACCGCGTCCACAAGCCATCGCTCATAACTATTCACAATTCGTGACCTCCAAGCAGCTGGATTACAGTAGACGACACCATCACAGTCTATACTAATACGTGGATATAAGTACGAAACATAAAAAGTTACAATTTCGTAATCGAACTTAATTTAAATATCAAAATAAACAATACTATCAACAGTTAACTGCACTACTAAAATAATCTGAAGATATTAATCAATAATTTCACTACAATAATGTGATCTAAAGAGGAAATTATAAAATTACATAGGTAAAGAGAAAAATAACAATCTATTACAGACGTTTTCAAATAGATATTCTCGTCTTAAACTCATATTTTTATAAATACGATTCATTAACTAAAATTTGACTAGAAATGGCTTATATATTTGTAAAAGGTAAAATATTATTCAGTTTTATACTGGTGTGATTGATTTTTTTACTCTATTTTATTTCATTGTTCTTAATAAGTCCACAACTAAGGGCTACTAAATTATCAATGAAAAAAATAACTGAGTGACATTTAATCAATACATTTCATGGCGTCATGTTCCAACCTGAGATAATTTTTAAGCTTATTCACCAAACCTCTAATAAAAAAACACTGTTCATCGAATTTGTGTGTTTAAAGTAATATAAATTCAATAAAATATTAGTTTCTTCAAATTAGATTTGAGAAAAATGTAACTATAAATATCGTATAGTGTATATAGTAATGAAAACCGTATATGTTTTTTTTAAACGTACACTATTCTTGTTAACTATAGTAAATAATGTAGGTTGAATAAGCAAAGCAATGCCTAGTAATAGAACTAGTAAAATGACGGTGAGCAATTAAAAATATTTTACAAAGTCGTTCACTATACGCTTAGCAAACCATTTCTTGTAAACAAAAAATGTATATACTAACGCAACATTTTCTATCAATTTGGAGGCCAAGCTTAGAGAGTTTTAAAATCTAACTCATTAATAAGCCTTAAGGCCTGTTTACATTGGGCAAGAAGGTAAGGTGGAAAGGTGGGTTAGTACTCGACTCTTAACTCGTGATTTTTAAGCAGATGAACGAGTCGAGTTGACTGAACAAACAGGAATCTGCGATCCTATCAGCTATGCCGGTTTACTTGACCAATGTAACACGGTGTTTAAGCCAGCAAAAAATGAAGTCAACATTAAAATAAAATAGGGACTAAGGAGACAAATAAAAAGGGCGAAAACAGTGGACACAGAAAAGGTAACTAAAGAAAAAGGATAGCATTGGTTTGCAATATAGTACGTGGGACAGAAGATAAGAGGGCAGGAGCTCAAATGCACTACTTCCTACAGTATAGAATTATATGAATACCTGCGAAAAAAAACATCGTAAAAAATCCTATGAATAAAATACTTTGTGACATCAATTCTCAGTGATATTTTTAATCAAGACCTGTGTTTGTTAAGACATACATTATACGTTCAATGGCATTTTATTTGTCTCCTTACAGTTTAACTTAGATAATCGATGTGATTTTGTTGCGATTGCTTTGTATGCCAAGAGACCTATTTATATACAAGTGTCAGTGCAATGGCAACTTGTAACTGTAATTTTATTTATTAATGTGTCAGTGATCAACCGCGTGTTATAGCTATCTAGAGAGAACACAGTTGCCTTGATAAACAACAACTGCAGAGGTTCTCCGACCCCTTTAAGTGCAGTTTTCTCGTAAGTTAACAAAATAAAACGATGAAAGAGACCAGAAGCTCTAATGGTGTGTCTGCGACACCATTATGACAACTTACGGTCAGCTGTCTGTATCACAAATCTTAGCAACAACAACGATCTTAGCAATAGCGATGATGCCATGAACAATTCCGTATTATACTTTCAACATAAACTAAAAAAAAAAAAAACGGAAAAGGAAAACTGAACGTAAATTTATTTATTTATATTTTTATATTGTCAACAATGTGTGATACTTTACAATATTATCGTGGGAACTGAGTATTGCGTGCTGAAGGGTATATATTTCAGGTTGAGAATCGAGATTAGGGAAGTAAAGATCACCCCATGAAAAAACTGCTTCCTAAAGGCAATGATTTGAATGTGGGGACCGAGCTCGGATAATGGAAAAGTCAGTTCTAAGCCATACTATGATTAAATTGTAGGCACCTTGTTTCTCATATCGTGACGTAAGACTTCCTCCTATTAGGATCTTTTTATTGAGACTTAACGACCTCTAATACATTTAGAATGTACTTAGCGGAACAATTTGTCAAATTTAATGCCAGGCAATTGAATAGTTAAGTGTTCCAAAAGGTAAGTTGTGAATTAATATCCCATTGTACAGAATACTTGATTATTGGTAACGTTTGTTTAGTAGTTAGATAACTATAATTTATGGTTAAAAATTGGAATAACGACTTCACGAGTTGTCCCCGGATTCCCTATATTTTAGTAGTCATGGAATCTTTTTGAAAGGAATAAAAATTCCATAACTGAAAATTTGTTTAATGTTTGCTACTTCAAACTTTCTTTTTCTAGTCCTATGTTAAATTGAAAACCAATTGCATATACTCCAAAGTTTTAATTCTATTTTTACCCTTTGATGTTGTGAAAACTCATAAATCATCACAAAATTTTCGTACTAATACGAATCAATCAAGTATTTTTGTGTTAGGCCTAATTATTAAGGCTACCTTCTTTCTTTTCTAAACGTCTTCAAGATTTTATTTTAAATAATTTTCATAATTTTTAATTTAATTTTTTAACTGTGTTGCATTAAATTATAAGGGACATAAGAAAATCGAAGACATTTAACAACTAAGACCATTAATAATAAGATCGAACCTGGTTTTTAAATATAAGTAAACTGATTTGAAGTTTGGCGCAATTTCCTTTGTAATATTTCGACTAAGGACTACAAATAAAAACGTTTTCAGCCTTTATATTTGTTTAAATCGACAAAGGATTGAGACGATTACCAGCTTTCTAAAAATTATTTCCATGCTCAATTTTTCAAATTGTTTTTTCAATCACATCGTATGTTTTAGCTTGCAGGACCTGCAGTATTTTTATTGCAACAATAATTATTACTTACAAATTGGCTTGATATATCCTACTCTTTATAAGAAAGAGAAACATAAAGTGGTTAATTTCTTCAAAATCATTCACCTTTTTATATTTAGAATCTTAAGTTAAATTTAAAAATAGGAAATTAAGTTGTTATAGTTTGGTTTTAATGTTTTGTGAATTTTCTTAGGGTATTTACACCCCCAGATCAGTTTGATATTTTAATTGTTCTCAACAGTTATGTAACTGCGTAACAAAACCCATGGTAATATAACTAATATAAGGTATACTATTATAATATGAAGTTTAAAATTTATAAATTCAATCATAGATCTAAAATAAAATCTTATCACACAACAGTAAAAAATACCTAAAAAAATTAAACAGCTCATAATCTTACAGAAATTGTAATAGTGATGTAATTATCAACATAAGCTCCTGTAATATATGGTCCAGTCTTTGGTGAAGAATACATTACATAAACTCAATATTGTTACAGATGTTGTTGATTGTTGGCCACTTTATCGTGGCTTGCCTTATATTATCGTATTATAACCGTATATTCAAATTAATTAATTCACTCATTATATAATTTATAATGAGTATATTTTACAAAGATCTCCGTAACTGAACTAGCAAGACACTATTTCCTACATTTCAGTTCCAGACATTAGTTTCAATTCGGAAAATTAATTGGGCCAATTGTCTTTCGTTATGTGACCGCAAAAATATCAGGTTACACTAGGCCCCTTTCACCCGATGCGGTTTTGATGCGGCTGGTGCCGTGCGACAAGGACTCGTGCGGCACACTGTCGTCCCACTTTAGCTTGTGGATCATACGAAATAACAGTATGGCGCGCTGCCGCTTCGTTTGAACCATAAGGTTACTTCAAACTCGCACCACTCCTTGTCGCGCTGCAGCCACATCAAGAGCCCTTCGTGTGAAAGGGGCTAACCCTGTTAAGGGCTAAGTCAAAAAGTTAGATTTTAAAAACTATCCTAACAATAACAATCAAACTGACATACACTAGATTGGCTATTAGGGACGTACAATACCAGCAGCCTATAAATGCTTAATAAACGTTACGTACTTTTACAGCTCACTTTACCCTCAATATTTAAACAAACATTTTCCTTCCCATGTGCAAATAAACAAATATGCATTACATTAATGAATATCGTATGGACACAAATACGATTGAAACAAACCCAGTTTGATTGAATTGAATTGATGGTGATTAAATTGTAATCATAATTTTCGCAAAGCATCAACTGTTCACTTTTTCTGTTGATTCCTTCCTTACTGTGTCTCTGTATTTTGCTCTTAGTGCCTGTATTCGGTCGAGCTGCAATATATATTAGAATGTCTACGTGGAAATTTGAGGGTGCTCGACCATTGCATTATTGATTTCAATTTTATTCTAATGGGGATGCTTTGTCTCCCATTAAGTTCGTATATCTGCTATTAGTTTTACCCACAGCATCTTAAACATGTATAAGGTAGGTAACACGAATAAGAAACGCAGTAGGTCATTCCGTCAGAACACGGGGCTCTAGGGTCTCCTAAATTACTTAACAGCTGCAACTCAATCCTGATTGGCTGAAACAGCTGCATCTCAATCCTGATAAGCTGAAAGAGCTGCATCAAAATCCTGATTGGCTGAAGCAGCTGCGTCTCAATCCTGACTGGCTGAAACAGCTGTGTGTCGGTCCTGATTGGCTGAAATAGCTGCGTCTCAATCCTGATTGGCTGAAACAGCTGCGTCTCAACCCTGATTGGCTGAAACAGCTGCGTCTCAATCCTGATTGGCTGAAACAGCTGCATCTCAATAGCTGATACGAATAAAATAAAAACTGTAGAATTGTATGCTTAGCTTTTTATCTTAAAAACGGAAAAAAATAAACATTATAAGTATATTTTTACTAACAGTAACCATGAACCTAGAATATAAGAGTTATTTAGCGAGAACAAATAAACGTTTAAAATAACCATTAAGTTATTATATAATATTAAATATTTCAAACAACTTATTCTATATACCACTAGCTGATAACCCAGGCTTTGCCCGGGAGAATATATTCTTCTTGTTGTTTCTTAGTGTTCAATTCTGTGAGTAACCATAGTAGCTATTTCAAATGGTAACCATAGTAACTATTGAAAAAAAAAACTTCCAAAACCCTTGACATGGTTCCCTTTTGGACGATTCTGGGCCTAAGCCCTTAAAGATATCAAAACCGAACCACTACAGTGGACATCATGAGTTTCCAAGCTTTAATTTGACACCAAGATCAAGTGCCTATGACATGTAGTTTTGGCTGTAGACCGAAATATACCAACACACAACTCTTTTTTATTTATCTATATTGATTATATAATTTATTCACAATATTATATTTAAATTAATCGTAAGCAGTAGACATTTATTTCCTTGATTTAGGAAGTATTTAAAAAGTGTATAGAAGTTTAAAATAATGAATTAATGAGATTCAAAACATTAGCTAGAAAGCCAGGCTCTACCTATAATGAAAAATATGTACATTATTCTATCAAAAGAATATCAACTTCTCAAATTATTGAAACCAATAAATCATCGTCACCCTTACCCCTTTGTACATCTATCAATATCCAACAAAAATTTTCTTTATTCCTTTCAGTAGTAAAAATTAACTCGTCTTAAAGATCCATTAAAAAACTGTTTGTCATTGTCAGACGTGCTCTAAATAAGTTTAATACAAATATATATATATACACATACATGTGAAAAAATCCGTTTGAATTATTATCCCCGAGAAAATACAAAAAAATCACAATAAATTATAATAAAAATTATTTTTAAACATAATTTATAGGTTTACCGATTCCTTAAATTGTCACGAGTGTTAACAAATCGCAATTTGTCTATATTAAAAGGTAGGAAAACTTTTTTTAATTTTTTTAGTATATTAGAAAAGGAAATCAAGAATTGTTTAAGTAATTTTCCAAGTAATTTATCGTTAAATAATATACAATAGGAAGTTATGAAGTGACCGTAAGTTGTTGTAATGGTGTCGCGGAAACTACCTTTATGGCTTGTGGTCTTTGTCAGTGTTTTATTTCACAATCTCATTGGAACACTGCACTTAAATGGAGTCAATAACCGTTGTGTGATAAAAATTTTAAGAGGCAACTGTATTTTATTTCCACGTAGTAATTCCGTTTGAATTATCATCACCGAAAAAATGCAAAAAAAAACTATCAATTATAAAAAGAATACTTTTAGTCCCTACGTAAGCATACGCTTAAAATAATTATTATTTATTGTTTTATCATAGTATACTTATTAATGTTCATATTATCAAACAGGCAATCTATCTGAGAAAAATAGGATCAGGTTTTTATTGCAAGATTTACAAGATTTAAAATTATCTAATCTCGTCTCAGGTTGATAGAAATCTCCGATGGAATGCAAGCTTTGCTATTACAATTCTACTTAAATGCTTAAAAATTAATATAAAATATTTTCCTCAAATTTGGTAAGAAATACAGTTCATGCAAATGTGTACCTTATAAGGACGGTCGTTTTAACAGAATTCCCAAATTTGTAATCCCGTTTTCTTTAGCTTTGGTTTCAGCTTTTTTATCTCGTCCAAAAATCAATTGGATCAAGCGTTGCACAAGTTCTTTCGGCAGTTGTCACTGTAATATTACGTGGCCAATGATACTACTTTATTTATTTTTTTAAAGAGGGTAGCGGCTTCTTTTTACCTTGCATTTGCCCCCCCCCCACATGCCCCCATAATGTTGCAAACCCAAGGAGTGAGCCGGTACAGTACTGCTAAAAGTATGCCCAAGGATGAACAGTACTGCTAAAAGTATGCGGCATCATCGGGACTCTATCCTGCGACGCTGCCGCCACAGAACCGGGGCCGAGTGCGCTACCAGTTGCACCACCGACTCACTCTTCTATTATGATTCGATTTTTTTAAACATGATTTTTTTGTGCCACAATCACATAGATACCATATAAAAATTTCGATTCCAATCCATTACCGTTGAGGGCTTTGGATGACCATTTAGTTTTATATTATTTTATCAATAATAACTGGTTCACAAATTGGCTGAAAAATTTAATTTACAATATAACATAACAATGGAGTAATTATTGGCTTGAGAAACGTTCTTGGTATTGTTTTACTTCTCTTATGATCTGTGATTCACAGTTTATTTTACCATGTAGTAATTGATTACCTGTAAATTGAAAGTTAATAACACAATAGGAAATATTTTTTTTATTTTAATTTTTTTAATTTTATATTTGGATTTAAGCAGCTCAAATTAGTAACATCATTTAGTTGCCTTCACAAGCTATTCTAAAGTAATCAAGACAAGCAGATTATAGAAAGTAAGGTTAATAATATAATAATTCAATTTTCATTTTAAAATAATTTATTAGATTCAACGAAGTGTGCTTAATCTGTTAGTTAAAATGTTTTTTCTACTCACTATTAAAGGTAGAGAAAGAGGGATGTAGTTGTTTGCGTTTGTTCCCGTCTTAATAATAAAGGTAGTTAGCTTTAGTACAACTTTTATTAGAACCAAACAAAAAACAATTTTGTTACAAATGTCCTTCACTTCCGCATTTATTGTGGCTGGCGATTCGGTTCCGGCCTTGGTTGACGTAAGTACCTCGTGGTAAAGATAATTTTATTTAGATATACCATTCGAATAACTTAACGTGTATTTATTTGTTTTACGATCTAGAGCGTAACTGACTGAAACAGTAGTGTGTCCTGTAATCCAGCTACGTCACGGATTACAGGACATACCACACAGCTGAGGTCATGTATTGTGGATAGTTATGAGCAATGGCTTGTGGACGGGGCGTTCCCTAGTGGGGATTTATGTCCGCATTCCTTCCTTCCGGGTTCTTCGTTCATAGAACTGTCCTCATAATTAGACCAGTTCGTAAATTGTAAACTAGGTCGGAAGCTGGTTCGTATCCCTCGTTGAAATATAGGTTCCTTAGTTACCATTGGCTGTTGGGCTATCAATTAACAGTACTGTCTAAGGAACATGTCGGCCTTAAAGACAAGACTACGAGATCGCGCTACGGTCATACCACACTCATCCTTCACTCATACTTCGGTTAAAATACACAGCCAGTGCTGAGTCCCGGTCTTAAGAGGTATTAAAGCTATTAAAGGTATATCACGCCGAGGGAAGAAGAGAATAAACAATGAAGGCTTGTGTTTGTATCAGTCCTATATTATAAAGTACTAAACGGATTAAACATTTTACTGGCTAGTTCATAAGTAGGCTTGTATGACTTTTTTTATACATAGCTTATATATCAAATTTTCTTTATATCTTTTGAAGATTTTTAAAGCTAATTTGGTTCCATTGTGTGGATGGAAATACGCCACGTTACTCTAACACAGCTGTATTAGTCATTGAATTGAATCTAAGCTTGAGCTATACGTAATACTTTACAACAGTAATTAATATAATATTTTCCTTAACAAATATATTATTAGAGATGTATGATATAAAAATTACAGTAACACTATAAACGTTACGCGGTTTTAACGTTAAATTATTATACATTAACATAATTTGTGGTATTTTGGACTTTCACATTTACTTCTTATGTTATAAATAAACGTTTAATGAAATAAAACAAAAATCGAGCACACCGAAGTATGCAACAACGAAAAGGTAACGAACAAGAGTATTGATAAAGTTCACAGCCATGCGCTGAACATCACGACAGATCCTGAGATAACAGGGGATTACCTACAGATGATCTTCCAAGCCTGGCTAGGAGTTGTCAACTGCAGTTTTCGTCAGCTTTCAACCCTATTGTCTTTAAAAATATAATATTTTTGATCTAATAAAAGATAATATGTGCTCAATAGTTATAAAAGGAGTATAGGCTTATTTCTTTTTGTTTATTGATTCTTTTCTTTCTTTTTCATTTTAAAAAAAGAGGTTGGCGGCCTCTTTTTACCTTGCATTTGCCCCTCCCCCAAATGGCCCCAGGCCTGTGCGTGGAAGTTATCAAGCAAACCCAAGGAGTGAGCCGGTACAGTACAAGAAGGAACAGTACTGCTAAAAGTATGCGGCGTCATCGGGACTCGATCCTGCGACGCTGCCGCCACAGAACCGGGGCCGAGTGCGCTACCAACTGCGCCACCGACTCACTAACCACTGAGAGATGGAAAAATCACTCACTGATCAATAAACTCACTGATTGTTGAGTGAGAGATAGAAAAATTTTTATTTCTAAAATAACATTTATAAGTAATTTGATCTCATATTTTGATTACAAGCCTGATTATTAATCACTTTGCCGTGTGTTTAACGTGTTTGTTTTCATAAAATGTATAAGTTTTTAAAAATAAGTATACCCTTGATTGTAAAAAGCTAACAAAAAATAAATGTTAATTTAAGTAGTAAAGGGGAAGGAAAAGTCAGTTATGATTCGTTACCAAAATACATTATCATATGTGATAACGCCCATCTGCCATATAAAGAGACAAAACTTATCATAATGATGTACTTTTAACATGTTATATTTTACATACAAATATCATTTATAATAATCACACTTATAGACCCTCTCCTTTATAGGATTTGTTCTGTTAAAAAATACGAACCACATAAAATGTTAAAATTGCATTGTGTGGATTATTTTAGTAAAACTCAGCCCTCTTAATATAATTAAGATTTTCATTTTAATTATATTAATGCAAAAATTCTTACGTCTAACTAATTGTAAAAGTCGTAAGCAATAAATGATATTGAAATCCTTTAAATATAGGATTTCATACATAACTTGAAGGATTGTCTTTTAACCTAGGCAACGGCACAAGAGCAGGTAATAATTTTTCATACTACTATCTTTAAAAAGTACACAATATGAACATAAATTTAATGTACGTCTCACTCGCCGCTCTTAATACCAAAAATAAACTCCAGTCTTAAAATTAGTGTGCAATTGTATAGTAACAATCTTATTCAAATTCTCAACATATATATATGCTGTTTATTTCATTATTAGTGGATATTTTTATTTATTGTTTGTTTCTCTACTTCACTTCAGGAGGAAACGGTTTGCCGTATCATCTTTGAGCATAGTAATAATCACCATTTAAAAAAGTGCTTAGTAATGGTTAACTTATTGTTCCTATCGATCTCCGTTTTAACTGAAACTAGAAGATAGATTTCAATATTTTTTACTTAAAATATTTTAATACTTCCTTATCAATCAAATAGATGAAATTAAATAATTAATTTTTTAGTATGATTAAAAATTAACTATTATCTTAACTACGACTTCGTTTTATCATTTTGATTTTATTATGGTTATTAAAAATTTTCGCTTCGTTTATTGATGACTCAAATTAACTACTATGCTCTGAACAATATTTATATTTTTATTTGTTTAACACCTAATATAAACAAAGCATTCTTTGGTTATGGTAATTAATTATCATTACAACATGAATTATAACTGATGATTTGAAGTAGGCTTTATTGACATTCACCAAAATTTCATTTATTGTTAAATTTAAAAACGAATCAGATAGTCTTTGTGTTTGTTATTCACAAGGCTATAATATTCTCATTTTAACTAACAGTAACTTAATATTCACCTAAATAACTAACTATATAGTAAATATTAACTAAGTTACTAAATAGTTTGCATTTGCAAATGCATGAGATATTGGACGACGATAAATAAACAATATTTTCTTTTTGCCTCAACTCTCATGGTTTTTTCTTAAACGTTTCACCTTTAGCTCAGATAGCATTGACGTCTTACTTAGTGGAAACCATAAAAAAATAATTATTTTTATCAAGCTTCTCAGTTCACAATCAATAACTATTAAATAGGTAGAGTTTGTTTAAAGATCTGTAAAATCCTAATCTATAAGCCGTCTTCATCTTTCCTTGTTGTGACGTCTTAAAACGTGTCAGCAGACTGATCTAAACATTTGGGAGGGACAAAAGAAGAGGTCTCAGGTTTTAGTTTTTTTCCTTTCAAAGATGATCAATCTTGTTTCGTCACGTTTTACTTAAGAAAAAATTAAGTTTACGTTCTTTGTCTTCAGTTCCAGTTCTCTCACCTATGGGAATTTCGACTAGATTTCTCTATTCCTCAATCTTCTTTATATCAATCGAAATTCCTTTCTGCTACAAGACAAACTATCGTAAAATATCTAATTTTCAATGATTAGATTTAATAACAATTTTTAGGGAACGTTAGTTTAACCGGACAGGGTATCTGGACAGGCTTCGACCCCGACTGGTACGGATTAGAGGGACTTTACTGTGGTTTGCTTAAGAAACAATTCAAACAATTATTTGCAATGTTTTATTCCTTTCTACACCATTTCTTATTTTATTCGTTTTATCCCTTATAATTCAAATTTCAAAAGAGAATAACAGATTGTTTAAAGTAGATATGACCTATAATAACTTAAACGTCATATGTTTATCAATATCTTAACTTAAATAGCATATTTTAAATTGTTAAGGCGTTTGCTTTATAACTGACTAGCTGAACCCGATAGACGTCATGCCTTTAAAGATTCAAATATCATCTGTTCAAGTAAACATGAGATTAGGTTTTGTGTAAACAATTTATTTTCATAATTAACATGGGAACCTTTTGGGGCCTCAAGGGAGAAACCCAGTTGAGTAAGGGGAAACGAATGGTTTGGTTGGGGTTGGTTGGTTTGGACATACAGCAAGTTTGATGGCAAAAGGTCCAATGGTGTCCGATGCCATAAACTTCGACGTCGGCAGCCGGACACCCTAGCGAGGTAGACAAAAACCCATACTCGTAATGACTTGTTTCTATCTGCCGAGTAATCTGAAAAGGTTTCAGAAAGTCGAAGCTAAAACAATCTGTATAAGCCTAGTATAGTGGCAAACATAAATTGGTGTCGAGTCAGTAAACTTTAAAAGTTTATAGAAACCAACATCCTTTAAATAAATAAAGGAATTTTTAAAATTTACGTAAATAACATTGGAAATATTTTTATGTTGGTTGATTGATTGATTGATTGATTGATTGATTGGGCAATGGGGATAGACTCAAGAGGTCCCAGCACGTCAACCGAAGCTTAATGTGCTCCCCTAGTCTGCTGGATTGGCAGCCCTGCGTCTGTGCCTTCAACGAGGCTTAAGAGCTTCTTACCAATGCTAGTAGCATCTTTCACTTCACCTGGTTGTTGAAGACAATTTATGTTGGTTACAAACGTTAAAAAACCTCACTAGATTCTTTATAAAATCTTCATTATTTAGGAATCTTCATTTTACTCTGACTTAAAGACCATACCTACTAACTTCAGCCGTTCATGGTATTGATGGTAAGCTTAAGGTTATAAGGGTTATGTTGGGACTTGGGAGTAAAGCCCTTGAGGTAGTATCATAGTGTTTTTAATACGCATCTGTGTTCCGAGAGTGGTTCATCCCACATTTCAGCTCTAGGAACGAGCCACCTGCTTCTAAAGGAACGGTACCTTTGATGATTCTTTGAGAGTTACCTATTTACCATTATAACGAAGAGAAAGATGTGTAACAAACGTTACACAACAACGTAACGTAACGTGTTTTTATCAGTATAGAATAAATACAATACAATTATTTTCAAGCTCAACCTTGGTTTACTGCTGTCATTTTTTATTACTAATTATTTCTGCAAAAAGTATACAGTAAAATTTTAATTGATATGGTAGTTATAATTTTATTATTAAAATTAACAATAAGTTCAATTATTTTTATGGTAAAATTTGCATGCAACTCATAAATAAGTACCTCGTAAATCATTCGCATGTGAAATGAATGCCGTCACAATATAACAATGAATTTTTTCACTATTATTAATGACTCAGAAATTCTTTAATTAGTTTTCAGTTTATATATATATATAAAAAAGGGGATTGGTGAAAAACTCTTATTTCTTAAAATATAACTTAAGTGAAAGGAAGAGTGCTTTATCGTTCATCATGGCCAGTTTGTTGCTTTCAGTCGGTGTGTGCCTTGCAGTTTTCTTGTGTGTCAGCCTTCAGGACAGCGGTGCGAACGCAGAGGAAGAGTTGGTTATAGACCAGATCAAGGAAAAACTAAAGAAAATCCACGAAAGAGTCGTAAATTTCATCAAAGAGATTATTTCCAAGGTGGAAAACATATGCGAAGGTAAAACAGGTTTATTATGCAGAGCCTATTCCAAAGGCGTCCATTTGCTTGAAAAAGCCATTGATAAATTGGAAAGTGTGTTTAATTACAAGCAAGTTGAGGGTACAACCGAGCCTTGGTGAGGGTGGAGCACGATAAACTGCGTTGATGAAGCACGTTAAAATGCTGTTTTTCGAAGTGTGCTATTTACCTATTGTTTTGAAAATATAAATTGTAAGAAAGATGTTAACTTTATCAGTTTATTTACCTTAGTTATTCCCACCTTAAAAATGCACTTTTGTAAATCATAATATTAGAACGATCTGTTTGGCAATATTTGTCGTAATATGTGGACTAAAATGTTGGTATTGTTGCTTTCTTTTGTCACAACTGGTTTATAAGAAGAGTTTTTGTCTTATAAGAATTTCTTCATCCGACCCATATAAATTAAAGTCTCTTGGGTAACTCATATAAAGAAAGGAAAACGTTTTTCTTGGATTGTGAAACAAATATCCTTTTTTTATCTGACCATAAAAATTTGTGTCTGGTGGCTAACCCATGAATACAAAAGGATACGTTTTTCTTGGATTTTTATACAATTATCTGTTTTTATCTTTTTATCAGAAAATATTACCATCATAAGAAATGTATTTTACGATACATAAAATATATACAGCGTATAAAAATGTCCTGAAACGCTCAATATTTTGTCTACTAAACAGATACTGTAGTACCATTTTGTATCCAGATATTTATCCTAAAAACATATTTCAAGTAATTAACAATTTCCCCCTCCCCTAGGTTGGCGGCCCAAAAGGAGTAAGAAGAAAACCTTCAATGTAAACATAGGTTGAGATGCGCATCAAATGGCCAATTAAGGGATTGAACCATTCTGGGACTTTGAGTTAGTACAGAAATGGAAATTTAAATAGCTGCCACTTTGGTCAGGGTAAACCTCTTAAAGTCCGGTTTGCGAAGTCAAATTCTACTAATTAAATTAGAATTCAATGACGTAAACCGGACCTTAAAAGGTTCACCCTGACCAAAGAGGCAGCTACTTAAAATTTCCATTTCTGTTCTAATTAAGAGTCCCAGAATGGTTTAGTAAGTGTTCCACCACCATGGTCAGGGTAATAACTCTTCCTACGTAGAAATATATTATAAAAATGTACTTTTGTAAGGAGTTATCTGTTTTCTACCATCCAAGGGGGACGGCCCGAAAGGAGTAAGAAAAGATCTTACACGTAAGCATAGGTAATTATGTACATTAAATTAATAGCCCTTATTAGCAGAACACAATGCCGAAAACTGGACCTCAAATTGGTCGATCCTAAACAAGATGGCAATTATTCAAAAACAATTTTATGCCTATATAAAATTATCAGACTTCGGTTGTATTTGAAAACATGCAACCATATGATCAAGACCATAGTTATGAATGGGAAAAAATTAGACCATATGTTTTACAAAAATTGGACATCTTGTCCTGATTGTACTGTCATATGTTTTCAAATACAACTGGAAATTTATTTCATGTACGCATAAGTTAATATTGAATCACTGCCATTTCGTTTAGGATTAACCTTTTGAGTTCCGGTTTACGGCATTGTATTTTGCTAATTGAGGCCTTTAGTTTTATGTACACAATTACCTATGCTTTCACTTTAGATTTAATTCTGACCCCTTGTAGGCAACCCCCTGAGATACTAGAAAACAGATAATTCCTTAAAAAATTGGATTTTTATAATAATTTTCTACGTAGAAAGAATTATTACCCTGACTATGGTGGTAAAACAAGTGTTGGGGAAGCTGTTTTTAAAATGTAGCTCGCTACAGCTAAAACTATAGGCTGTAAAAAGTAGCTTTGCTACAGGTTTTAAAAGTAGTTGAAACAACTACTTTTATGATATTAACAAAAAAATTATCAAAACTTTAAAAAACTATTAAACCTTACTTTTTGATGATATAAACAACCAATATTAACAACCATCCCAGCATATACTTATCATTCACCAACGACATGCCAATCCCCGAAAGTAGACGAAAACAGACAAGAAATAACGAAATATCGGAAAATTCATTAGTCTTAGTGTCACTATCTAGCGGCCAATCAACGAACTCTTGATAAAAACAACAACAACAAAATTATTCATCCAATAGAAAACGACGTCATGAAAAAAATGCTTCAGCCAATGATGTACTTGGCGGGATCTTACGCACAGTACTAGTTTGTTTTAGTTTGTTTACGTGAGGAATATGCTCGTCGCTGACGAAATATAAATGAAATTCCCCCCCTCTTCCGCTTCATAGTCTTATTAATTCAACTGTAGTCATCAAATGTGTACAAACTGTGGTTTTAACCAGGCTCCAAAACGTTTACGTTTACATTTTTTGTCTCCTATGGAAATCTCTCGTGGAAATATCGTGAGATCATTTTCAGAAGAAATTGATGATCCAAGGGAGTATACAGCGCACAGTTCTGCAGAGAAGAAAATTGCTTCAATAATACACGAAAGAATATAATAAAAGAAAGAAAGTTTTATATGATTAATATTATAAAATACATGTAGTTTCGGTCTTTTTAAATATACAGTGAACCAAGTACGTATATGCCTTAATAAATTTGTTCCGGGCAAACGGAAAAACTACTGAAGCGACTGAGATGAAATTTTCACCACGATTGGTCATAAAAAATATGCCTACTTCCTCGGGCTAACCCCCCCCCCCCTCCACAGATAGCCACGGTTTTTATGGTTGCGGTTTAGTGGAATGTAAATGGCTGAAAATACAAATAGCTGTAATTACTTTAATTTGTTAGTTTAAAGAACAGAAACAATTATTCATGTTTCATGCCAAGAAAATGCGAATTTCATTTGCCTTAGAATAATGCCTTCTTTTCCGTGAGAAGAACGAGTCCTTAACATATTAGTATCGATCATAATATAATATCCATTAATTTACAAGACCAACACCAATCTACTAGAAATTATGTTTTATATCATCCAATTATTACTGTGAAAATTATTATTTTATTTTAATCATCAAACTCTTTATTTTTTTATATATTAATTCAAAATAATAGTCCTCAACTGAAGTATGCACGCTAATAATCCTTGTGCATACTAATCCTTTGGCTTTATTTTAGTCGACAAGGACAAATCTCTTAGTTATGTGGGTTTATAAAACTGAAATATATTGTTAGCAATAAAGATGCTCATGTTAATTTGTTGTAAATCATTAATAGGTTTCCGAAGCATGGTTTAAAAAATTATCAATCATTGGGTGTAATTTGTAATTCGTATGTATGTTTTACACGATGTATCATATTAAATTATTTTCCAATAAATTTATCTTATAATATTCAACACTTATCTGAAGATTTTTTCTTCGTCATTAGAGCTGGGGTTTTAATATTATCTATATCCTCAAAAAGATTACATGTGACGAGTAACATTTCATCGATTTCCACATGTATCCATTACTGGACACTTTTGAAATAAGTTTTTAGAAACTCACTTCAAACACAAATACTTATTAACAATTGGAAATGATTATTTAATACAGATATATGTATTATAAAAAAACCTCCGTTCTGATCCTTCACACCTTCCCAAAAAGACAAGGTACTAAACAAAACTGCCAGATTTAAATATTTTTATTTGCACTAATACTTATTAACGGCATTAATATGACAAAAATAAAGATTGTAAGATTGTGGAAAACTCTGACCCTATGAGACAATAAGCAGCTTACAATGAGGAGGGGATTTGCAAGGAGGAGGAATTTTTGACATGATAAGGGATATTCGCCCATGCATGAAGAGAGAGATATTCCTTTAATATTCTCCGAGGACGACTTTCCTACCCCGATAACCTCCACGTACGACCAGACAAGGATATCTTCGGGTCGTCGCGAGTCCTGCCCAGAACAGTCCGCCCTCCAGTTTGGCAGATTTTGGAGTTTTCCAGATGAACGTCTCTCATCCCCCCCCCAAGATGGGTAAGCCAGCGTGACCCACTACTTCCTTCAAGTCTCGGAGATGTCTTGATCATAGTTCCCTCAAAGAATAGAAGGAATCTAGGTATAACAAGCTGGTCATTCTAATAACTAATATAATTCCAAATAAATTAATATTCTTTATTTACTATAAATTTAATTTATCTCTGCAGTATTATAAACCGTGTAACATATTTTACTTTCCCTAAAATAGTTTGTGTTAAATGGAAAAATTGAACATTGCATGATTTACCTTTCCTCTTCAGTAATTTGTTCAGTTCCAAATTGTAACTTACCCTACAAATTAAGTCCTATCTTTCATTGAGGAAATATGACTTATAGCACACCTGCAACAAAGAAAATTTATAATCGCATTATATTTTATTTTATGATTTAAAGAAATGTACATGGTAAAGCATCTTTATAGCACATTAAGAGGCCGTATAAAATGTTATGTTGCACTTATGCCGCCACTTACATTTAGAATTATGTAAAAAAACACAGGTACAGATCAATAGAAGGTTTGCAGGATCATTTTTTACTAAAACAAAGACATAAGAGGTAGGTTAGGATGAAAAGATTTAAGATTACAATTAAAAAAACCTATTTCTAACGAATAATTATTTTTATTATTGCATCAGTATTTAGATAAAATATTTCAATATCGTATATAGCAATCAATTCACAGGGTTATAGGCTGTGTTTGAACGTCACTTTGGTCCCAGCAGTTTCGATTTTATTAATGAGAAAACTTTAAATCAATGTCTGTGGTAGAATATAACTGATGCTCCAACCATTAAATTTATTCCTCTGCGGTATAGTAAACTGAATTGCGATGGTTGCTCTATTGGTTACGATACATACACATAATGATAAAGTTAAAATAATAATAACATTTTTGATTGAACCGAATCATTATTTTAATTGCTATTGGTTTAATGTTTTTATAATTTAAAATCCATGAAATAATCTAGTAATTTGAGTAATAAGTTGATAGAACAAAAAATATCTCACAAAATACCTACATAAAAATGCTTTAATATACAGGGTGCAAAAAAAGACTGGCCGGATTTTTTTTGGCCACAAGAATGATTTCTAGTTTGAGAATGTCCAGCAGTGTTAGTCGGAATAACATTTTTTTTAAAGGATAAAAATATATAGATATATTCAAAAACTTACTGCTCCTTCGTAAAATTGATTTCAGTGATTGGAAAATATACAAGGTGATTTTAAATGTCCCTCACCTCAACATTTCTGTAATGTTTTAACATCAATCCCCGACCACTCCAAAAACTACTGGGTAGTAAAGATGCTACTTCACTTTGAGTTCGTCGTAATTTCTGGCCGTCATATTGGTTCCGCCATAATTATTGGTTACAATTGTTTTTCAACTGTAAAGGTGGAATTGTATCCCTTCATTTTAAATCATATTTTTCACTGAAAATAATGCTGCGAAGTCCGTTTTAAGAAATTCTTATTTCGTCACCAAGATATTTTAAATTTTGAGGTATTATTTTTGTCGTGGTGTAATTAAAAAATATGTCTATACAGTTCTTTGAAAATATGTTAGGCTATAAAATTATTTCATGTTCTAGGTTCTGTTTCACCCCAAGGCAGTAACAGATTCCAGCTTCCAAAACTTCGTGAAACTTGTTTTTACTTATTTGTGAAGGCAAATACCCGCAAAAATCAAAATCAAAATCTATTTAGTTATATCGAAGCGCAGTTATGTATAATAACATAAGATTACTATTCCTTATTTTTTAACCATGTCCACTTATTTTCATGAATTAAAAATATTTGGCTGCCATCCCCAAAAGAAGAAGAAGTGTTGGTATGTTTTTTTATCCACCATTTAAAATAAGCTAATTTATTTAAAAAAAACTCCACTCTAAAGAACACATAATCACTTAATCACTTCCGTGTCACGTCATATTCTAAATTAAAGCAGAGCAGTCTGCTAAATAATAAGGTGTGACTTCGCTTACGAAAAGACGAATAAAATTAGAATTAAAATTTAAAAAAAACATGTCGAATTTATACAAAACAAGAGAAAAAATAATAATAAATGAATACTGTTTGGTATTTATATTTACATCTTTTATATTTTTTTAACATGCAATGTTAAATAAATTTCAATATCATTAATTCTCACCTTCAAAATGTACTTATGATATCCTATAAGGTGAAGTATTAATGAATTTGAAAGCAATATATTTTTTACACATGCTTACGACAAAACATTTTATGTTTCATTACAACAATTTACATCTTAAAAATACATAAATGTAATAAAACCTCCAACATGTCTAAAATATACTTTTAATTTCAAGTAGCAACAGAAGTACAACAGCTTATTTGAAATAAATTGCTTAGCCTCTTTTACTCCAAGTGTGGTGAGCCTAGTGGCCTAGTCTAGTCAATTAACTGTGTAGCCTAGGCAAACGTTAAACGCTTGACCTGAATCCTGACTTTCTTGTTTACTGAGAAATAAATACGGAACAAAATATGCTTCAAAAATTGCTTTATTGAGGCAAATATATTCAAACTAACATGACATTACATATAATACTTTACAGTGAAGTTTAAAGTATGATGTTCACAGTGTTATTTTGACTTAAGAAATAGTGGTTTCATTTTAATAAAACCAATACATTTTTTATATTTATTAAATTAACTAGCATGTTAACTATTTTAATTTATTTATAGTTTTCTAAGTGAGTCAGCGTTGATCTCAGTGACACCTGAGTGAAAAAGCTTGATCAGCAACACCGAGACGAGTTATCCATTCAATAAATGTCAGCATTATCCGAACATAACCATAACCAAGATGAAGCATCATTGTGATCAGATACTGCTAATTATTCATTGGTTGGATAAGGCTTATCGGTTCTAGCACCTTAGTTTTTTTACACTGGTAACAAAGGGTGGTTCCTAAGGCAGTTGAGAATAAAATTCATACTAAGCCGATCAGCTGTTAACGCAGTTATCTATATTAATGAATAAAAACAGCTGTTAGCCGAAAAAAATATTTTAAAAATACATTATTTAAAATGCCATTATAGGGACGCTAAAATAGTTTTTAAATTTAAGTATTTCAGTAAACGTATTAATTAAATGAATGTCAATGAACTATAACAGAATTGAAAATCGAAAGCCTAACTGGAGTCAAAGCTGGTTGTGAATTCTGCCTGTTACACATTGCATAGTCAGCTTTCCTGGCTGGAGCTGAGATTCAGCAATCATTTATTTGTAAGCCTTTACCAGCCGCTGCTGCGGAGGAAGTCAATTCAGCAAACCAATGCCTTAATTGTTTCCTCCCATGATTTATCTAATGACGTTTACAAGATATTTGCCTTCAGATTTATTTTTCAGTTATTTATGTCAGTGTTAAATTATGTTTATCTACTTAACTTTGAGACGGATGTTTTTGTGAGAATGTATGAATAATGTTGATACTTTTGTGCTTTTTTCTTACTGTTTGCTAGTCAGAGCTATTTAAAGCTTGCCTTTAGAATGCTATTTTAAGAAAAATTGGCTTTGCTTCTTCCGTGCTTTTTTCCATACGTCATAAATACATTTTAAGTTTCTGAATTTTTGTATTTATTAAAACAAAATTTTTCAAATCACCGTTATCAGGGGTATTACCCATCATGAACAAAAATACACCTACTTCGCAATTAATCTACCTCTTAATATAAAAAGTAAACGGTTATCATTTTAATATGTTTTATTTTATATGTACTTAGTGTCTAGTAAGCATATTACCATAAACCTCGTTCCAGAAATTAATATACTAATCATATTTTTGCAAAAGTCATAACATAACTGTTGAATTTTTTTATGAGTCAGGATGTTAAATGGTACATGGGTTAAATGGAAATTCGGTTGAGAATTTCTTTTGGGCTTTTTCTAAAAACGGTGATAAGTTTTTAAAATATTTACAGCGACCGTTAAACAATTTTGCATATATATATATATATATATATATATATATATATATATATATAAAATTTTTATATGAACGTATCAAAGTTCTGCCTCTATAGCAAATGGGCTAAAATTATTAAACCTTTTGCGTAGATTGCAAACATTAACAGGACGGAATCGACGTCGTCTGCAGATTCGCGTACTGATGAGCTGGATGCCTGACTTGGTCTCTTTGTTTTATCTGATCTCTTAGCGTTACGTATCTTTATTTTTTTAGATGAATTTGAAAAAAATTCATAAAAGATAGTAGAAAGTGGAGTGTTTTATGATGTTAAATTGTTGACAAACAACAACAATAATTAACTGAAAACGTATAAGTTAAGATTTATTTTAAGAGATGTGTATTCAAAATTGCTAAGAAACATGTTGCTATCAAAGTAGTGTTATCCAAAAATCTGTTGCGTTAAGGTACACGTAGTGTATTGGGATGAATTGAGAAATTGTTGTGGAGGACCGGTCTTTGGTAAATAATGCAGTTGAATGATGTATAATGATGAAAATACAATACATTATTCATAAATATAAATATAATTGATAAAATTAAAGTGAATATGAAACAACAAAATTAATTATTTGTTCAATTAGTTTATCAATCAATAGTCACCAAGTTATAGTCACTCATTTTTTTGTGTTGAACATGAAATTATCACTGTCCAGTTCCTTTTTCCTTCTATTCTCACGCACTTGGTACTCATGGTTCAAATGGGTCTTTCATTCGTTTTGGTGTAAGACTTGAGCATTACTGAGAAATTATTTTAAAAGAAAAACATGTTTGAACAAATATAAATCATGTGGTTTTATTTTTTTATCAATTAAATATGAAAATACAGCCTCGGGGAATATTTCAATAAGTAAAAAACAGATGATGATAAAATAGATGGATGAATTAAAAATAAAAGGCAAAATGTTAAAAAGGGAAATGAGGGGGACATTTTTTCCGTTTATTGCAATAGATTTATTGCGTCCAGTTAAAATTTCCTATTTTCATACATTTTCCTATACTTGAATAGATACATTTTAAATGTTTGTTCTATAATTTAAATTTCGAATGATCGTGGCATATGTTTAAGGCAAATTATTGATCCCTTGTCCATCAATGAGCCCTTAGCCTTTCGAATACTTTGAAGTACATATCATATCATTGTGATTATTATAAAGCAACTAATTAAAAATACCCTAAAATTTAACATTCATGTGAAATTTAATTTTGTACTAAACTAGTACATTTCAAGGTCCTCGTTATAATCTAATTTCTTAGTTATTTCATTTTCACAGGATGGCCGACTGGAAGTGCCCTCAATTAACAAATGAACAAATATAGTAGAAAAGTACAACAATCTTTTGGGAACTTTTCATAAGAAATTCAATATAATACTAACAAGATTTATTGTACAGCGACTTAAAGCCATACTTTTTTGTTGGTGAGCCCAATTATAATATAATTAATGCAACTATGAAGCGCGAGAGGGAGGGAAATTACTCTTAACGTTCGCCAGCGCCAGGCATGACACTCAGTAAACAAAAAAACCAACGAGTACAAATCAAAAGATCCCGTTAAGTATATCATTGGCTGGAGATTTTTTTTGTCACGACTTCGTCTCCTTTTTGATGAATCATTTAGTCTGTTGTTGTTTAAATCTTGCCCTAAAAGTTTATTTATTGTCCGCTAGATAGAGACACTTAGACTTGGGAATTTTGGGATGTACTGGAAATCCTCATGGGCTTTTGTCTGCTTTCGAGTGTTTGGCCTGTTGCTGGCCAATGATTAGTATACATGTTTCCCTTTCTTTCGCGCTTCAAATACAAAATAGTTTTAGGAAACCCTGTGTAAGTAACATTACATTTTTTATAGCCAGGGAGATTGGTTACAAGTGAACCAAGGGGGCCTTTATGAATTATATTTAATTTGATTTTTTATTATTAATTTATTGATATAATAGCAAATGCAAAATTTCAGGTTTAATCAATCACGTTAGGGGTTTGTTATTATCACAAACACAAGTTTCTTACTAACTAAATAGCTAAATCTTCCTCCTTTTAACACGGGCTTTATTTCCGTCTCTATTTGCAAATTGTGCACCCTACACCATGGTTGTAGCTTTCAAACTTTTTACAAAAATTGTTAAGATTATACTTGCCTATCGCTTTAACACGTGTCAAAAAATCCCAATATGTTCCATAACATTGTATTACTTTTAATAATGCACCTAACCCAGAAGTCTCACACGTAATGCTATAGAATTAAAACAATTAATACCACCGTTTTTAATCCTGTTGAAAGGTGACATAACTGAGTTTAGTCAACAAGAGACAAATCTTGTTTAAGGGAAGTCAAGTTTGTGTAAGCGACGAGCTCCTCTGGGCTTAACTTGATTATGGCAATCACGACATAAACATCGCGTCACGACGGTGAAGACGTCTCACTTTCCACTCGAGTATCTTGAAAGAAGGATAACAACTTTCTGTAGAAATACAAACATCAACAAATATTATGAAATGTTTACAAGTTTACTTCCGTAATGGATAAGAATGCTACGTTAATCCAACGTGGGATTATAAAACTCGGCCCTCCCTAAAGTATTGTGCTACGCAATTTTATCTACCTCTGAATTTCAATTTCGTTCCGTCCTTTTTCAAGTTGAGGGATGCGCTTACTATATTATTAACTCCAAAAACGCTGATCATACCTCGAGGAATCAAAACCTAAACACCTAGTATTATTTTATCCATACAATTTATATATAACATAGCACAATGTTTGAAAGATATATGTTTCAATAGCTCATACTTCCTATAACTTTATATTCTTTTTATAACAACTTACTATGACAAATCCTTTGAATTGCATTATCAATATTGTGGATTCAGCTAAATGCCTATTTAACTATGTATCTGGCTTACTTTCAACTCAAACATAATAATAGTGTTGATTGATTACAAAGAATCACTTCATATATAGTAAACAAAACATAATTTTTATGATTGGCAAAATAATTCATCTTTGTATTTTGTACTGTAGCGAGTACTTTAGTTCTAACACAATTTCTAAACGTTACCTTGGTTGACAAGTACAGTCAATTTTAAACTGAGTAGGGTTTAATTTTTAGGCAGCTTCAAATTTAAATGTCAGAAAATTATGAAAAGCCTCTCATAGTATAGAAAGCACATATCAAATTGTAAATTTATATCTTATAATTTGTACACAATTTTATACATTTATGTTTATATTTTATGAAGGAAACGTAGAAATGAAAATGAAAAAGGAATAAAAATGTGGTAAACTATAGTTTGAAATATTATTCAATCCCGAAGGTAAGAATTTAAATAATGAGAAAGGCTTTAATAAAACCTCGCGGTGGGGGCCAGACACGATCACTTTAACCACTGAGATTTGATTATAGGCAGACTTTTCAAAGATATGTTCGTGAAATATTTTGGTTTCAAATTTATTATATTATTTACTAAGAAACACATTATTAGCTGATAGTATTGTTATAAACAATAAAGGACAAGGAATCTATATCTATTCACGAATGTTGAAAACTTAATATTTAAGAATCATATATCCTATTACTAAAAAGATTGGACGAATGCATGATTTTTTCGGTTAAAAGGTATCCATCAGAAACTTCATGAAAAACGTATATTTAGTATTTGGGAGAATAGGCTATTTAAAGTGATCTGCATAAAATTAGGGACTGATTTCTATGTACATTATATAGTATAAAAGTGTATAAGTGTAAATTTATAAAAACGTATAATTGATCCCATTATTTGTGTGTGTATTATTTCTTTTTCATTAATATCTTCATAGGAGTTCATTTATCTTTTATAAAATCGTATACTATTTTCCATCCTCAAGAAAAAATACATATTACAACAGAAGGGACAAGTATAAACATAGGGTATAAATTTTAGGGACTTAGAAAGTTCAAAAATTCGAAAGGTTTACTATACGTAAAAGAAGCAAAGAAAACGGTTTTATTTTGCGACTTGTTTTTTCAGAGTATTTGAACGATTCTATGGATTTGCGGGAGATAAAAGTATACGAGAATGCTTTTAACTGAAACTAGGGTTATTCATCGATGTAAATAAGTACACTGGATTGGTAACTTAGGCCCCGCAACGCGAGCCGCCGGCAGTGGTTGCGTTTAAGATTTTGCAGGGGCGATGGGGGAACGAATCTTTTGCCGGCCAACTTGTACTGACCGTCTAGTAAAATATTAATTGTAATTACTTAATAGTTATAGCAATACATCTATTATAGCATGCTTTACTTGTAAAACTGTTCCCAAATCCGTGCGGTTTCAATACGTTTAACAAAACAGTTTCGCGCTTTTTTCCCCAACGCCCCTTCAATTCAGCCCGGCTGCAACCCCAACGCACAACTGTGTTGGCTCGAAAATCACTACACGAGCCTTACAGGGAGCGAGCTATCCAGTCGTATTTATTTAAATCGATGGGGTTACCTACTCCTAATAATAATAATAATAATAATAAAACTACCTACTCAAACAGATCCTTTATGAATCAGTGGTCAGTAAAATAACAACTTTGAAAGTACTCTAACCAATGCTTTGCCACGTAACGTCTGGTGGACAGTGAACTAACCACTTATTGTTCAGTTGTGCTTGATAGAGAATGATTATCTAGTTTGCATTGTTCCACATATCTTTTTTAGAGAACACGGGTCTAGGGATTTTTTTTCCTGGTAATAGAAAATTATGAATGTGTTCAGTTAACTGACCTCCACTCTAAAATATCGTGGTATTTTTATTTGGATTTTATTATTATCTTTGACAATTTCTACTACAGGAAGCGAAATTTTAATTACCCGTTGAACACCGTATGACGTTAGTGCATGGACACACAAAAATAAAGCCTGCTAACAAACCGGCTACAATAAATGACTGAAACAATGAAGTAATTGTGATTAACTTTGTGTTCAAAAAGATCTAAACCATTTCTTACAGTTGTTTAAGCCATCTAGGCTTCTATATTTTATTACGTATAACGATTTTTTTTTATTTTTTACGAAATGAATTCACAATACATTATAGAACTCTAATGAGATATATTTATCGCCGTGTATTTGAGATTAAATTGTTTTAGGAACAAGGAATGCAGCCTTCACGAAACGCAGAATCGGAATTGCTTAGCTTAAGGATAGTATATGCTTTATTCTGCACACGTTTTCGATTGGTATTGATATTCATAGTCGGATGTCAATTATTTAGATCATGGTAGTTAGATATTATAAGAATTAATTAAATTAGTAAATCAGTTTTAGCTGTATACTTATATTCGTTATAAATGCATTGTTCTATTTTACTAGCTGAAATATAGATTTCTTTGTTACGTATCATTGCTAAATATATATTGTACTAAAAACTAAATTAGTTTTATGATTGTCATTTGATAGAATTAATTTAGTTTTTAGTACAATATATATTTAGCAATGATAAGCGGTTGTGTAAAACATCAACGTATACTTCTTCAAAGTATTTATAGTCTAGGAGTTTTAGGAAAATATACCTAACAAATACTGACTAAGTTGAGATTTCTCACACTTATGTCAAGTAAACCCCTCTAATTCAAATGTCACAAGTTCCCGGAAATCTCTGCTATACTCCAGCTGCCTTCTCAAAAAAACCCTGCGAACTTCAAAACATCACGACAAAACAAAACATCTGGCTGGTGGTGTTAGTTAGTCCTATGCTTTCTATGATTTTTTCACCAACACGAAAAACAATAAAATTCCTTGTACAGATTGATACTTATTTTATTGGAAATTTTATCTTTTTGAAAAACTATATTTACATGACATTTTTTGAATCGTTTATGGCTTTCTTGTTGATTAAAAAAACTGTATAGAGGAACACGAACTGGAAATCTTTTTCCAGATAGGCGGCTGGGGCTCAGCATGAACTTTCAGGGACTTTTGACATTTTAATTAGGGAGGTTTACTTAACATCTGTGCGAAGTTTCGACTTGGTCAGGATTTGTGTGGTAAATTAATTTTTTTTGCTTAAAATTCCTGGACTTATTATTCCTGGTGAATGAACAAACAGTTGTTACTCTTTATTTTTATATTTTTTTCACGAACCTCACTAATTTTCCGGATAGTAAAGTGGCAGGGCCGAATTAGAGAACATGCCAATTTACTGCAAAGACTGTAATAGTCTTTTCCAAAGCGAGACAGCATTTCTTCCCGCCAACACCCCTGATTGGTAAGTATATGCCGTCAGATTTACTGGCTGTGAGTCTGTTTCACTTGCTACTTCTGCAATTCACCCGCGGCCGGTATACTTGCGATCGAAACATATGTTGTAATCGGCTCTCAGAAAACTGCGCGCTAATGCAGGGTCAGATTTACGTAGTGTCACCGACGTATTAGAGACGTTGTACTGTATAACGTTTCAAACCACTTTTATCATTTGAAGCTGGTTTCTGCAGTGGCATTAAAATTACATTCCTTAACCATGGAACTTAATAAGATTTTTTCTTATAAAATTATTTTCTGTACTCTATGCTTCCAATCTAAATCCAGGCCTGCTCAAATACAAAGTAGGAGAATAGCAATCACTGGTTCCTCCAAACTACTTCTGCTAAACCAACAGAGAGTTGAATACAAACTTTGTGTTTACTTTGGTTTCGAGACACTGTTGTGAGTGATGCTCTCTTTAGTCCCTAACTTTGCCCGTTTTGTACAGATAATTGGAATTACAGTACAATAAAAGTATGTAGCTTATAATGCCTGGTAAAGGGCAAAATGCATGATAAACACATTATTTTTGTATATTAAATTTTAAATTTAATTTCAAACCTATTTTGGTGAAGTAAGTCAAGCATCTCACTTTTGAGTGATAGGAAGGCAAGTTCGTAAAAGGGTGAGATTTAGGTTAAGTAATACTTGAAATTTAAATTTGGCTTATTTACGTTTCGGAAAATATAAAATCGGAGCGGTTGAGTGATTTTTATATCCAGTCAGTTCTTATAAAATGGAGGAAGGTGAGCAAAAAATTACAAATATTGCACGAAATACTAGATAATTGCAGCAATCGGATTAATTAATCGGATTAATTATTAATTATTATATCGGATAATTATATTCATTATAACATAGTTCTTTAAGTTTTTTTTAATTGTTTACGTCACTATTTTAAGTTTATATTTAATAATATCTAAAAATTTGATAAACGATGCAAAAGCCTAAGCTGAACTAAACTAAGAAATCAACACCAAATCATTTTTCGTCACGTTTGAGCCCTAGCGAACCCTCTGTGAGGAAATCCTCAGGGTCTAACTAAATTATTATTTTATTGACGCTACGTAAACATTACTTTGGGAATTTATTGCGTTGTTTTACATTTTCGTATTACGGAAAATCTAATAAAATATCCATTTATACATATTAAAAACATACATATTAAAATACATATTATAATACATATTAAAATACATATTAAAATACATATATTTATACATATTAAAATATCCATTTATACATATTTTATCCATTTATACATATTCGTAGTTTTCGTAGCTTTCTTTATTTTGAAAACGGGATAAAAATAACTTGCCCGGGTAAATAAATTGACCCAGTGTTTACATACTCGAGGAGGCAATACTACACATTTTACATTCTTCCTCTTCAGTGGTCTTATATAATAAATGAAATATCTTAGTTATTACACTAAAAGTATTAGTCAATGTAATTTGAATTAATTGTATGAAAGGTATTGTATTTTTTCATACATATAACAGCTTCGTTTTCTATTTATTAATTAATTTATTTTATTCCATTTATTTTTTAATTATTTTGGTTATGAAGATATATTTTTTATTAAAGAAGCGTTTGATCGCTTTACAATTGTCACTCGTGGTTACATATCAACATATGATTGTAATTCTTAGTCTATTTTACTTTGCCGAGGCAGCCATTGTCTACTGAATTATGTATGAGGTTTACATCGAAATCCATCTCATCAATGACGACAACTGCTTTCACACAAACCTGTTTTTATATTTAAGCAGGATACTATGGAATTGATTATTTCGACGTGTCATGTGATTTTTGGTTTGCATAAATTAATTAAGTTTGATTTATGAAACGTTACATTATACTATGGTAAATATAGTTAGAATACACCTGATTTATTATGTGACAATTGACAATTGTTAAACATTTTTATTGCGTTTGTCGTTATCAATTATTAAAATCAAACAGATTAATTGATTTTATACGCTTCAATTAATTAATTATTAACTATTAATTTAATACGTTTGGTTATTACTAGTAAACTCAGCGAGTGGGAGGGAGTTCCCTGAAATGGGTTTTAATAAAACCTTGCAGCGGGAATCAAATAATAATCCGTTTAACCTCTGAGATTCAATTATACGTAGACATTCCGGGGACATTTTTATGTACAGGCAGGATTTCAACTTAAATTTTCATTATTTAACCAAAAAGCATATCACTAAGTTTCGTTTTATGATAAGTAAAATTGTTATTCTCTATATATCACAAAACATTTAGGAAATTAAAATTCTGCTCTCACTTAAATCAATTGTACGTTTTTATCAATTTTTATATGTTGGAAAAAATAATACGTGTAATTTAACTAGTACTATTACTATAATTATTACTAAAAACTGTTTTAAGAGGGGTTTTTTAACTGTTTTAATTATACAAGGTTGATACCATTAAATCAACAGAAAACTATCTTACGCATACCAGTACTTTACTGAAGAGGAAAATCAAATTAAAGATCATTAAAATTTTGCGATAGTTTCCCTTTATTTAGATAGTTAAGTATTTAAACAATTTTCCAAATTTACAGTGGATGTAATTAAACAAAAATTAAATTCCAAGGGAACGTAGAAGTTGCTGATAGTTTTCGTAGAATTTCTACTTCTGAAAGTACGTAGAACTTTACGAGAGTGATTTTCCTCAGGAATTTGGGAAAATATTTTACAAAACTCAATCTAGCTTAACATTTGGTAACAATCTGGGGTTAACTTGTTTATATTTTAAGCTAACAGCCCTTAAATAATAATTACTACAAAGTTTTTTACATGCTATTTTACGATTGCTTCTCAACTAAAATGACATTTTAAGGATCTTTTGTGTTTTTTGTTAACACAACCATATTTATACGTACTACCGACGATTTCCTAATGCTTTTCAAATGGAGAATGACTATAACTTTTACTGCACTTACATCCATAACCACTAGGAGTAGGAAAATATGTCGAGGAGTAAATCGTTCTTAAAATTAGGCGTAGAAACCGAAAACACCATAAAGGACAAGATTGTAAATAAGGAAAACCAATTAGTCTGCAATATTAGAAAATAATGAGAAATTTCAAATATAGAAATTCATACCCGGAAGCAACATAAAAACATAAAAAGGGTCCCCATAAAAAGTTTATTGTCAGACATAAAGTAAAAAAGTTTGCAATTAGAAAATTTTAGGTTGGACACCCGGTATATTAAATCACCTACAAAACGCTGGTTCTTTCTTTCTTTCTGGCCAAAAAACCTGGAGGTGGGTAGAAGCCCAATAGTTAGTAAATATGACAAAACGCTGGTTTTTACCGTCAGGAAAATTAAACCCAAACATATTCATTCAGGTTTTAATATTTAAACGAATGTCCTAAATAAGTAAAGTTCTTGGAAGTAATTAAACTAATAGCCTTTAACTTCATTTAATTTTCAGGGGTAAGTTTGTATGTAATTAAACCGGAGAGCCAAACTGATTAGTTTCTGGTTCCCGCTATAGGCGTTAATTAACGGTAATTTCATTATTCAACATTCTCCTTTGCGTTGAAAGTATTCATGGCTTTATTCCAACATTTATGAGAATGTTATTCTGACAATTGCTGGAATGTAGTAGTAACGTTATTTCAAGTGGTCATAATTAAGTTAATTTCTTACGATAATTTGTATCTCTCAAATGATATTTCAAAGATAAATGTATGTTAAAATAGTGATTCGTATTGGAAGGTGCTATGGAAAGCGAAATTTTAAAGGATTGTGGTAGTAAAAAAATTCATTTTATATTAGAATGCCTACTATGCATTCATATAAAAAAGTGCATGGATGTGCAGTTGTTTTTCGAAATAAATTGTGTGGCCATTCAGTGTTTTTAATTTATTATCTTACCAAGTAGTAAGTCTAAACCTCTTACAAAATGTGTATTTCAGTTTCAGACTGCCAAAGTTTTTAACTTTAAATAAATACTAACTCATTAATTCTCTAATTTAAAAATAGTTTTTAATTTGTTTTTCATCAGTTGATAAAAGACACTGTGGTACTTTCATTAACAGGATTGATGTTATTATAAATAAATAAAAGAAGTTATTTCAATTATTCATATTATCAAATAATAAGCGCGTATAGTTATTGTTTTTCTTTTTCGTTTTACGCACTATTTTTCGATATAGTAAATATATTATTTTTAATTTAAACTTTGTAAATACTGCCGTCACTCCCCTCAATCTCTTTCTGGAAGACAAACACAAAGTCGGGTATAATTATAGTATTTGTAGTATGTAGTAAAACCAATGTTCTGTTTGACACATATTTTGATCAGTGAGCACTTACAGCTCTTAACTTTATCAAGCAGCTGTAATAAATTATGTTTCGACTGTACGAAAGTTACAAATATAACGATGAAACTACAAATTATTATTTTAACTTTTATTTTTAAACCAAAAACATTTGTTTTGCGATTTTTCAGATTGACAATAGCAGACTATTTTTTAGTTCAAATTTGTAAACTTCTAGAGTATCGAAACAAGCGGAAAGGCAAACGGTATTATTTAACTAGGCGATCAGTAAAAGAACAAAGTACTTTCCATTAAAAGGGTTTGAAATATACCTTTTACAAATTTTAAGTTCAGTGAAATGCAATATGGATCATCTTGTGCTCTTAGAAAATGTATTAAAACACGATTATTACTTTAAACTGAGGCTTAAAACCCTGTTACTGGGGTTTTATATCTCGTGATAAAATAAACTTCGTACCGTTAGATTATAAAGAGAGTAAAATAAAAACGGATCGCAGAAACTACGCCTGTAACAGCTGCAAATAGTTAGTGCCTTAAGCTCGTGATAAAGATATTATTTAAGACAAAATAATTCTGTAAAATAAATTAAATAAAACTGGAGCAGATAAATGAATGATATATGTTGTCATTCACTGATCCGTGGTACTTACCTATTAAAGATGTATAGAGAGCAAAAATTGAGAAAAAGATACATACATTTTTATAGGAATAAATTCTAAAGTAGGGAAGTGTTATCAGTCTCTGTCAAAAGAAACCTGAGAGTGCAAATTTTTTAACGCCATTGTGAGGCGTTAATAACAGAGCGGGGTTTGACCGTTTAATTTGGTAATACTGCAAATTTTACTTCAAGGGAAATAATTGGAGTATATTGTTTTTCACGCAGTTTGATTTTTCTTAGTTCTATATTACAAGAGTCGGTTTCACGAACTTACAGTGTTTATTATTAAGCACAATCATGAAATATGAAGGAGATCACTCTTAAAACTGTTACACTCAAGTGATTCGTCGTTAAGTGATTGGTAGTCAAGTCGGGTATAAGTTACAGGTCTTCAGGAACCTAATGGCAACCGTTACGTAAATGCTACGTTCATGATTGACTATTTGAACAAAGAGTTGTGCTAAATTAACATTTATACTAAACATAATTTAATATAACATTTAATGTTATAACGCCATTTAATGTTGTAATTAACATTTATTTTAATAGCTGACAATGAATGTTATTTCGAAACTGTATTTAAATTAATGTAATAATAGTAGTAATAGATCGTATTAATGTACTATCCATGTACTATTTCGATTCAGACTTTTGTTTTTGGCTCAAAGCACTGAGGAGGGTACCACGCGGCGGGCCAAGTGTAAACTTATCGCTGGGGGGTAAAATGATCAAACGGATTTCCAAGAGTTTGGAAGAACGCTTGGTTTACTTGCATGAGACAAGTGCAAGTTTGTTGAAGGCGAAATGACTAAGGCGAAAACTAATGTTCGAGTATAGTTAATACCCGGGTAATACTGGGAAATAAATATAATTTCAAAGTAAGTTTTTGGTTCTGCAAAATTATCTATCATGTAATGTAAGTAAGAAAAATTTGGGTACACTAAATAAAACATTTCAATATTACTTGATATTTACCAAATAAATGTCCCACACAAGAACTTTCATTTGATTGATCGTTTTATATCTTTCTCATTAGCGCTTCCATGCTATAATCTCTAACATCAAAGTGTTTACGTCGGTTTAAGTTATTATATAACATCCGACCACTTTAACACTAAGCATTGCAATTAGTAATCACTTGATGAGTTTACTCAAGTTACGTCAATCAAGCTCTGAATCAAGTTACGTCAAGCTTCTGGCTAATTAATGTCACATATGTTAATCATGCGTTTGATACACATGCTATCTCATTTAATTTCGCATGTTTCAGTACCGAAACTTCATAGGTAATATGTACATCCAAAGGAGCAGTAGGTTATATTTAGTAGACAACCTGATTGAGCAATGCCAGGAGGGACAATATTAAATGTTAGCCATTACGAATCTGGTGTAAGTCCAATCAACATACGAAAATATGAATTCCTCCACCTGCTATGTTTAAACGCTTTTTACTCTTTTTAATGCGTGAGTAAAATAGTAATTTCTCTCTCAGTGGGAGCAAAGTGATTGTCTCCTGGCGGGAGACATAGTACACTTAAAAGAATAACTACAAAAAAATATTAAAAAATCAGAACGCCTTTAAATTTCCACGTACACATGCATATCTGTTGTTGTTCAACAAATGTAACTGCTATTGACTGATTTAATGACAGGAATAATTAAATATGAATGTCATCAACGACAGTCAGCTGTGAGAACGTCAAGAGCTAAGCATAAGAACGTTGCAACAATCAGCTGATCGCTGCTGGTGCATGAATGTTTGCAGCGACTTAGATGCAGGCGCTAATTGCAGATATATTCAGAATAGATATTGTTTATTAATTACTAAGTTCATGAAGTAGATATTTAAAGAGTGGGTATTTATTATTACAGATGGGGAAAAATATTGTGTGTATATCGAGAGCAAAGCACATTGTCTCCCTCGTGCAACTTGTCGCCCTCGCAAGCTCCAGCGCCAACATTTCCACTCGTGAGACAATGTTGTACTATTTTTATACTGTAGATATTATTGCCGCGGATGTAAATCGACGATACATTACCCATTATAAATAAAGTGGTTGTTTAGGAACAGTTATGTTATAATCACTTCTGAACTCTAAGGCTTAACCTAAAGGCAAACACTTTATGGGAACATTAATATTGGTTCGGCTTAATAACTAATAAAGTCCTAAGCCTATGGAAATTTCAACTTTCGGTCAAATCCTCTTATTAAAAAGCATCTTAATTTTTCCACTTGTAAAATTATATTTATGCTATTACTACAATTAATCAGCCATACTTTCGTATGTTCATTGATTGTTTTATTTTATATAGATATATATATATATATATATATATATATATATATATATATATATATACATATATAACATATGAAAATAAAATTTAATTTTTAAGGGTTTGTTATAAAATGCAGTGGGGTGAACCGGAGGTAAATATCACACCCCAAAACCAAAATGGCGGCCATTTCAAAATTTAAGATGAACAAATTAGCTTAAGTGTGGGATACCCCATTTCATCTTGTAAACGGGAAGCTGGAAAACCAAATTCGTTCTTCTATTACTTATAATAAAAACCGATGAAACATTCTTTTTCTTATTGGAAATCAGCCTATTTTCTTTTCAAGTCACAACTTTGCCTCCGCCCGCAAAATGGAGTATTTTGGGAGCAGCCTCAAATTGTGAAATGACCCCCCTGATGAATGACCCCTGATTTTGAAGTGTTTGTCAAAAGAAAAAAACTGCGGAATCCTATTATGTTATTACATCTGTAACCTAAATGGCGGGAGTATAAACATTTGGATGGACATTTAGAGCATACATTTATCAAAATTTAAATTCGGCCATCCTGGTTACCTATGACATGTCCACCTTGGGTTTTTGTCGTTTTATTTCTCTTGATTAATCCTTCAAAATGAGGGGTCAGTCGATAGGGGCTTACATTTGAAGATCTGGGGGCTGCCCAAAAATACCCCATTTGAAGACCGGAGGCAAAGTTGTGACTTAAAGAAAAAATCAAAATTTTCTATCTTAAAATGTAATTGCGAGTGTGAGTTTCCAGCTTTAAACCGGTTACAAAGTAAAATGGGGTATCCACACTTAAGCTAGTTTTTCCATCTCTAATTTTGAAATGGCCGCCATTGGTGTTAAGGGTGTGATATTAACCTCCGGGTTACACCACTGTTTGTTTTAACAAACTCTTTAAAATGAGGGGTCTCTTGGTCTCTTGACGGTGGAGGACGTTTAAATATTTGGAACTGCCCCCAAAATGCCAAAATGCCCAAATAAAATTCATGAAAAAGTGCATTGTTTCAAGTTGTTATTGTATGCCGAATTTGGATTTACTACTATAACGCGTTAAAAAAATAGGTGGGGGTGTCCATACTTTCACCTAAACATGTATACTGCAGACATATTATCAAATCAAATCAAATCAAAAATCCTTTATTGAATCACAGTGAACTGTCCAATAGTGTCATTTTTTCTAACTAAAATAACAATAATCTCTTGTTATAAATTATAAGATTTCTTAGCTACTGCTCATAAAAATCCCTTACACTGTAAATAGCCTGCTCACTCAACAAACGTTTTACCTTTCGGCCAAATCGTCCCGCGTCTTGCTCAGCCCTGATATTCTCTGGGAGTGCATTAAAAAGCTTGATGCCGTTAAAATGCACGTGTTTCTCAAAGAACACCATTTTGTGTTGAGGAATCCTGATAAAGTTACTATTTCTAAGATTGTACTGTGTTTGGTGTAAAGGTGGTGTTAAAAGATTTTTATTTTGGTGGAAAAAAATCAAGCAACTGTAGATGTAAATTGATGGAAAAGTTAAAATTCTGTTTTCTTTGAAAATAGGCTTACAAGATGATCGGTGCGGTATTTTAAAGACGGCTCTCAAAGCCTTCTTCTGAAGTCTGAATACGAACTTGGTACGGACACTCTCGCATCCCCAGATAGCACCTACATATGAAAGGTATGGATAGATGAGTCCATAATAGGCGGCCAGAGTCACTTGGGTGTCAGCAATTTTAGAAAGGCTTCTAATGGCAAAAATTCCACAACTTAGCTTTTTACGGACGTGATCTTTGTGATCATGAAATTTGAGTTGGCTGTCTAAAATCAGGCCCAGGAATTTTGAGCTGTCACAGGAATAAAGCACCTCGTCACTTAGCCATACAGTCAGTGGGGAAACATAATCGGAATTGTTTATCTGGAATTGAACAATGTTCGATTTTTCAGTGTTTAAAATGAGGTTGTTGTTCTGAAACCATTGCAAAACTTTGTTGGAACTTTCAAATGCCAATTATTATTACTTATTTTTACCGCATGATGATATATTGAAAACCCTATTACTCGGAAGTGCCTGATACTAGTCTGTTGAGTACATGTTTTTTATAAGTCAGTATTTTTTCAACTTAAGTAAAATGTTTCATCAGTTAAAGTTATTTAAATTATTAGGTGCTTTATTGAAGTTTTTCGCTTTGGTGAAAAAAATTAGGGAAGTTTTGATACTTCTAGGATTTTATAAGGCAGATTTTATTTTTCAATCATACTGACACAAAAATATATGTTTTCTGTTCCTTTCTGTTCGCTCGAAAGCTATCCTTTGCCGATACCAGTCCTTAAAACCCGATTGTAGGAAATACAGGCCTACGATTACAAGAAACGGAAGTAAACACTCAACTGATGTGCAGCAAACCTAGGTTTACTGTATGTTTATAGGTTATTTTTTTTAGCATTTAGTGGCAGCTCTTGTAGCAGCAGCAAAAGTTTGTTTATTATGGGTTAGGTTTGAAGAATTGAGAAACGTTGTGGCTTATGCACGGAATACATTATGCTCATATTTTTTTTCTGAGAAGTGTGGTGAAAGGTATCGGACGTCACATGGCTGTAAAACTTTACAGTACTTAATTGATAGTCCTGCTCGCGCGGGAACTGTAATTCGCGTCCGGTAAAACAGTAGTTTCCGACATAGTAACGTAATATACTCTAAAGGTTGATTGTCATCTACTTCTATTTTAACTCAATCGGTAGGTATTTTTACAAAGTAGCATTTCCATATTTTTTGCGCATCACAAACATTTTTGACAACCATAGCATACTTAACTTTTTGTTTTACATATTTTAAAAATAGATTATACAGAATATATTTACTTAAATAATATTTAATCCCAGGTTCCAATCGTACGAATTGCAAGAATTAATTCTGACTGTATTCGATTTTTATGAGGTCGTAAATGAGGATTGGCATGGCAAGCCAATTTTGGAATGGGAGCCAATTCTATTTATATTGATACCCACTATATAAGCGTAGCCTAGTTACGTTAATCGAACCCAATGTTTTGGCTTATCTGACTGAGCTTCTATATGATCAAATAATTTTTTAAGTTAACTTTAATACCAGTTCAAGATGCTATGATATGAGATTCTCCCATTACCTTTAACTTCTGGGATATACTGAAATTTAACATTGATTCCAAGATACTTTTCAAACTTGATAAATATTGTATATTACTAAAACGAATTTGTATTTAATGAAAAAATGAAAATAAAGTATCGTTATTCCATGTAATCTATCAGTAATGTTTATCTGAAAGTTTACCTAAAACAGGGATTGTTTCAATCCAGGTTGATAAGTTAATTAATTGATAACAGCAGGTGGGAAAGTTGGCAGTTCCTGGATATTACAAACAATTTGAACATCTTCGTTGTTATTATTATTATGATAATTATTACATTTATCAATATGTTTAATTGGATACGTTAAACTAATCTATTTTAGATGCGGTATTCATTTTAATCGCGATTTATTTGTTAGAAATACAAACAGATTTTTTTAGTCGTATGTAATGCAAACGAAATACAAATTAGCAATTTCGCTAAGTACTAAACTAAATATGTCCTTTTAAAAGCCACAATCATACTTGTAAGCTAATTTATGTGTGATATTAGGGCTTTTTGTTCTTTATCGTAGCAATCATCTTTTGTTATTGCCTTTTGATATTCCTAATCATTGTTTTTCTTGTTTTCATTTTCGTTATTTCTTATCGTTATAGTTCAGCCTGCAGTTCTTGAGATTATTGCTAGACTATTGTTTATCTTTACTGTATTGTTATTAAGATATACTGCGACTGTGTAAACTAGCTCAATTATTGGTCATCTTGTAACAAACTATTTTTGTGACATTGTGTTATTGCCGTAAATAAATAAAAAATAAAGTCGACAATAAAAATTACAAACAAAAATTAGTTTCCCTTCTCAATTTATGAAATCGAATAATTTATTTAAAAACTAAATAATTAACACGTTTATTATGACAATAATTATGATATTCATAATAGAGGAGAAATTATTATATTTATTTTGTCTTAAGCTTCGAAACGCTACTATTAAAACCATTTAAACGGGGAAATTTTTGATTGTATTATACTTCATGAACACACCTTTTTGTTTGAGAGGTAACATCGAAATCAACGGTTAAAACAGCTATAAAGCGTGATCAAATAACCAATTTTTAGACATCGAATAAATGAATCAATTATGGATTATAATATGGAAGATTGAAAACATTTATCTCAGCTGTCCATTGCAAAAAATTCATTAAAACTTTCTATTTAGTCAGAATCACCTGATGTACAAAGTATTCAAAGTACTGCGGCTTTGGAAATCTCAAGGTGAGAGAAAATTCGTGACACAGTTTCTTGTTTAGACGATCAATAGGCTGAAACCAAGCTCACTGAAATTTGTCAGTAAGTTAATTTAACAAATTTAAACATTATAATGTATGGTTAAAATTGCATCAATTATTATTTCACTCAGGCCTAGATTTTCAAAATTGTGTCATTGATCTACAACCATAAGCTCTTTGCTAAATCGATACAAATAATTGCTGTTTTATAGGTTTATTGTGATATACTGCGCAGAAAGCATTTCACTTAATATCCTTTTTCTTTCGTTAACGAACCTTTCCTTACGAACTGTGGATGTCAGTCTACCTCAAAGGCCTTGTTTAACTCATAACTATTGAGTCAGTACTGTGAGTGTTCTTAGCATAAACAAATAGTTCGTAAAGACTTTGAAATATTCGACTTTTTAAACTGAAAACGAATTGGATAGGAATGAGTAAGCTGTCAAAATATTTGTTGCAATAGTTCAATCAATAAATCCCTTTTGAGAGACACTACGAGTTTACTTTGTAAATTACTTCGTGCATTTCAAAATAACAAATAAAATCAAACATAAATCCTCTCTATAAAAGTTGTTCTTCTTTTGTTGGTTTTCAGTGATTGTATTCTACATTTAGGTTTTCTAATCTTTTTTTGGACTGTGGTGATTTTTTCTAAAGAAACGTTTAGGATTTTGTGCTGTTTAGGAGCCTGTTATATTCTTGTTTTTTTTCGACATGAGCTACTCAATTTTATAAAAAAAATTAGAATCATCAATCATGTGGCAGAAGGGTAAAAAAGTCATATGAAGATTTTAGATTACTAACAAATTTGATTTCCTTAAGGCCCTCAGTTTTGGGCACTTAAAAATGTGCCCTTATAAACAAAAACAATGTATAAGAACCACCAATACAACAGGTTTTTTATTTACTTCATGTATACCTGCAAATGGAAGAATTCAACATTTGCTTTCAGTTGGACAAGGACAAAGGCTAGGAGATCCAGAATGAGGGGATTTGTTATGGAAAACAAAGGAGGACTGATTGGCTGAAATATATACGATGTAAAATGATTGTAAAATACTGTGATATAATATTATTCAGTATTCAGTTCAGTATTTCTACTATAAACTTGCAGCAGTAGTAAACAAAATGACAGTATTAATAAAATTTCCCTTAACCTTTCATTACATTTAAGTTTTATCACACTAGGCAGCCTATTGGCGCTGCAAAAGCACCTGCCTTGTTTTAGTTCATTGAATTAAGTGGGAGCGGCTGTTCGGCTGCTTAACGTACAATAGCCTCCACTTCATCAACGCCAAAACACTAGGGCCTAGGGTAATAGGGGCCTTATTTGACTATATTACGGTGTTTATTACGGTGTTATTTGGACACTATATTTCATTTCTTATATCAAAATACAAATTTGTAGAATTTGTTTTGCTCTGTTGTTGATTACTGATGCTTAATAAATACATTAAAGCCCCTCTACTGCTGAGCAAAACTTCAAAAACAGCAGTTTTTGTGCCGTTACACAGCACCTATATATAGATTTTTATTTTTTATTAAGGGTCCTAACTAACGGCATGAATATTTTTTTTACATTTTGGCTGAGTAGAAAACTCTCCTCTTGAGACTATTCAAGTTAAGCTTTTAAAGTATTTAAATTATAGCAGTTTACATATCACACGCTACAGATAATTGTATCAAAAGATACCTTAGGTTTTTTTATATTTTAAATAGAAATAAAAATCATTCTTAAATAAACCTTAAAAGTCATTATCTACCTATTTGACGATATCATGAAACCCACTTGATCCTGAAAACCGACCGTCTCAAACTCTAATCCAATTAAAACATTTTGTTACGTAAAAAATATTTTATTGAAGAATGTAAAATAATTTTTTTATTTGAAAATTTAGGATGTCTTAACTTTTACTAGCACTACCAGCATTATTTATCAACTTACCTTAGCGCATATTGGACTAATTTGAATTTGTGAATGTAGTAATTTACCTTCAATCACCATGGCATCGTCAATTAATTATAATGGCAGGTTACATTCTAAACTCGAGTTTGATTAGCTAATTATAGACCAGTCTAGCCAATGGCAGCAGTTCATCTCACTTGACAAATCTATCAAAGGCCATCAAGCCAGTCCGATTAGAATCCATCCCGCTCAACCTCTGCAACATGTTAGCATATTTGATGCGTAAAAACGCTAACACCTCATTTTATTTCGTTTTAAAATCGTCATAAATGCCCCAGTCATTTTGGTTAAACCAAAATTTAGTTTTACGTGTTATTCTAGAAATCTATTTTTTTAGCCTTGTAGGGTTAAATAGATTTTAATCATAGTTTAAGTGGATGTAAATAAAAGTTCTCTTACAACTACTAAAATATATTTACACTTGTACTGTATTTTCATAACAAAGCGTAAAGATGCGCAAATGTGGAAAATGGCAATCGATTTCGACTGGTCACACCAATCATCATCAGGTCCAATGAGAGACTGGCATATCTATCATGGCGTCCAACCTTACTGGCTGCCGGAAGTTCCGACGGAAACAGGTTCTTGAACCTTCCACTAGAGCCAAAGTTTACTTTTTCAGTAAAAAATTTGATTTTTTCATTTTGTTGACCCTTGTGGTACGTTCAGGAACCTGTTTCCGAAGCAACTTCCGGCAGGTAATAGGATTAAGGACGGATGCCCTGATGGATCTGCCAGTCTCTCATTGGGCCTGATGATGATTCGTGCGACCAATCTATATCAATCGCCATTTTCCACCTTTTGCGTACACTTTTAATTTTTCTTCTTGTACGTAAATACAAGTGTTATTTTTAAGAGTCGTAAGATGTTTTATTTACATTCCTTGTCTATAACAACGTATCATTTTAATCAAGGAATTTTCATCTTTAAAGCTCCTTTTTTCTCCGAGGTTTCGTTACTTTTGTATTACAAGTTTATCACACCTCTATTGATAGAAAACAGTTTTTTATATCTGATATAAGAGCGGGAAGTATCACTGTCTGCATTGAGTAGCCATAATATGAATGAAGTATGATTACAATGGGTGGCATGACAGCTGTTACCGAGTAAGAACAGTAGGTTCATTTGTTAGTATTATCAAATAATAACTCGATTATCAACGACAGCTTAGTAAAGAATCGGACGTTAGAACCAAAATGTTGAATTTTGCTTCGGAAATATTTGACAACCTTCGTTTCAACAAGTGAGCACGTCACCTCTTACCCGAATTGTTACAACATTTATGATACGTATAAAAACAACAATAATTTAATATAATTCATAGCTTCAATATAACATGATTTCCACAAATCAGAATCAATAAAACTCTGTGATAGTATGCAATAGACTATCAGCAGTTATGTATTCAGTAAACGCTGATTATCTCTCGACCTAATTGAGTAAAGTGAAGCGTAAAGAGGGAACTGAATCTCCGACTGGATTTAGAGCTGATTGTAAGCGGCTCTCAGTTACATATTACCAAGTCAGCTTGCCTAGTTGAGTCTCAATTAATTATGTGTGAGCTCCTACCAGCCGCAACTGTGGAGAAGGCCTGTTCAGCACAACATTAACTTAACGCTTGCTCCCTTGTTAGTTTAAAACTAATTAAAACAAATTTTCAATAACATCTGAACATTTAATAGGTTTTTTAAACAAACTTATTTTGCCCGTGTGCCGTGATGTAAAGGGAGCAAAGAACTAAGTATGTTAACCTCAACTGGAAAAGGTACCATTCCCAAAATAATATACAGGGTGTTTTTTTTTTTAAACTCAACCTATTTTTAAGATTGATTAATGCACATATGAATGTGTAATGAGTATGGTTTTATTGATCTTTACATTTTATACAACCTATTATCTAAGTTTGATTACATTTAGTTTACATTATGTGCTCAAACAGTCCGCCATTGACATTTGTAAAAAGTTATGCTCTCTCCATGAAATTCCCGAACACGTGTTGCAAGGTACCTCTTTAAGTTTCTTGAATTAAATTTGTAATGTTTGTTTTGAGGTGCTGAATATCTTGTGAATTGTTTTCGTAGGATAATTACTACTTTACATTTCTGTGGCAAATTTCAGTCAGATCGGACCATTTTAAGCGAGTTATCGTGCTTAAAGACACACACATTAAAAACGCAACTCAAAACTTGATTTTATCGGCGAAGGATTATTTCCCCCAAGATCCCCGGATTTGACCCCACTATATTATTTTATTTGGGAATACATGAAAAGTAAGGCCTACGAAAACAATTCACATGATATTGAGCATAACAAAACAAACATAACAAATTTAATGCAAGAAATTCAAAGAGACACCTTGCAACACGTGTTCGGGAATTCGATTGAAAGAGCATGACTTTATAAAAATCCCAATGGCGGACTGTTTGAGCACATAATGTAAACTAAATGTGATCAAACTTAAATAATAAGTTGTATAAAATGTAAAGATCGATAAAACAATACTCATTTCATATGTATATGTGAATTATTCAATCTTAAAAATGGGCTGCGTTAAAAAAAAACACCCTGTATTCTTTTTTATTCTTGTATGGCAATCAGCGAGGACATAATCCTCGCTGATGGCAATACAGGCAAGCCTCGGATCGAACCAGCGTCGTTCTTCTTACTGGACCAGCACTTTACATCTGCGTAACCACCTAGGTTATTATTGATTTTATTTTACCTTGCAATGGATATACAACGCTTGTCCTTTTAACCAAATCCTTAATAATCCTTCCCTTATAATCCTGTCGTAATATATTTATTTATTTGTTACCAATGGCAAATGCCAATACATAAACAATAACACAATAGGTGGTATGACAGATCTAACAGACTTCCCTCCAATTTAACAGACTCATAGTGTCAGTAAGGTCCGTATACTCTTTGATAAGCAGGAGGAAACAAAATAGGAAATTGAGATACTGAATTAATTATTGTATTTACTTTTACAATAACCCAATAATCTTTCTTACATTGATGATAAATATGATATCATGTTAGTTCAGATAAGTTAAAGGTTTATATTAATATTTCATTGCTGTAATTCACTTTGTTATTTTGTAATCATCGTTTTCCTCTTGATTTATCTTTTCAATTACTGATTCAGAACGTTTTATTAATCTTCATAGCCAACCTTAAATGGATTATGACAACATAACGAAGCAGACCAAAATGCGTAAAGTTTTATCACCTGATATGCTCATATCTAGAGGCTAATCTTGCCACCTACGTTATAAGTTTTCGGTATTGCCACTCATGTAAAGTGTTTGTGGGATATTTTTGCTTCCGCTTTACCCAACCCATTCAAATTTACCTACATTTAGAATTTTTTTTGTTTTGCATAATTGCTAAAAGCCAACTTTCCATTTACTGTGCTGTGGAATAATTTTACATTAATTTTTTATTTAAATGAGAATTGATTTTTATATTGAGGTATTTATTTTTATCGAGATCGATACAAATTTTGAAAGGTTTGCTGCTACAGCAACAGCAGCTTTTAATTCGGAATCATACATTAAAAATCAGTCGTGGACATTATCTGTATGCCAATTATTAATGCTGATTATCAGTTGTGATTAAAAGCAATCTGTGGGTTGAAACTGGATTCTGAAAATCATTTCCATATATAAAATAAAGGTATTTTATTCAATTTGATTGCAGTTCCCGGCTATGTTAAATGTATCCTTCTTTACTTAATTTAATATATAATATGATAAGTTAAATTAATCTTTTGAATGAGCATGGAGCAAAGATAACACATTTTCATATATGATTGTACAGTACATATATGTGAATCATAGATTTTTCTCTTTGGTTGGGTTTTCATAGAAAATGTAGTTTCTTTACTGAAAACAGTTCACAGCTCAATTTATTTGTGGGTAATTGAAACCCTTATAATATTTTTCATAGTTTATTTAAATAACGATTATGCTATTATAGGGTCATCTAGCTGAAAATAAGTGGGTTAGTTACATTGCTGTGTTTTACAACAGTTTTCCATATTACAAACTAGAAATGAACTTAAACCTCCTCACCCGTAGAGTAAGTAGAGTAAATTGGGAGTGTGAAAATTAAAACGATTACAGGAATCCACTTTCTCCGGCAAACAAAATGAAACTAAATTAACTACCTTTTCTCTTATTTGTTCATCTTAAATGAAAAAACTAATTATAAATGTGGAGCGAAGAAAGGAAACTAGCGAAGAGGCTTGTGCGTAGATTGCAAACATTTGCAAAACGTAATCGCCCGTCGCTGAAGAGCTAACTAATGCCGAGAAGAACGCTCGACTTGGTTTGTTTGTCTTATATGATTGCTCGCCATTTCTTATCTCACCTATTGATCTAATTCTTCAAAATAAATTAATAAGAACGAAAAAATATATTATGTGAGCTAGTTAATGAGTTAACTATACATGTTTTGAGATTGTTTATAGCTTTGGCTATGGTTTTGGTCTTAGTTGATAGGCTATTGAAATATGGCTAAACTTTAGAATCCGTCTCCACCGTTAAAATTGGAGTTAAAAATTGATATTTTTCGATTTGTTTACATAATCGATTTCCTTTAAAAAATATGTTTTATTGTTATTAATGTGAAAGTTATTTGAATTGAAATAAACAGTTCAGGTTACTGTTTAAACCCATTACAATGTCGGTTTCAATTTTATCTTTTACCATCCTATTAAAATTAGAAAAACTGACAAATCAAGAGCCAGGCATAGATTGCAAAAATCTGCTTCGTTAGATAATTCAGTTTCATGTGGTATTTCGATGATTCTAGGAACGAAACGTGATAGAAGTGATGGATGTATTTCGCAGTATAACCAGCATGTATGTAGGTAAATGGTTCGAAAATTAAAATATGCCGTCGAGTAACATTGAAGATAACTTATATGCAACTTATATGCAACTTATAGGCATATAACTTATAGGCATATAACTTATAGGCATATAAATATAGTTATATGTGTTGTAGTACGAAATATTTTGTCGTTTATAAAACAGAAAACTTTCTGCTGATCAGATTAATATCCAGGGATAATTCGTTATACAATATAGGGCTAGGACTATTTTTATTTGTACAAAAAACTAATGATTAAAATAACCATACCATGAAACATTCTCCACTGCGTAAAAGTTTTGGAATTCAAAACAAATAGTCAAAATACCAAAGTGGTTGTTTGAGACCATTATATTAACTGACACAAGCCTGTCACGATTATTTTTCATCGTCATTTATCATCCATCAATTTCATTTCTTTTTATTTCTTACTACTGTCAACAAGTCGTCCAAAGAACTTTTACAGAGTTAAAGCTTGAACCTTTTAAGCATTTCAACGATTTAGGTTAGGTAACATAAAAAATACTGTTTAAAAAAACTTGCGTATCGCAAAAAACAGCCACTATGCTATAACCAACCCGCAATTAAATTTTTGAGTGATGGCTTTTTGCGTAATTGTTTTATCTTATGAAGTTTGCAAAACTAATTCACATTAATGTAAGATATAATTTATTTATTTTCAAATCAATGTTAGTTATTTTATTTTTTCTTTACATGATGGTCTATGTTGATTTGTATTTAGAATTGTTTAACATAATTAACTTTAAACATTCCTTCTTCATTTTGAACATAAGTCACGTGTTTCCTACATCGTTAAGGCATACAAATCCAATGTTTGGAGTTCCAGTACTAAAATGTAACTGTATTTACTTAAATCATCTATTATATTACTAAAAAATACTATAAATTGTTCGGCTTCTATACTATTCTCGTAAGTCTATTCTTTAAAAACTTTTCTTCCTGCAAAACTTGACGCTGACCTCTTTCCAATAACAGCTAAAATATTAAAATCGTTTCAAAATTGTAGGAAGGGTTATTACCACAAGACAACCCTATCATATCACGTAGGATAGAAGATAAGAAACACAAACATCTAATGAGTTGTAAGCCATAGTTAATTCGATAACAACGTTAATATTGTTAAATCTCCTTTGCCCTGGGTATCAATGACCAACCGCTTATGAGTGGTTAACAAATCATTCTAAAGCCACCAACAAGGAAGCTGTTAGTCGGCATAATGATGAGGAAATAATGTCTTAATGCTCACTGCCGCACTGCACATATACTTCCCATTAGTATTAATACCAGAATTAACTCGAATTCTAACAATCACACGGTATTAATTAGTTCTGAGATTCAGAATATTAAATAGTCGATGTAATTTTTTATCCTGTTTAAAGGACATTTAACACAAGTTCGTCTGGAAGAGAAAGAAACAAATTCTTGTTTGAAGGAAGTCAAGTTAGTGTAGGCGACGAGCTCCTCTGGGCTTAACTTGATTAAGGCAATCGCGACATAAACATCGCTTCATGACGGTGAAGACGTCTTACTTTCTAATAAAATTTCAAATAAGTAGCTAGCTTTTCATTATGAACGACAGAATTAAAGTAGTATTTTAAGTGTATGTACATTTTATTATATTTTTGAACATCTGTTTAAATTTCATTATATGATAATCTTTATATAAAATTACACAAGTATTTTTTCCGTGAGACTTTTGCGCTCCCTTTTTCTCAGGCTGTGTGCAACGTAGCGAAAATTTAAGCACACCGATAGAATTGTATTTTTATGTAGATGTGCACAATCCCATTGAAATGTATATTAGTCTTTTAGACATGTAGAAATTGAATTTAAAAATAAAAAAATAACATTGGCCTTAGGAGTAGCCATGGTGGTAATAGGATAACAAAACATAACTGTACATTTGCCACCACATGTAGCTTTTATCACGTCCTTTTTTCATAGAGTAAAGATTAGAAGTTATTTCATAGCGAAAATGGGAAAAATGTACGCTGCTCTTTTCTGTCATCGAGATATGAAACTAAAACAATAACAGCTTTTTATCAAGCAATAAACGAATGTAAGGAATCACACGAGTTTTAGTATTTGAATCATGACTCCAACTTTCGGGGGTCATGATTCAAATTTCGCCGGCAACACACTGCGGTTCCGTACTGGCCAGTTTTTTTGTTTTTATTAATTGTTTGTGTGTCCGTTTGTTCGTCTCAATGTTTTCGTGTACGTTTTATGTCTGACGTTTCTTCAACCACACCATCATTGAAGAAGAATGTTTATATTTCATAACTTGAAAATGTACCCATGACGGTACGAAATCATTGGTAATTCACACCAATAGATTACATCCTCCCCCCTCACTTTGTCCCCCCCGCCCACCCCCCTCCCAGCCCCCTCATTGGTAGGTCACTTTGGCTGTATTTACAGGTAATTTACGCATTTTTGGGGGAATATACAGTGATTCGGAGGCCATACCATCATCAAGGTATATTAGGTGTTTACATGTAAAATGTGTACTACACGAAATTTATTTAGAAACGCATTGGTTAATGTTGATATATGCAAAGATCGTTTTCAAAATCCATCCCTATTTCTCGATTTTAAAATTAGTCGAATTTTCGACCACTGGCGATCCCTAGTATATATAATTATTCAGTTAATCTACTGCAAGAGCTTTAATGTAACTCCACTAATTCTGTTAGAAAAAGTTATTCTGGAATACTTTTAAACATCTATTTAAAATGTAATAATGTGAGGAAACATGTAATGAATTAAGTTAATCTACTGCAAAAGCTTTACTGTAACCCCACTATTTACGTTGAAAAAGATTATTCTGGAAAACATTATTCCTAAAAAGAATTAATTCACAATGCAAATATACCAGTCATTGGATAAGGCAATTTTATTTATTTCAAAATAAGCTGAAAAATAATAAACCTTAGTTTTTAGTAGTTGAAGATAAATAATGAATTGTTAAATGCATATTTTCAATGTCGCTAAACAAAACGAAAGACTGGATTAAGCTTAATTTTGGAGTTCAAAAATTTTGTACTACAGTCGACTCTCGCTAACTCGAAATTCCACAGGAGTGAGATTTTTCTTCGTGTTACGTATAGTTCGTCGTAGGCATAGTTCGAGTTAATGAGGTAAGCCAAATGAAAATTCGTGATACAGAGGTAAAGAAAAATGTAATTTATACCCTCCATCTTCGACAAATCGAAGCTTTTAACTTATTTAAATATTATATATTTCAATGAAAAATACAGTATTTATAATGTAATAACCTGTAAAACACAAATACATATAAGATTACATTAATTCTGATTAAAAAGTCCGTAACCTTACTCTGCTTAAACATGTAAAATAATTATTACAGTATCGATCATAATTTTTATTAAACCAATAATATAAAGAAACTTTACCGTATCCTCTTCAGCTACAAAAATAAACTTTTAACTTTTATTGATTCCACTGATAAAAAAGTCCGTAATCTTCTTCTTTGTAAAAACAATTACAGTATCGATTATATTTTTTATTAAAACATGCGCTTGACCCCGGATATGATTCACCGACAGGTTGCTTCTTGAATGCCGGGATTTCGTATTACAGAGGTCCATTCTGAAAACTTCGTGGTATGGAGATAAATTTCGAGTCATGGAGGTAGAGCGCGAATCGAATTCGTCTTATCTACGGAAATTTGTGTTATAGTGGTAATTTTTGTGTCCCTTCGAGTTATAGAGGTAAAATATAACCAAAAAATTAGTTCGTGTATGCACAGCAATTTCTTCGTGTTAGACAGGTTTTTCCAAGGGGATTAAAAATAATTCGTGATATCGAGGATTTTGTGATATCAAGGTTCGTGTTAGCGAGAGTAGTCTGATCCATTTTGTTATATACAATTATACTATATTTTTCGTTTATTTTAGGCTTTTTATTAGATTATATTGGGTTGATCATAATCAAATAACAAAAGCTACACTTTATAAAAATTAATATCATCTCACTTTTACTTTGAAGAAACTGGATTAAAGAAACGTAAAATATCGATTTTATTAAAGCAATAAATTAATTTTAACTAAGTTCAGTTTTGCGATAGTTTTAATCCACTCGACAAATTTGAGATTCGAGGATTTTTCGAATCTGCTACCGATAAAAAGTATTCCAGAAAGTGATTGACCCAACTTGAAGAACTTTAAGCTTTCTGCACAAACAATGTATCTAAAGGGATTTTGGTTTCGGGTCGATTGAATTAAATGACTTCATACAGAGACTGAAAAATAAATCTCAAAAATTGGTTCAGAAATTTAATCTAAAGGGTTGTTCATTAGTATTACATCCGTCCAGATCATTAGTCTACATCCCTCATTCGTGTAAAATATGCCCAGCTTATAATTAAAGATTTTTATGTCAGTAGTCATAAAAGATTTGAACATCTATAAAACGTTTACACTATTTTATAAAGCACCAGAAATACAAATTCAGTTATATTTTACAGAGGTAGATAATCTTTAACCATCAAAACGATTATTTACAACAAATATTTATCATACTTTTTTTAAGATCGAATATATACCTTACACTTCAGAAAAAAGTGTTGAAAAATATTTTTTCTGGGTATAATAAAATGACCCATATTATAAATTTAATTCACAACATAAGCTAAGGATGTGTCTTGCAGTTTTTCTACACGTCCTTATTATTTCATGAAGATAATATAAATTTTTTATCGTAACGCATTATCAATATATATGACTTAAATGTTTATGTAATAAAGCTTTTTTACAAATAGAGTTCCATTGGTTATTTACCAAATACCATGGCCATCTTTTTCTAACTACCGGTACCGATACAAAGGCGTTTCTGTGAAGGTCTAAATGCGCAACTTGTTATTTTGGTTTGCCAAGAGGAGATTGGCTAAAACAATATAAAACTTATCTCTGCAATACACCGAAGCCAAACCATCGCTATTTTTGTTTACACTTACATTGCTATTTTTGTCCCGAATGTGTATATATCTCTGAGAGACCTCTATTTTTCATCACTCTTTTTTTAGACATTATTATTACAATAATAATTTGAAGTTCAAAACACGTAAAACTCAATCAAATATAATTTATAATCTGTCTTTTACTCTGTGGGTACTCAATTTATAGTAATTAATTTTTCAATTACTGTAACAACATTTTCTTCAATGACTACTAATCTACGTGACGCTCTGTATTTATGATGACTAATCTAATCTCATCTATATTACGATAATAAAGTTGCTCGTGTTACGTTAATTACACAATGAAGGTATCAGTTATTAAAAGCACTGTAACTCATCAGTTCCTTAGAAGTTCTTTCTGTTATCGTTCTAAATCGTGTTGATTGCAAAAAGAAATATGAAAATATCACATTCATAATATCAAATTCACAACTGTTCACAAAAATACTTAAGACTTTAAAGTTTCTAATAAAGTAATCCAGAGAACTTCAACTTACAGCTTTACTTTACTACTGTCTCACGGAGTTCTGGATTTTTTGATAGACACATTGTTTACTATCATTACTGTCATAAATTTCATTTACTATGCCTTTACTATTTACAAGTTTCATTAATTATATACTTTGAGTACTAAAAATATTTAGAGGCAAAAGTTTAAAGTTACTTCAAACGACAACATTAAGTAATTGAAAATTGTATTTTAGGATTACATCAAGCCTCAACTTTTGAATACAAACCATCAACATCCACATCACATCCTCGATTTAAAATAACAACTGAATAAAAATAAATAAAAATGGCTCAGGAGATTTAACTAAGATTTAATTTGGAAAGTGTGTTTAGCGCCATAAGTTGAATGACTTTGTTAAATGCAAATTAATTGAGTAAAAAAAACCGCTTAAAAGCATCCATGCCACTATCAAAATAAATTAATGGTTTACAAAAATTACTTTGACCGATTATTTTACTTATTATTTTAGTTAATTTTTATTAACTGTTCGACGGATAAGGTATGTAACCTGGTTTTAATTCTTAACAACAGTTTTTGGAGGCATACAAAATATTAATAAATAGAATCATTGTCCCCCTCATTACTAATTTGGTTTTAAATCATTAGTTAATAAAAACTAGACACAAAGTAAAATGTAAACTGTTACCAGTTCAGAAATAAAATGGACCATTTCCTTCAAGGTAAAACAAAAGAGAAAATTGTCCTTAACGTAGCTTAAAATATTACTTTCTTCCTTTTTTTCCACAAAACACTTGAACGTTGTAACAATGTGTTCATCAACCACTGAAAAGAACGCTTATCGTCCCATCTTCCATGTTACGCTAAAGTTTTGATACTGCTCTACGTAAGCTAGCCAATAGCTTTTTAACAATTTTACTTAATTTCACAAATTGCTAATTGAATCGTGAATTTGAAAAACCCCATAAGTGACATTTTTTACAAAATTCGTTTTATTAGTGAAATGTGAAGTTCTTATGTAAATGCATCTTTTTGTGCAATAACCACATAAGTCCAACACTCATACACTCTTTTAATCTAGCTGAGAATTTTCCATTTGTTGTAAGAACACCACGAGTAACAGCGAACGAATTTTGTAAAAAACGTCACTTATGGGGTTTTTCAAATTCACGATTCAATTTACTAAGCTACTAAGTCATCTCTAAAGCTATACATTAATTGAGAATTTTATTCTGATTAAAATTGTATATTTGGTGTTTTTGATTTGAAGATCACGATTATTATTCTTTATTCGTTGTGTGATCTCAAAATTCAATTAGTTTTCATGCAAAACAATTACCTACACATTCCTATTCCTATTCATTTATATTCACTAGGTACCTCTCATACACAGTTTGGTGAGTTTTCTTGATTAACCTATTGCTGAAAATATTTTTCCTACTAAAAAGCTGTGTCCCTCTAAAGGCACCATTTGATCAAAAGCATTTCGGCGATTATAAACGTAGTTCCTCCTAGAATGAGAGAGACTTGAAATTTCTCTTCAAAACTCATAAGAAAGTTTTAAAGCTTATATGTATAGAGAGATTTGTGCCCATGTCGGCTTATTCCATAGACCTTCTTAAAGTTTGTATTTTTTTACATCATATATTTTATAAGGTACTTATATTCATAGCAGTAACTTATTTATTTATTTACTTTTATAATACATCAAGAAGCATCAAGGACTTTTCTGTTATATCAATGCAAGTACAGATAATTTTATTTTTTGCAATGTAATATTTTTGTAATTTTCTGGAATAAATCTCTATATTCATTCATTCATTCATTCATTTGATAGCCTTGAGAAGTGATTCTTGGAAGCAGTGTGTAATGACAGGAAAACCTTCCGCTATTCTCTAAGGAATCCAGTATTGATTTTTGGTTATTTATTGTTTGTTTCAATGTGTATTTCCGTATAATGCATACTCGTAGTAAGAAACAACTTTTTATTTCGGGATTTTAAAGATACATCTTTGAACTGTCTGTTTTTTTTATATTTATAACCACTTCTACCCTTTTATTTCATTGATTTCTTAAAATATTCGTAGGTACACAATAATACAAAATAATTTTGGTTTTAAGACCCTCTTATGCTGTACTTTAAAATGAAAGTCGGCTGAGAGAGCAGTTATTGCAGATTAAATCAAGTGTAAAACAGAAATTGTCCGAAGGATTTTAATGCCGACTCTTCCATTGGTCTGTAGTGGTTGTGATGGATAGGTATTGAATAAACTCTACCACAATTCCCAACATGAAATCTGCCTACGGCTGTATCAAAACTACTATAATTGTTTCTACCATGTAAACAGTTCCAGGCTCTATTTACTTTGCATCATCGGTTTTTAATTTAACAGTATGATTTGATAGATAGGGTCTAGTAATACTTTGTACGATCGCAAGAACAAGAAGTTGTTATTGTAAATGAGTGAATCAGTGAAAAATGATTACTAAGATCAGAAACTCAACATACATTATATTAACGTTTATGTATACCCCAACTTTAATTACTATATATTTTTAAATGTTTTATTATAGTCTTGATCGTAATGTCGCTGTATAATTTACTTATTCAATTCACTCTTCGGAAAAAATGTATAATTAGATAATAATACTACCGTGCATTCTTAAAATAATATTACAAGTGACTAATTCGTTATGAAACATATTTGTTACCTCGAGTTCACATTGAAAATTGTTTTAACAAGACCATAACATTCGATAAAATAATATATATTATTTAAAGGGTGCACAGTTGTATTCATGTCTAATTGTATATAAATTAGCAGATATAACCGCAGCTTCGCCCGCTGAAATGATAACTAATTTTAATTAAATCGTACCATGCCATGAACAATATTTAGGCATAATTAACAAATGGGCTGATTTGGGCTATGGGCGTGCAATCACACCCTTAAGGTGCAGCTGGTAATTAATTCCACACATAAAATAAACGGTATCAGGAAACTGACACATACTTTCTCCCTCCAAGTCATTTAAAACCAGAAAACATATATGGTGAAATAAAACAAATTAACAGTTAATTATCACACACATATATATACCAAATTTTATCAAAATCGGTTAGTAAACAACGGAGATATCGGTTTTTGAATATTTGCCATAAGATTAACATTGGACAACGTACTGCGTTTACCACCGAACTAAAATATCAATTATCTTTGCAACCAGTTGACGTAGACTAATGATTTAAAATACTAGATTATTTAGTTTTTCAAGCCAAATTTAATGGTTGCAAGTATATTTTCTTGAAAAGTTACAATTTTTGTGAAATTTGAAAAATATGAATTTTTTAACACTTAAACCCCCATAACTTCGGAACTGGAATTTTTACAGACATGCGGGTGGTGTCATTTTGTTTGTCATCTTAAGCACTAAAAACCATGAAATTTTGATCAAAATCGTTAGAGCCGTTTTTGAGAAATTTGGATTTTTGTCATTTTTTATGGGTTTTTATGGGGTAAATACCCTTAAAAAGCAAAAATTCAAAAAAATGAAAAATACGCCTGGAGATACCACGGCTTTATACCTACATACCAAATTTCATGAAAATCGGATCACTGGTGTCGTCTCTAGCTTTGTTTACATTCACACAGACACACATACATCCCCACACACACACACACACACACACACACACACACACACAGACAGACAGACAGACACCATGCCAAAAACCATTTATTTGGATTCAGGGAGTACTAAAACGAATGTATCCACTAACAACTCAAATTGGAAAATTTTTACGAAAACAATACTTTCTCCATATACATTGTATAGGGGGGAGAAAGTAATATATGTATCTCAAAACACGCTATTTTGCATAAAAACTAACCTTTTCAATACTTATAACAAAAGAAGCGCTCCTTGTCTTTTGTCTCTCGTTTAACTAAAGAGGACAAACAATTTTTGAAAAAGAGAACGTGTCAACATAAAGTAAAATGGAGTCTAGTTAACGATACCCCGAGGAAATCCTTAAATAAAGCATCTCAAAAAAGTGTCTTGGATATTATTTTTAAGCTAATCGTACATATGAATATATGTATATATATATATTTATTATTATTATTATTAAATAATAACTTTAAATAAAAAAATATATTTGCATACCTTTAACGTTAGGAACCTTTAATTTTCTGGACATGTTTATCAAGAGTCAATAGAATCATGCATTTCCGAGTTAATAGTTCTTTTCAATGCCATCATATTGGAAGTGCATTTGTATTTGTTATGTGGAAATTATGACTTTTTAAACTATTATCATTTTACATTCGTGCTAGATTTCAATTACAACTTAATTAGTACTGGAACTAAAAGGGGCCTGGGTCAAGATTATAAACCTTTGAATCTCAGCCTGAAATTGTATTTTTTATGCTCAAAAGCGTTTTACAGTCAATAGTACATATTAAACTTTAAGGAAAGTGGTCAAAACCACGTAAAATTATGTGGGCTTGCCGAGACTCGAGCCTGCGCCTCTTAAATCAGAGTCCAAAAAGCTAACTTTGTCCAAACTTTGGAACAAATAGGCTAGCAAAACACCCATGCTTTTATCGTTTGTTTATTTTTCTGTTTAAATTTAGATTACACTTAACTTTTTTACTAATAATCCTTTCTTGATGTTTAACTCTCTAACTTAATTAAAACTATTATCGGAATAATTTTCACGTATTTGTAAAATATTATGATATGTTTTATGGCTACGCCTAAAAAATAAATATTAAAATAAATATTATGATATATTTACCATAAAAAATATTATGATAATATAATAAAAAATAATAAAAAATTAATCGCGTAAATATTATGATATATTTTATTTTACGTAATATTGCTCCTTACTGCTTCATGTAGTTTAGCAAAACAATATCACTTTGTTAAACGTTACACTTATTCATGTGTCTTGAAAGTTGTTCTACCTAACGTGACCATTCATGTTTTACCACCCCTTTAAAGGCCTATCAAACTATTTTGGAATTTTCAAAACAAATTTCTTCATGTAGTTTAGCAAAAAAATATCACTTTGTTGAACGTTACACTTATGGATGTGTCTTGAGAGTTGTGCCTAACGTGACCATTTATGTTTTTCTACCCCACTATCAAACTATTTTGGAATTTTCAAAACAAATTAAAATTTAAAATATGTATTCATTATTGATTTATCATAAGCTGACCAAAACAATTGCTACCCACCAGATGTGAACAAACAAAGTTTGGTTGATGTATGCAGATTTTACGCTTTAGTTTGTTTATACGAACATTTGGCTCTCGTCTGAAACTGGAATTGTTTGAAGCAAAAGTGATAAGTGGTTTCATTTATAACACCACTTGGGTGGGAAAGCCACATTCATCTTAACAATACCAAGGAAAAAATTACAACTTCGCCTGATTTTTAGAAAGGCAAGATTTCAAGTAGCTGAAACTTACACCGTACTGCGTTATTGATTTTAGCTGTTATATGTGTAATTGAAGTAAATTTAGTGATGGATTTGAAAGATAAACCTTTATTGGCAATATTTTGTTATATTTAGCTAGTAATAAATCTACAACCCATAAATAAAAAAACCTACTACATTTTCTACGTAGTTTAATAAAGTATTAATCAAACATTCTAAAATCCATCACTCTTTCTTCTTTTTATCTAAGGCAGTTGTCATTTAACAAAAACTATAATTTTCAAAATAATTCAATACCTTCATTAGTAGGCCTATACAAATTTGCTGAAAAAAACACGCATCATTATGGTCAAGATAATCAATAATAAAAGACTACCTCAAACCCCTTACAAATATATAATCCACATTTAAAAAAAGTAAACTAAAATATTCCATCAGCTACAAAAACTCCGGCACAATAGGAACTCTTTTCCATGCGTAAACAAAGTTCTACGATGAAAGAGTTAATATAAGACAGGACAGTGAAAATACCATCTCTATTTATAATTATCATGACACGAAAACTAAGTAGACATAACGTTAAAATTGCTATGAATATTAATTAGTTCCAAAAACACGAATTCATAACGCCTGATTTTATAGATTATAAGGAAGGAGTGGTTATTAATTTGGAACTATTTGAGAGGTGATTAATAAGTTGAGTACGATTTTCCACTTCTATGTGCCGAATAACTTTTTCCCCACCTATGTTTACACTATTTTTTCTCCTTGTAATGTGTGTGTAAAATAACACTTTGTCTCCCAGCGGCATATAGTGATTACTTAACTACCGGCTGGAGTCAAAGTAAAATCCATAAAAACAACATTGATATAAACAATTAAGAAATCGTGTTGCTTCAAATTTGAACACAGTCTTCCATATGTATTACAGCTCAACGAATTCAGGTGCTAACAGCTGATTAGAGGCTTAAGTTTTCAAGTTATAAAAATCAATACAATAGAACCTCCTTGTTTTCATTACATCGTGTTTTTAGTTTCAATATAATAGTTTTTTTTGTTACTTTTATTTTCCCGTACTGGAGGAGAAAAATGTTGTGTGAATTACGGGAATGTAGTACATTGTTTACATTTTTTGGAATTTGTCGCCCTTGGCAGGTTCGGACATTAACACTTTCACTCGTGAGGCAATGTTGCATTTTACTCCCTCAACACACAAACAACCACTCATTTACGATTAATATTCTTATTACAGCCTATAAGTTAGTTACCTAACAGAAAACTGGGAGGAATTGCTAGGGAGGATTGTTTTTTATGCTTTTGTGTATCCTATCAGTAATAAAGATTATAAGCCTTCATCACACAAGAAAATACCATGCAGAACCACTTGAAATATAACACAGCCACTTATAGATGGAATACAAGACAACTCTGAAACTACAATAAACAGTTCAGCTTACGACCGCTTTATGGATGTACCAGTAGAAGATATATTTTCACCTGCAGCTGCCACGATCTCTCTTAATCCCTCCGATAGAGACCAGCCTACACTTCCAACCACAAGTCCTCAAAAAGTGGAAAATGATGAATGTCGTAAATAATCCACTTATACTCAATTAAAGACATTGAGGCCTGATTTCACCAACCTTAAAACCACCGTTAAGGCTCGGTTAGTTTAATTTTACCAGCTGTTTAATATTATTTTCCTATCTTTAACGAACGGTTTACTAACCGACCCTTAACTGATGTTTGGTGAAATCAGACCTGAATAACAAGAGGAGCAGACAAAAAATACTACTTTTTTACGAGAAAAAAATATTGTCGAAGACCGGACTAGAAACTTCATAGAATTAGTCTGCCAGGGTTTTCAGTCTGCATAGAACTCACACTCAACTGTTAAACATTTTCGGTTTATTAACAACTGAAAGGACCTTTTGCTACTATCGACAAGGAGAATTATTTAGGTAAAAATTTAGAAATGAAGATATCACAGTAGCTCCTTCAAGCATGTGTGGGAGGGTTCATATAGACTGAGTGAATTTCCTATTTTCCCTCGCGAACAAATATGCATAATATTCTGTGAACTCCCTCTAAGGAGTCTATTCACTTTTGCTGAATAGCTATTTGTTATTTATTCACTATATTTAATAGATATCCACGATATTCCAGTTCCTGATCGATGTGGTAATGTATCACAATAATGTCCATTCGCATCTTCAAATCTTGTCATTTTCATATTATGTTCAATATGAGAATGCTTCGTAATACCAATCCTGTATTAGAAGTATTTGTCTTCTTATATGTAAATTTTCATAATTTATTTATTTATTTATAAGCATTTTAATTTTTGTAACTATGATAAGCAAATTATTTTTTTATTTACTTATTTGAATTTTTTACTTACTTAGTTTATTTAACCAACTCAACGTAAGCCGATGCAATGATTTTCAATTTTTTTCAGTATCCTTGACCTTTGCTTGAAAAAGTTTTAGTCAACTCCGACAGGCGAAATATTGTTGAAATATTGTTAAATGTTAATGGAAATGTTTAAAGCGAGATATATTTTTATATATGGTTAGAGAGAATTCTAAAACTGAAAACGATCGGGGTTCAAAAGAACTTTAATTTTTGCATTTATTAGATAAACATCACAATTTTTTTTTTCTTTTACATAAAAGATACATAAAGGTTACAATTTCGATTTGCTATTATTTTTATTGCAGATTTTCCGATCCTATATATGCTTGAATAAAATATATGCTATTATAGGAAGTTATATTTGAAAGTATGGGTTACCAAAAGGCTCGCGAAGGGATAATAGGCTACCTGATAATTTATGAAAGACAAACTGCATATTTTACACGGACTAAAATTTCTAATGTTGTAATACAAACAGCTTTTCACTTGATGAAGACATGGTTTCACCTTTAACAGGGCGTTAAATTTCGCTTGAGCAGCGATCTTTGACGAAATCGGTCCAAAATCTTCTTCAATACGGCCAACAATAGCCTTACAATAAACAGTCAGCCTTTTGAAGCGAAAACAAAGTCAGTCGTTTGAAGTACTTCAAGCTGGAAAAGAGAGTTGAGAGCCTTTGAGATTTCAGTAGTAAACATTTGTCTCAATTTTTCAATTAGGCCTAATAAAAATTTTAACAAGTTTTAATCTGAAAATTCGTAAACATGATTTTATAGTGTGACTTTTATTGTATATACTAACACTACACTCATGAGTGTTATATTATTTACTCATTACAATAATTCTGCAAAATTTAATAGATTTCTTGTTTTTAACAACGCATTTTAATTCTCTGAGGAAAGGCCCTCCTAATAAACAGTTCAATCATAAAAACATATTCATGGATACAAACTGTAATATAAACTTTGGTTTTGTCTACACGAACGGCATTTTGGCACAAGAGATACACAAACGCTTTTAAGTGAAAGTGGTCCAACACGCCCACATTTTTGTGGAATGCCGAGAATCGAACCACGAACTCCTGCACCAAAGTCTAAACCATACAAAAAAATTATTTTACAACAGAAGGATCAATAACTTTCAAACAGAAAAAAAAAGTTAAAACATACGAAAAATTTTGTTTGAGATAAAAACCAATTTAAATTAAATTCGACATTGCAAAAACGTTACTTTTTTATTAATGGCTAATGATTAGAGTACTACTTTCGTTTTTAATGGCCTAACTTGACACATTGACGTTTGTAAAAAAAAAAACAGAACTCTGTTGATTGATTGATTGATTGTGTCATTTCAATACAGGAAGACGTTCGGGTCCGGAAGGCTCAAAAAACGACACAATGCACCCACCATCTGTCAAAGTCTGCCCTTTGTCTTTCTATCGGATTTGGACAAGAAATTACATCATTGAGAAGAGGCGTAACTTTCTTTTGGAATCCTTATATTCTAGGCACTAAAAAAGTATTTCAAAGAGCTTCAAATACAAACACCATTATACTTTTAAGTCTTTGTACTTTGCACTGTTCAACAATGTTTGTATTGCCATGCAATTTCTCTGTAGGTTAGATCTTAATTAGGTCATGATCAAAAGTATTTTTTTCATAATTGTGCTTAGGAATTTTTTTAAATCCATTTGTTTCCTCCAATTTGCTATACGAGACCATTTATTCAAATATGGTGTTACTGGTTGTCAGACATTGGTTTCTTAAATAAATTACCGGATTAATCGAGCTTTCCACAGGATGAGTCTTCAAGCAGTACACAGCAGATTGTAGACAAACAGCATGACATTCACGGACGAAAAACTATCACCCGCTAACTCATAACCGAGATACAACGTAAAAATATATTTAAGCTTTTTACAATACATGGTATAAAAAAATCGGAGGTCATAGGTTCGAATCTCAGAATTTTCAAATGTAACCATACATCATTTTAAAGCTTTAAACAAGGCAAACAATTTGGTGATATCATAGTTCACTTATCTTCATTAATTTCTAAATAGCGGCCATTTTTGTGAAAAATTTTGGTATTTACAAAAATCAATGTATCTCGAGAACCTCAAAACTTTTATTGTTTTGTTAAAAGTTATTAATCCTTGTAATTCACTTTTAATTTTATATACTACATGCTAAAACAAAAAAAATAAAGTTTTTCTCAGTATATTTTATTTTTTAATGGTGGTAGCCCTGAAAAACAAAAATTGAACAGCATATATTTTATAGCACATCATTTTACAGGCTATTCAAAGATAATTAACTTTTCAATTCATACCTACCCCCTATTTGTGGTAGTTTCGTAGAAATAAATGTAAATTAATAAATATGTTAAATATAGACTAAACATCTATAGAAATAGTTGTATTGATACAAATTATTACATCACACAGAATTGAAGGAAGGGTACTCGAAGGAAAGGGTGGGCAGTGAACTGTGTCATCCAAGTATTTTACGGAGTTTGAAAAATATATACTAATTTATGGTTCAAAATTTTAACTGATCATTTTTAAATAAAGTTTATTGTTAATTAAATAAGCTTACAACGCTTTTCGAGTTGTTAATACTCTTAGCAAGGTGTCAAGCTCCTTATAACTCTGGGGTCGCTCTTTTGTTATTGCCCTTAGACGGGAACGACCAAATTTTGTTGTGTGTCAACAAATTTTATTTACTGAATATAAAGTTTATATTATACCTTCAGTGGATAGAATGAAATAATTTTATCTTCCTAAAAAGACGAGTAATTTACTTTTTATTTAGTGGCATGGAAATGTACTCGTAGTTATTTGACACACAAAATACGATCCGGAAAAAGGAGGTTGTCTCTCCCAAATTTAAATGTTTAAAAAGCAAGGTATCGCGCAATAAAACGTAATCAATAGATTTCGTTTAGTGAAATATAAATGTAATAAATTATCGATTTTACATTAATGTTCATAATGCGGATACAGCATTGCGTGTGTGCAGCAACTGGCTGAAAATTATTTAACCTGCTTTGTATATTACCCTCTGTTCATGTCAGCTTAGCCAATTCCCCGAATCGAATTTGCTAACAAACAAAAGAACAGTGATTTTCTGTTTACTATTCCCACATATCCCCGGAGTTATCAACAGAGGAAGATTCCCCGAATACTAGAAAAACATCTTGAAAGGATATGAATAATTTTAGAATCATAACATTTTTAAATTTAAGAAAGTCAAAACAAAATAGACATTGCATTAAGCTTGGTTTGTAATTGTTGTTTTAAAATTTTTTCATGATAAGGATCTTGAAGCCAAATGAAAAATTGCAAATTACGTTTTAAAATAAATAATTAAGAACAATAATTGATAGTTGATATTAAAAAAAATAACAAATACTGTTTGTTATTAAGTAAATACTTAATTTAGTTACAGTAGACCTTCTCTTATCCGGACACCTCGGGACCAAAACCTGTCCGAATAACGGGTGTTCCGGTTAAACCGATGTTCTCAAAATCCTGTGAATTATTGCGTCTAGCATGCTGTACAAGCCAATAAATACAGGTAATAATTATTAAGAAAAAAGTACAATCAACACTATTTTGAGGATATACTGTACCATGAACGCAAAGCCCTAGAAAATTATGTTAGCCTTTATATCTTTGATAAACAAACAATTACAACAATTTCTGACGGCAGAAACATGTTACAGTATTCCTCAAATCTTTCCTACAGTAATCGTCGATACAATATACTGTCCATTTCCTGTCGATCAAGTCCGGTTGAACCGATGTGTTGATAATAATCATCTGGTTAAAAGGATGTTATTTCCGCTGGTTGCAGTTTAAACCAATGTCCGGTTAAAAGGTGTGCGGTTAAGATGTAGTCTAGATAACAATATAATAAATGCATTCAAAACAACAATAAACATTAACAAAAAAATAACATTGGTGAAAACAAAAATTCAAAAATGTATAGCTTCTGCAAGTGGGATTTATAATTGGACACGGAGTCAATGTTCATGATTTCTAGAAATTTGTTTGTTGTTTTACATTTCCTTCATCAGGTCGAAGCTAGAGAGTGCTGCCGTTGTTTGGAATACATTCCACATTACATATGCTGAATCAATAGAAAGGATTCAAAAAAGTTTCTCAGGTTTTTGTTTTTTAAGTGTTTTGATTTGTATTCATATTCCATATAATGATTTTTACAGATTGTTCGTAATAGAGAATTGTTCGCCATCCTCAGGGAAAGTCTTTCTCTTAAGATGGCGGTCATGGGACAGATGTTCCTCCGTGGTCTCAGTACAGGAACGGGTGGATGACCCTGAAGGCTTAGAGTCTCTCTCGTATTGAGTGCCAAATTTCAGCATTAAAGGAGTAGGCAGTTATTTAACTTGTCTCATACTCGTACTGCTGCGAATGAATCCTTCCCTTTATTAATGACTAACCGAGTGATATTGATAGCTTCTTATCCATCTTTGAGCTTCAAGAGACAATGCCATAATTTCCTCAAAGTTCACGTTTGAGCCTAAATAAATTTTTTGATATAGATTTTACCTTTTAGGCCTATATTTGGTGTAATTGATGTGATATATCAACACAATCATGTTTAGTTAAAATGTATTTAGTTTCATTATCCTGCTTTTGAGATAATTAGAATGGTTTATGTGTTTTATTTATCAATTGTAAACGTTTAGTTTTATAAGAATAATCTATCATCTTCAGTTTTCAGTAACATTTAGTATTATGTATATAATGCTGTGTGAGGGCTCTGCCTCACTGAACTTACATGAAAATAAATGTTTATTATTATTTACTGCTTTTATGTAGTTGGGTTTTTTAACTGTTTTAAAGTAGAATTATATAAAGAAATAAAATTAATAATAAGATGATTAATATTACTTGTTTTACTAAAACATCAAAAAATACATAGTACCCAATGATACTTTAAGCGGTTTTTGACTGCCCAATAGATGGGTAGTCCTGTCAACTTGCACGTTCTATCGAAATCATAATATTTAAATCCTTCAAACTAGGATTTACTGCCATGTAAATTCAAAAATGAATGATAAAAAATCATGTTCTTTTTAAATATGTATGTTAAAATTGTAAGAAAATATCCTGATTAATGAATTTCTTTACTCCTGACCTGTTTATCACTGTAGTATAGAATTGTTATTTTATCTTTGCTGGAGTTAAAAAGTTATCATAAATATCATTGTATCAAAATTTCTTTACCCTTAGTTTTGTTGTTCAAACAATTTACTCATAATAATTCAATAATATATTAAAATCACTAAAGTTTTGTTCTTTAAATAAGAAAAGTGTTTGACGTGTAAGTACGTCAAAACTTCAGCATTAGAGGAGTAAGGCCGATTTTCTGGCCGAAACAAAACACTCTTAGAACATTTACCTGTATTAAACGTATGGATCAATCCCTTAGAAGAGCGTCGCGTCACTTACGTACGTACGTCAGAGACGGCAACGACAAGGGAGTCCTTGTACAAACGGACGTTCGCGCCAACTGAAGCTATCCGCACTCAGCAGCTCGCGCCTGCGCTGAGCGCCGAACTGCGCCCACACGGGTATATCAGCAGTTACAGAAATTTATGTTCAAGTACGTCAGCATGGTATTGGTTCCTTACCGACGGTGTATGAGAATTGTTTGATTAACGTAAATTGGTTTATGCAAGCTGGCATTATCTTCGAGAGTTTGTTTATCATAAATTAACTTTAAGTCCAGTTCACTCTGATTATATCAATACTGATTTCATTTAATTTTATATAAAATTTTCGTAGCGAACATATTAGATTTCTCGACATTATTACAAACCCCCGTTTTTGTCCATCGCCCTTTGAGTTATTGGTAACTATAAGAGGCGACAACTGTAATACGATCTGTAGGATGAATGAAAATAACTACAGTATATTCAGTATACTGAGGGTTATTCAGGTGATACGTCAGCATAGACAGCTGAGGGACTTCTGTTTTATGGTAGTAATTCTGAAACAAATTTAAATAGTCCGTGTAAGTAAATATGGTTTCTGCGGCGATGATTTTATTGAAAGAAACTTTTTGGTCCCCCAGTTAAGAAAATCTTAGTCCTCTAAGTAACAGTATTTTTTATTTTCATATTTTTGCTGAGGTCCTTACGTGAAAGAACAATCAAAAGGGTTTTTAAAACTTTATCACCCCCCTTATTTAAAAATAAGCTATCTTTCCAAAGGATTTCAGACTTAATTTAAGCTAATGTTTAAGAGCTGCTTAGCAGCTTTTGTTTATTATAATCAGTCGTTCCTTGAAATTTGTATTTCCACCTTTCAATGTTTGTTCCTTTAATCAAATGTCTAAAAAAACTAATATTTTTCCTCCAATTCCTTTCCGATACCTGTCATTCAAGTATGGGATTGGGAGTTAGACTTACGCTTTTCTCAAAATTTCTTGGGTAAATTAGTTTTACATGCGGATGTGATATGACAAGAGGGTTGGTCAAATTTTATTAAAAAATAAGCTTGCTTATTAAAAAATTATTCAAAGATTTAATTTGTAAACAGAGTTAGGCAGTGAAAAGATTTCAATTTAAAAGTTGTTCAAAGTACAATCAACTGTTTTACCTCTCCCACGGAAACAATCTACAAATGATTAAAAGTTTCTTGCAAAACCGGGATCTGCTTTACTTAAGGTAATGTTAGGAATATAACCATACTGAATTAAGAAACCGGTATCAATGCATTTATTATTGGCAATCTATCAATAAAAATCCTATTCTTATTCAATTAATACATGTTAAGGAATTTCCCCCAATGTGTTACCTTATTATGTTTCAAAGGCAATGTACAAGGTAATCAGTAGAAAAAATTCATAAAAACTAACCAGATAATTCCTAAAAAGGAAGTTTTCAAGACTCTTTATTTTCTGTCATTCTGCAAAGTAACAGATAATAAAATTCCTCGTCATGACTTCAGGAATGTTTTCCATAACAGTTCATATTTTCTAACATTTACTTTTAAGAATCAACGTCAAACTAGGTTTACTAACGGTTTATTTTAAGACCAAATAAAACCTTTTATTCTGACTTTTGGTACCGAGTATCAAGTTTGCAATTAGCACCATTTTAAAATTACTGTGCATATGAATCCCATTTTATGGCGTAACCCTTTAACCATAGGCCTAGTTACAAATTAACTTTAAAAATTAAAAAAATACTGTAGGTGACCTTTTAAAGAACTAACTATAATTTCATATTGCTATTATTAGACCGAAGATCACTTCAATAATGAATTTAATAATGAATTGTATGGACATACCTTAAGGCCAGTCGAACATTTCGCTAACATTAAAAAATGATGACATATAGACATTTAACTTTTTAGCGCATAGATATATATTTAAAATAAAACAAAGAAAGAACGTTAACGCTTAGTATTTCATGCTCAATAGAACTTTCGAAAGCGTCTGTTGCAGTCTCGGTTTTTGCGGGTAAAGTTTTGTGGAAAGTTCACTTTTTTGGCTGACCCGGTTGCGCTCTCTATATGAACATAATAGATCCTTGACAATCCCTTTTTATCAATGTGTTCAAAGGTTTTTTTGAGTTTCTTCTTTACTCTTTACTTCCTAGGATGTTTCTAAACCAACTTTTATGATTTAGTAAATTATTTTCTTTTTCTAACTAATGCATGAAGGAAGCAACTGTCCATGAGGTCCAGCTGTAGAAAACTCTAAATTACGCGAGTAGTTATTTTCAGTTGTTCAATACCGACTTAATTGCTTAATTTGTTTGAGACTTTTGGAGTATGGTATTGCGTCCAAATAATTGAATTATTAATTTGGAGACAAAATAAGTATATGATCAAAAATTAAAATGTCTTCAAGAGACAGGCGATTTATTTCAAAATTCAAAGAACCTATCACTAAACCTTCAAACAACGCTAAAATTCAGTAATGAGTGAAGTTTGACGTAGATCATTAAAGTTGTTATTTGTTCGTTATTGTTTGTTATTTGTGAATTGAGAGAGTAAAGTACAACATTGTATTACGAGTGAAAATGTTGGCGCCCGCGCTTGCGGGGTCCAACTACCCACTTTGTTTCGTTCTGATAATAGCGCGTGTATCCCAGTAACTGCAAGCATGCATGCACCAGCGATCAACTGATCGTTGCAACATTCTTACATGTATAATTCTTAGATATTCTCACAGCTGATTGTTTTTAATGTTAATCTTATTTGATTATTCCTGCGGCTAAATCAGCTTTTAGCGCCTGCATTCGTTGAATTGCAACATATTTGCAGGTGTGCGTGGAAATTTAAAGGCGCGTCTAGTTTTTTGATATATTTATTTCAATGTTATTCGTATGGGTTAATCACTCTCCTCCCGCTGGGAGACAAATTATTACTACTCACCCATAACAAGGAGTAAAAAGCGTATTAACTTTTAGCTGTTGGGGGGGGGGGGGGAATTATATTTTATATTTATTTCGCCCACAATAAGTAACAACGCCAATAGCAAAAGACTTATTTTAAAATATTACTATCATAATAATTAAGTACTATTTCACGTTTCGTTCACGATTTTTTCACAGTAAAATCTTGTACATCACCATAGTACAGATAAAATTACGGTTTAAAAAGTAAGAAATTGCTCCGTTTGTGAAACTTCGTACAAACGTTATATAGTTCAACAATGAAAAAACCCCTAAGTAATAGGGACGGTAGAAGTTTCAAATTTAGGGGGTAGTGGTTGGAGAGTTTTTTTGTTCGTGTTCAAACAAACATTTCTTGACATATTGACATCACGGTATTGACACGGGACCACCACAATAGCTGCTGGGTGGAAAATAATTAATTTTGAGTTCCCAGTTATTTTAGATTTCAGACTATATTTAAACTTCAAATACAAACAATTATAAAAAAATATCAATGAATTTCAGCAATAGGTTGATAAAGATATTAAGTTAATTCTAAGAGATGTCACAACAGTTTTGTTTGATATTGTCCTTTCCTATTGCAATTCTTTTTTGCAAGCACCTTTCTTCGAAATAAAAGACAAACACTCATTGTGATAGTTTTCAAACATAAAACTCGCAGTTGCCCGATAAAGTTGTCGGACTAGCCGTAGCCCGGGGAAGTTGGGCTGGAGCAGTTGATTGCTCAGTTCCCTCACTCCCTCTTACCCATACGACCATTGACAATTTAGATCTCCATAGAAAATGCAAAATCATTTTTTTTATCGAGAGACATTTTAAATGTAGTTATGTAAGAAGTTTGAGTGCCGAACTGAACAAACGAACACTAGTAACTAGCACAGTAACTGCTAATTTCATTATTGCAGTCCATACCGCAATGGGGGGTATTGCGTTATGGTTAATGATTGCGTTATCATTAATCATGTTCTTATTATTTATATGTTCTTTAAATGGTATGAAATAAAAGCAATTGTGGCGTCGCGTCGTATGTTTGTACTGCATATGAACTGTTTAATTGCAAGACTAGTTCTTAGCATGATCGATTTTACCGTCTCTAATCCAAAAAACTAATGAATTATAGTAAAAAATTCTGAGCATTCAATATGGGTGGTGAGTAAACCAATAAAGTATCAAGGTTCCTACTCACAAACAGATTTCGCTTTGGGGTTATTATTTTTCTTTAAAATTAGTTTGATCATATATACTTTTTATGAATATATAGGATACGAAAAACAATTATCAAAGATATGCTGGATTAGTGTGTTTTTAAGAATTTAATTTATATATGTACCATGTTAAAAAATAAGACTCTTTATTGTAAATTGGTTCCTATTACTCCTGTTTTAAAAATTATTTTTAAAACAAAAATCACATGCAATATTTTGCAAAACTAGTATTTTTATTTGTCTATGATCTCCTATTACTCACCATTTTTGTCCTGTAAATCAACATGTTTTATACCCAATGTTTAACATCGAACATTCCTAATAATTAGATGGGTCTGTTTTATTATGACTACAAAGTAAATACCGAGTAGCCTTATTTTTTCTTATAGCTTTTGCTTTGTTAATTCCACAGAGAAACGTTAAAAAATAGACGATTCACATTGTGGTGTAAAGGATTGAAGATGATGGATGTAACAGATGGGCCTCTGGGGGTTGGATATATACAGACCATCTTCACTCGACGGGCCTAATATTCAATCCTGGCATTGCACACAGCCCGTTTCATGGAATTGATCAAGTAATTTGGAAAACATCTGTAAGCGTAACTGCTTGGATACTTGATTTTTTTTATCAAATACTTATATTTAAAAGAATTATGGTATAAGGTGAATAACAAAACAACCCCGTTGCAGCAGACCTGCATACTCAGCGTATTTCAAGTGCAAAAATTATTTTTCGATCCAAGATAGCGAGGTATGGTATGTGTTTTTGTAAGCTCTATAGGAATAACATGGGGAATGCATATGCAGGTTTGCTGCAACAGGTATGTGAAAACTGCATGGTTTAAATTCAATATTTAGTAGGTATTAACTAGAGAGAAGCCATATACTGTTTTACCAAGATATGCTAAGAAATAAGGAAGATGCAGTATTTTTTTATTTCCCTTAAGGATAACATGGGGAAAGAGTATGCAGGTTTGCTGCCACAAAAATGGAAATATCGGGGTTTTATACTATCATACATTAGATCTCATCAAGATCAAACCACAAACCAAGTTTTATCAAGATATGTTGAGAAATAAGCAAGATATAGAATTTTACTTATTTCCCATAAGGTTAACACTAGGACAACGTACTGTGTTTGCCACTTTAAATATCTCGGTTACCAAAGGATATAGAGCAATGATTCAAAGTACCAAATTATTTGTTTTTTCAAGCCGAACTCAACGGTGTGAACCAAAAGACGATGACATTGATTTTTCTATGTAAAAAATAATCAAAACTTTTTTTAGAGGTTTTCCGCCCCTTACCCCCCCTTCTGTTGGTCCGATCGGGGCGACTTTCGAACTCATGCGAATAATCACTTTTTTACACGCGTGTGCCAAATTTAATTTTGATCGGACCATTTTTGTGAGTGCTATTGTGCTGACGGACACAAAAATATAGATATAAAATTTTGAACGAATGGTGTTTTTGGTATCTGGGGGCCCCAAAAGGAAAAATTATGACAGTCCCGGGCTTAGGTCATGCCATGAGACCTACGGTAATAGCTTCTCCCCTATAGGATAAATTCGCTAAAACCCTTGCTCATTAAATAATTGATTTGACTTCAAAAGCCTTCAAAGTTAATCTTAATACTGTATATCAATTATAAGCTTAAAGTTGTTTTATTTTCCTTCGTTCCTTTGGGCGACTCTGTAATTAGTGAAGTATACGTCATTGGATAAAAGTTATCTGGTTTTAAACTCTATTTAATATGTTATATGAATTCTAATAATTGCAAGGGTGGTACTGTAGATCACAGAGAAGAAATAAGTCTTATTTCTTCTCTGTGGGTAGAGCAACAGTAAAATGTAATTTATTTCATACTATAAATTTATACAAAAACATAACCCACGTGTTGTAAACTGCAATCCTATATTGTTAGAGTTAACTTTTAACAGATTGGAAATAAATTCATGTAGCAATATTTTATCAACGACTAATAAATACACTAAACCGATAAATCTGCAAAGTAGGGGCAACTCCAGTCAATAATAAAGTTTTAACAATTCGCTCGTCGCTCCCACTGTTGACCACAAGTTGAGAATGACTGTGATCTGTTTGGTAACAAACACCCTTTCTGACCTAAAGTTCGACCCTACATCCCTCTAATGCCAATCAATGTATTTAATTTACTGTTTGGATCATTTACGTTGTTTTTTTATTTACTTTTTCATACCTTGTTATGTGTATTAGTGTCAACGGTAGTGATAGCTTATAGAAATAAAGGGGAAACGATTAACGATTCCATTAAGGACATTGATACGTCGTCCCTGGAATCCCATATGTAATATATTCATATATCACGTAGAATTCATGCAGTCAATAGTTTTATGGAATACATAATTTATTAACTCCAAAATATATAATTTTGTTAAAGTATCAGTATTTTTTACATAATTCTCTACTGGAATTATATTTGACTTGAAAAAGTTATACGTAACAAGCAAATTGCCATGAATAGCCTACATGTTTTGTATGAAAAAAACTGTAAGGTAAATATTGCCATTCAAGTATATGCCCGGAGCTCTAATTTATTGATAATGAATTACTGCATTGTCCATCTACCTTCTCATGATCTCGCAGAATACTTTCCAAGTGGGTTAAATTGAGAATTTCACAGGTTAAAATAACTTTATTATCTTCATTAAAATATATTCACCACAATATGTTACCCTCATAACATATTAATGTACAAAACACGAAACAAATCTAAAAAATATTAGAAACATAAAAAAGCCAGTAGAAAACCAAAACTGGGTCAGTGTTGAAGACTGAATCATGAGTTACTGATACAGATGTATAATTATGGTGATTCAGAGGCTTTATAGCTACAGGGATACTAGATAACGTAATAAGGACTGTGATTTACGGACAGGAATAAATAAACCTTTTATAGCGTTTACAGACACCAGGGTGTAATTGTTTACAAATTTATCTTCAATGATTTTGATCGCTCATGGATCACAGAGTTTATGCAAATGTTATGCAAAAAGGAGATGTAATTTTTTCTATGAATGTTGAGATTTTACTAGATTATTATCAATATAGATAAATGTATTGAATATTTTTTAGCTCTGCGCTCTGTTGGAAAAATCTAATCAGAACCCTATCCAAGTATTTCTCTGTAGGTGTGCAAAATGCAACCGTAAAATATTTCATTTAAAAAAATAGTACCTGGTGGACCGAGCCTTGCTCGGTGTTATTTCATGTTTACCAGTTCATCCAGTTACTATAAAATATTTCAATGTCATAAAATTGATAAATAGAAACCTTTTTTATTGCTCCATGGACTCTTCATCCCATTTGCTGTATTTTCCCTTGATGCCTGTAGATTCCAAACAGCTGTTATGATTACTTCATCTGTTTACACTTTCCTTGTTTATTTTCGTTGTTATCACGGCAACCCATAAGGCCAATGTTAAAATTTTACAACTTAAAAATTCGATTTATTATGTTATTAGATTTTCTCTGGCCAAGTAATCTGCATAAAAGACGTTTTTGAGTCATAAATTACTTATTTCCAGACTTTGAAGGAAATCCTCGGAGCCGTTTTTCAGATAAATGTGCAAGCAAGCATACATACAAGCATACAAGATAACATTGCTCATATAAGAGTATGGGATATGTATAATCTTTTTTGTTTTTATCGAATTAACAATGGTCGTAAGGTTTGCCATGTCAACGCTGCAGCTATCAACGCAATACAATAACATAAGCCGAAGTCTATTGTACAACAGTATCAGAATAGATCCTGTGTGAGTAAAGCACTAGGCCTACGATCGAATTAGACCATCCATTTAGGAGGCCGAGATTGAACAGTCACTAACTTTGTAATGTATCATAGCTTTGGCGAAATTTACCGGTAGGGAGCTAATGTCCATCATCCCACGTATGTGTCAGATCGGGCATGCGGGGCTCTGTTAGTGTTTAGGACATTGAATTAGACCATCACTGAGAGCGTCTGAAATTAACCCTGTCACAAACTTTTGTTATGTTTCGAACTTTGTTATAATGTAATGACATGCGTTTCAGCGTACTTCCACAGAGCGTTGAGCAGTTCAAAATATTATATATATTAAGTGCGACACTTTTGTATTTTAATGGGTACATAATAGCATAATAATAATTTTGGTTTTTACATAACAGTTATAGTTATATTGAGGCTTCCTTAATTTTTCCTTAATTTTTTCTTAATTTTTCAAAGGCGCTGTGAACATTTCTAGAAGCCAGCCAGTTACATAATCCTTATGAATTACTTGTAATCATTATACTTAATTTATGCAATTCTGTACAAACTTGGTAATTGACAGTAAAATAATGGCAAAATAAAGATTTATTTTAATGTTTTCTATTCTATATTAATAGGCAATTTTTGAATATTTTTTAGCTCCTATGCTCTGTGGGAAAAATGTAATCGAATGTTACCCAAGTATTTCTCTGTAGGTGTTCACAATGCATCCGTAAAATATTTTATTTAAAAACAATATATACTTTTTTGTTTTTATCGAACTGACATGGGTTTTAAGGTTTGCCATGTTAGTTACGGAATAGTGTATAAAATTCAGTAATTTTTTTACTGTAGCAAGGAGTGAAAACAGAAATCAAATATTTTATGGTTGAACTTCAACCAGTAGACAAACCTTCTGAAATATTAGTATTATTTCCAAGAAATATCTACATTATTTCAAAATTTATGTATTTCATTTTTCAGTTTTTTCTGGTACTTTATTTGGATTTATGTTACAAATAATGGAGTTTTATTTTTTTCAAATACCCCAATTTCTAGCAAGCGTAGAGCAAAATGCTTAGTCAACGAAATACGAGGATAAAATGTTCTACAACTATGGCATAATTGTTTTTTTATAACAAATGTAGCTTGTTTGAGCTACAAGGGATACAATGTGCGCAAAACTAAAAAAAACTTGAAGTCTTAAATTTTCTGAATGTACGTTTATTCTGTAACGCAGATAGTCCCGTTTCGTATATCTACAGTTCTTCAAAATGCAGATATAGCAGTGTTCTTTCACTAGGTTTTATGCAATTCGACAAGGTGCGCCCACACCTTAACTCAACGAGGTGCGCGTCACTTCAAGGTGACGTTTACCTCTACGTCAACGGTAGGCTTACCATATATTTTTGATTGATACTGAGGACAAGCCTTTAAAAAATGAGGACAATCTACAAAAAATGAGGACATTTTAAAAGTGGGGACAAATAGTACGAATTTTAAAACAATTGATACATTTATCAATGTTCATGAACATTTTAGCGAATTTCCTCTGGAATAAGCTATAACCGTCGTTTTAACAGAATGGACAAAAAATATCCGTTTAGGGTAACATCGGAAATCATATTAATTTTTAAATCAATTGATAGCTGTTTATGTGATCTTTCTGTATATGAAGTGAGATTATCGCGAAAACGCATTTTTACATTTACAAAAATGTAAATGTATCGCATTTTTTTATTGCAAAATCGCGATTTGTTTCAAAATTTAACAGGGGATATGTGGTTAATAGTATTTTCATTTTTGGAGTGTCCGTTAACACGATAAGTCTCGTAAAAATTGTTCGATCGTGACAAAATTTAGTAGAGACATGTAAAACTAGGTTCTCTTGACCAGATTGACTTATCCAAAGTGGGGTAACGGCTGTTTTTACTTTATTTTATATAAAGTAATCCATAAAAAGTTATTAACTCTTGAAATCTTGTTAAAATATACACGAAATAGGTTCCTTTCTGCTGAAAAACTACGGACTATTTTAAAATCGCGGACATTTTACTACAACAAACATTTTCGCGGACAAGTATTAAAAAAAGAGGACTGTTCTCGAAACTCAATTCAGATTCTCGAACACTACCTACCATCTAAATCACTACCACCTGTCGCTGATCGCCGTTTCTATGTCCCGAAAATTCGATCTTTAAAAAGTTAAAGCTGATCATTTATCCACATAATCATATTTGAAAACATACTGCTTATGTTTTGTAGGTCGCAACGTAAATGTATATATAAGTCACAACTCCATAACGTCTAGTTGATATTACAGTTGCATGGTTTAAAAACTCTGCTTAAACCAAGAAGACAACAAGAACAACCTCAAAAAAATCCTAACCTCTAATTATCTAACCTCCTCCAACAGTTCTGAAGGTGAATTTTTTATAAAGGCCTAGTTAAGAGTTCTTAACAGTTATGTAATTTTTGGATGTTGATCTGCGAAATTTCAAGGATATTTAAGGAATATAAACCATCCTAATATATTCTGGAAAGTGCAGGTTGCCTTTGTGTGATTTGTTTGGATACCAGGTAGGCCTACTTAAACTCTATTCTTGCATTTTAATTTAGATTAGGCCTAGGATGAAGAACTGAAACTACCGAAACCCTCAACTTTGATCGATTTAAATACACATTATCAGCCACTGAATCATTTGTAGTATTAAAAATGGTTTAACACTAATACCAAAACCCCCGGTCTTAGAGACCTCAGGGAAATTTCACTTGTTGATTTTGGCAACACTGTTGAAGCAGTAGTGCTACCCTTCCCAACACCTTCCTCCCTCCCCTTCCCCTTGACCTTTGCATAGTAATTTTCCAGTTTGAGTGGTCCTTCAATACTCGACTTCTCGATTTGTATAATTACGTACCGGTCTCAGAGACCGCGTGTTACGGTTCCCGTTAGTCTGTTTTCCATTGTTTCTTATGCGGGAGTCTCACAGACTGAGGGTTTCGGTTACTGACTATGTATTTGCTGTCCATTAATATACATGGGAGTCTCACAGACCGAGGGTTTGGGTTAACGTTTCCCAGTGAGGGTTTCGGTATAGGTGTTAAATACCTTTAACTGCCAAAGTGATTCTCTGTAATCTTTATTGATACTACTGCAGTTTCAACTCAGAGGAATCTTCATCAGGCGTCGGATGTCGTTTTGTTCATCTTGAACTCGTCATATATAGGC